>CM066035.1:699240143-699589915 GCA_033557465.1 Ichthyophis bannanicus
GTTATTTAAAAATACTATCTTGGAAGCCCAGACCAGCTGTATTCCACGTTTTAAGAAAGAAGTAAAAAAAATTGCCAGCATGGTTTAAAGGTGAGGTCAGGGAGGCTGTTGTAGCCAAGAAAGCATCTTTTTCAGGAAATGGGAAAAGGAGCAAAATGACGAAAACAGGAAACAACGTAAGCACTGGCAACTTAGATGCAAGGCATTGATAAGGCAGGCAAAGAGAGAATTTGAGAAGAAGCTTGCTGTGGAAGCAAAAATGCATAATAAAGACGTTTTCAAGTACATTCGTAGCAAAAAAACTGTGAGAGTCAGTTGGACTATTAGATGATAGAGGTGTAAAAGGGGCAATAAGAGGGGACAAGGCTATATCTACTATTACTACTACTATTTAGCACTTATATAGCGCCACGCACGCAGCGCTGTACAGGCAAAAATACAAGAGTCGTGCTCGTACAAGCTTACAATTAAGTTGAGACAATACAGAGCATTGGTCAATTTGGGGCAAAGCACAATATGGTCATTACAATTCGGTCATGAAAATTGATGGGAGTCAGGTTGAGATAAAGGATAGACATCAGGATCTGAAAGTGATAGTGAAGAGCTGGGTCTTCAATCTGGATTTGAAGAGGGCCAGGGGAGACTGAATGAATTCTTTGCTTCTGTCTTTACTGAAGAATATGTAGAGGTTATCCATGACTGAAATGGTATTTAAAGGTGATGCATCGGAAGACTTGGAAGAAATATCAATAAACCAAGAAGATATATTACAACTATTTGATAAACTAAACAGTAGCAAATCACCTGAACCAGTCCGGGCTTGCTGATACTGGGAATGGGGAGCTGGGACAGAAAATGGGCTGATATTTGGCCTGTGGAAGGGGGTGGGACTGAAAATGGGTTGATTTTGGAGTTGAGAGGACTGAAGAATGAAATAATTCATCTTTGAAAATGTGCATTCCTTCTAGTTCATTAAAGGAAGAAATGCATTTCTGTTTTTCTTCCGTGTTTCACACAGCTCAGTGTCTGATTTGGGGGTTTGCCATTTCAATTTTTTTTCTTTTGTAGGTTCTTATTCTTTAATTGGTGATGGTCTGTGTTTTCCATGTGCAGCTGAGATAAGGGATCTGCTAACATGTAAGTTTTGTGTTAAAACGCACAATATCTAGCTGTGGAGGGACTTAGTAGTGTTGTCATCTGATGTGAGACTAGAATTTGAATATAATTTTTTTGTATGTTGATGTAAAGTGAACCACCCTAGTTCTGCTCTGCATCTATTGTTGGAGATTTTGATTGGTGAGTCTGGGAGTGTTCCATATTTTTTTAAAGTATTTAACAATCTTTATTAAGAAATAAACAAATAGTACAATCAAATCCACATCAAGAGGAAAGCAAGGAAAATAAATAAAAAAGTGTTCCATATTAATGAATAATTCTTTTCTTATTCTTTAATCCTTAGCTGGCGTTTGGGGAGCAGGTCATCCTCTCGACCAATATACTGCTGTAGATGTTGCTGGATTTCGTGTGTTGTTCACAATACGCTTCCAACCTTGGTGATTGGTGGCGATATTTCTGACCTCGTCGATGGTCAGTCGCTGGTTCCTTAGGTCTTCCTCGATGTGTTTGAGCCACATTTTCTTTGGTGCTGCTCACTGAACCCTCCAGTGGACAGGTCGCTCTTGTCCAAGGAGTTTGTATGGTAGCTGACTGGTGGTCATTCTGCAAAAGTGGCCAAACCATCACAGTCTGCATTTTAGGATTTGTTCTTTGACTGAAGGTTGATGGTCGCACTATGTCTGAATAATGAATAACTATGTCCTATAATAATAATAATGAATAATTATGCCCTATCAAATTGATATTTAAAGGCAATTAGGCATTCGTTGGAAAATGCATAATTAGCCTATGTGCATTTTCAAAAAGTATACAGATAATATCAGGCTTTTATATTTTAGAATGGCCAGATATTAACTTGTAGGCGGGGCTGGTCCAAGGGTTTCTGCCACCCTAGGCAGAAGCTGTGGCAGTGCTCCCCTCCCCAAGCCGTGCCACCTTCCACATGCAGAGCCGTGCCCCCATCTGTGCTGAGCTGCTCTACCAATGATTCCAGCTGTGGGGTTGGGGGGGGGGCATTGGCTCGGCGCGGTGGCAGGTCATGTGCTTTGGCACATGTGGCCTGCTGCTTGTGACAGCTTCTGATATACCTTTGGTTCAGAATTGGCAGACCACATGTGCCAAAGCACATGGCCTGCTGCCGAGCCTAGCCATGCCCCCCTTGCCAACAGAATCAGCAGCAGCGAGGTGTGGCTCAGCACAGGGGGGGGGGGGGGAGAGGACGTCGCAGTTGGGCACAACGGAGGGGGGAGGGTGGTAGGCCATATGTGCTGAAGCACATGGCCTGCCACCCACAGAGATCTGCTGTCCTATACGGTTACCTAGCCCACCTAGTAGATGGCCCAGCCCTGTTTGTGGGGCATGTTAAGGGAGAAGCAAGGGTAGGCCAGAAAATCATCCAGACAGTGGCAATATTAAGCCACTATTCAGGTAAGTTGTACATTAAGTTTAGGTCTATGGAATATGAGGTCTAGACTAAACAGAGAATACAATGACCACACTCTGTATATTAAGTGCACTATCTATATGGAGGAGTAGCCTAGTGGTTAGAGCACTGGCTTGGTAACCAGGGTTCAATTCCCACTAGCGCTTCTTGTGGCCTTGGACAAGTCACTTATCTTTCCACTGCTTCAGAAGAAAGGCCCGGCAATGTACTTCTGGTCACACTGCCAAGAAAGCCCAGGAGCTGCTGGATCACCAGGAGTCAGCATTGACGTAAAGGCATACATTGCATTTTTGCATCTGTATAATAGTGATACAGAATACTCCGATTAATTTAAATGGGAGGGTGGCATTTAACAAGCCAGTGGGCTGAAAATTTACTTCAGCTTGCACTTGAAGATCGGACCGGGGGGGGGGGGGGGACACACAAAAACAAAAGTTGACTCAGGGTGCTACAACCCTTGAGCTGGCCCTGCTTGGGTATGATCTCAACCTCTCAGATTTATTGCTGGTGCTTGCCCTAATTTAAATGTCTGACCTGCAACTCATTTCTTTTTAGCAATTGGGGTTCTCGGGCTTATTATTAGAAAGGTACAGAAAATATACTTATATATATTTGCAAAACTGAGAATGTACAGTGTACACTGATTTCTAGTTATGTGCTCTGGATGCCTAAGATGTCTTTCTTTCCATCGCATAAAATGCTGCTCGATGCTTTTGAAAGAATTAAAAAAGGAGGGTGTGAGTCCGTAAGTATCTGTGCATAAAGAATCCCGTGTGCCAGAGAACATGCTATGGAAAGAACAGATAAATGCTGCCATCTTCATCTTAACGAAAACCCTTTCATGATTCATATCTTAATATATCTATCTAGAAGAAGTTCACTAGCAAACAGGAAAAGATGCCACACAATTTAAAAGATCAAACATTACAATATGTTTTGCAACAAATGATTTTAAGCCATATCAAAGTTTAGCTACTAATATTACTGCAGCAACCTGAACAAAAATGCAATGTGTGGCTTCCTGCTGCTAAGCGATGTAGTAAGAAACGGGAGCTGTGTCTTTAAGAACCAGAGGCTCCAGGAAGGGTCATCCTCCTCCTCTCCCCTCCCCCATCCTAAGATGTGACGTTGCTGGGGCGGGGCGCTAAAGGAGGTGAGCGAGAAGATGAAAACGATTCTGCACGCACAAATCAGCTCAAGAAGAGAGGAGCGAGGGAGCGCTGCAGCGACAATAGAGGAAGAGCAAGGGGGCAGCCCCGACTGCTGAACTTTCCTGGAAGAGGCGAGAGCTCCTCGACCATCCCCCTCGGGCTGTGCGCGCTAGGAAGTCCCAAGCTCTGCCTACCTGCGGGATTTGATGCTGCTGGGAGAGGTAAGACTTCAGCCGGCGCGGCTTTTGCGGTCTGAAGGATGCATTAATGGGGCATGGGATGGGGTGCGGAGGGACGGGCTGTGTTAGCTTTTGCCGTAATCGGAGCTGGTTTGTCGCCGGGCTTGCAGCAGGCAGGAATCGGCCGCAGATCTGCAGCTGTCCTTGCGTCTTTGTTAAAGTTCTGCAAAGCTGGAGGTGGGCGGTGGGCGGCTTCTTTCGTTCCACTTTATTCCAGTTGCTTAGTGTGATGGATATTTTAACGCTTCGGAACCTGCAATTTCACCAAGAGAGGAGAGAGTTAACACTGGGAGAGGATGTGCTGTTCGCTCTGCACATCTGGGCGCCCCCCCCCATTCCCCCGATCTCTCGCTCTGCACGTCTGCCCCCCCCCCCATTCCACCGATTTTTGCTCTGCACATCTGGGCCCCCCATTCCCCCGCTTTCTCGCTCTGCATATCTGCTCCCCCCCATTCCACCGATTTTTGCTCTGCACATCTGGGCCCCCCATTCCCCCGCTTTCTCGCTCTGCATATCTGCCCCCCCCATTCCCCCGAATTCTCGTTCTGCACATCTGCCCCCCATTCCCCCGCTTTCTCGCTCTGCACATCTGCCCCCCCCCCATTCCCCCGCTTTCTCGCTCTGCACATCTGGCCCCTGAAACTTCGTCGACCTCTTGCTTATTCTGAGCGGCTGCCTGTAATTAACTTTAGCTCCCAAAATTGTCTTAAGAAAAGTCTGTAAAAAAAGATTATGAACGTCTGGTTTCCAGAATGATGCTGGTGTTTGGGAAAATGGAAGAAGCACAGTGCGAGTCTGCAGAGCACTGAGCTACACCTGATATATCCCCATTGGGAACGTGTGATGTTCCACCCCAAAAATAGATTTGAAGTAGTTTTGCATATTGGAATTACGCTAATATATTTTCCGAGCTCTGTGAATGGTATGCTTCTGAATTGTCATCAGGCTTTCTTTGTGCCAGTGTGCAGTACTTAAACTTTTTTTTTTTGTAATTTAGTAGTAACACAGTAACTATTTCCTTTTTAATTGTTATTTAAAAAAATACCCAGGGGCACTTGAACATTGAAGTAACGCTTTCATGACTGTATTCCACAATGGCGTTAAGTAGTTTGTAAAATGCAGCAGTGAATTAAAATCTCTGTGATTAAGAGAAATGACTCTTAGTCTGTAACAGTCTTTTGTTATACTTTTACTGGATGCATGGCTGGAGAGTGTCGGGTTTCTTCTGGCAGGAGTGCTGACATCTGGCCCTGTCCCTCCCTCCTCGGTCATTCTTGGATTGGACTGGATCCTGCCACTGAAGAGGAGGAAGGGCAGGCCTGGGATGTTGAGAATACAGAATAATAGGCTTTTCTGGCAAGACTTTCAAAGGTCAAGGATTGAGGGGGGAGATGAAATGTGCACATCTGCAGTTCCAGCATGTTTCTGCAGCTGGGATAAGGGCAGTGTATGAGCTAAGGACAACCTATCTCTGACTTGTGTGCCAGGGCTTTCTAAACCAGGCCTGAAGCCCCACAGCCAGTCTGCTTCTCACATATCCACAGTGCTATGGTGGTTTAGAAAGTTTCAATTAAACATAAACATGTGAGAAATCTACATATATTGAATTGATCTCAGGTGCGTTCATTGGTGGGTCACCCCGAGTGGGTTTGGGAAGCCCAGCTGTATGCAGAAGTTCTGCTCTGTGCTCATCCCCTATGTTGAAACTCACAGGACCACTGGGGTGGACACAAAGATACAACTGCACTGTGTATTCACCCCTTCCCCATCCTCATTTTATTTATGTTTGGCTTACTTACTACAGCAGATTTCCAGTACATATTGGGCATGAGGGCTGTGACGGTTTTCATATCAATGCTTGGGCACATCCTGGGAAATAGGCTGCTGTTAGCTCTGGGGGGAACTTTTTGTTTAAAAGTTTTACAGATAGCTGTGCAGGAGAAGCAGTTTCAGCAGTGCTTGTAGTTGAGCATGCGGATGAGATGGAGTTTGGTATCTGTGGTTCTCATAAGGGATCCTTGATGTATAGCTATCAGTAGCATTTATGGACTTTGATAGATTTTTGTACTATGAGCTAAGCTGTTGGAACTGCTGTAATAATGTGGAACCTACTAAATTTAAACAGAAAAGTGACTGAGCTCTGTCTGAGGGAGGTATGCATTTCGCTTGGTAACATGCCTTAATTTGATTTGGTGCACGTTAAAAAAGTTCAGATATTAAGGGGCCCTTTATTAAATTGCTGCTGGTCTGTTAACATGTGTTTTAGCATTTCCCGCTGCAGTTGCCGCATATTAACGCACTTGCATGGTGCGCTAGAGCAAAGAGTAGGTGGATTGGGCGTGATAAGGGAAATTGCCTCTGAGTGTGCAGCAGTGTGGCCGTTATCATGAGTGCACGGAACGATATCTCTGTAGATGGTTGTTGGGCACACTGTGTTAGTACTGCCACGCATTAGGCTTCGTAATGCTGCACTTACTTAAGTGTGATAGTACTGCTGTTAATGGCATGCTATGTGCTCACCTTTAGTAAAAAGGCCGTAAAATAAAATGTGTGGTGGGCACCAAAAACATCCATAAATTAGTGTGGGGGGGAACGACAAACGTAGCACAACATCTTTCGTCTATACCTATCCCTGGCATCTGAGCAAACTGAGGTTCTGCAGTCCTGATCCTAAAGGCACAGATAGTAACACAGATAGCGCTAAATCTGGCTTCTGCCTTCAGAGAGGAAGCCAGGAGCAGGATAGGATGAGCATGTTGTGTTCAGAAGTAACTTATATTGGACCAAGTCTAGAAAGAACAATAGAGCATAAGACCTAGGGACAGTTTGCAGAGGCGTGCTGGGATCCTGAGGAACTGGGTTCTGGAGCATGATTGTGACTGTGTGTTTCCCACGCTTTCGCTTTGTCTTCTTTTTTTTCCCCCCTGTTCGTTTATCCATTTGATCTGGTTCAGTTTGTCACACAACCTTGCAGATTTCATGGGTCTCAAACAGCATGTGAACAGCACTGGACCTAGTTCTTCTTGTGGACTTGTGTGCACAAACAATGTTGGGCTTGAATCTCTGAGAGCTCTGAGGCTACACAGGGTTAGACCTTCACCACAATAAGGATGGGAATTGTCTAGGAGACACTGGGTTCTGCTGGTGCTTGTGAGTCAAGAAATGCTCTTTAGTTCAGTACCGACTCTGTGTCCCAGGATAGTGGGCATTATACAGGGAAGGG
This sequence comes from Ichthyophis bannanicus, assembly GCA_033557465.1. NCBI lineage: Eukaryota > Metazoa > Chordata > Amphibia > Gymnophiona > Ichthyophiidae > Ichthyophis > Ichthyophis bannanicus. The sequence continues at coordinate 699,247,317 of CM066035.1, forward strand.
TGCTGTATTTCAAATGACCCTGAGCAAACATTTAGGGGCCTTTTATTAACGTGCATAGTGGTTTTGCACTTAATGTGGCAATAGCACATGAAATCATGGCATGTTATGTGCAGAGCCACCATGTTACCCGTTGGGGGCGTGGAGAGCATGGTAACGAGCAGTGCCATTCAGTGAAGTGAGTGGGGAATAACGCGGGGGCAGTTAGCTCCACCCATTGAAGTGGAGATAATGGCACCTGGGCCTATTGAAAGGCACATCGTTAGTGCGCTGTGTATATCTGTGTGCTGAAGACGTGATGCTCACCGCACCCACTCTCCACCCTTAGTCCACCCATTTCCCCACTCTAACGCAGGGCGCAGTTAGTATGGGAATCGGCGTGTGCCAACTGTCTTGGCCATGCACGAACCACGTGGGCAGTGTTTGCCAAAGCCCACCCAACCTGTGTAGCACACTTTAAAGGGCCCTTTTACTAAAGTGTGTGGCGTGTGGGTTTCAGCATGTGCTAACCACATGCTGTGGCCTATGCTTACTGTGGCCATGACAGTCAATCCGTGGACACCAGAGGTTCTTTGTCCTTTTTTTTTTTCCTCATGACTATGGCCAATAAAGTAACTGTGGTGTTTTAGGCCTAAATTTACCACAAGTTCTATGGGCCGACTGCTGATAAACTTTCTCTAGAAAAGGAACCTAACTGGGCTCTGATTTAACCTTATGCCAATGCGATAGTTTTGTGCGTATGCAGAGGCTGGTTAATGCTCTGGGTGCGAGATGTGGGTTCTGTTCAAGGCTTGGCCAGATCAGAGATGAGAGGCAAAGGAGAGCTGAGTGCTGCAGTTAGCGGCAGTCTTAGGCGTACTGTTGGAAGATGCTCTGAGCTGCTTAGAGAGAGGATCTTACAGGAGGAGAGCCCGATTCCATGCTGAGAGCCGGATGGGGGGGATTAAGGAGCGGTTGGTTGGTTGTGTGGTTGCTTTGATTTCCATTTAAAATCTGCACCAACTGAAAGTGGAAATGTGGTTTCCTCTTAGGTTCCCTGCAGGCTCTTGAATGTGTCACTGTGTGCTTGCAGTTTCTCCTGAATGGAGTGGAGAGGAGTTGTTGTGCACTTGGGATGACTTTATTTGAATTTACTTTACTGAGGTTCCTGGGAGCAGGGTTGTGAATAGGCTGTTAACCCCTGTAGAAGTGCCCGTGGGTGGGGCACACGTAAGCATATAGTATCATGCTGGGTGCTCTTGGACAGATCTTTGCCAGCCACTGAAAAGCAGCATGCATACAGGCTGTGCCCCAGCGGGAAAAGGAGCCGATTCTTTCCTGCCCCATTTCCCTATGAAGATCTGGCCAATACATACTCCAGGGCCAGGGAACAAGTTAAACTACCAGGGCCAGGTAGTGGCTGTAGCCTAGAAGAGTTCCTATGGCTGAGTTGCCAGTCTTTGAGCGGAAGCTGTGTCTTGGCAGAGCTTGTTTTGCCATGCCACTCAGACGGAGGGCACTGAGGAAGTGGAGGAAGAAACAGGAGAGGAAAGAAGTGGGCATAGAAGGGGAGCATAGAAGGGGGGCATGGAAACCTAGAATGTGAAGGCAGATAATGATACTGAGACCTTCTTTTGCCACAAAATAGGCAACACTTGGCTAATTTGCATATAAGCCCAGACAGTATTTTGATGGCATCAGGGGCGATCGCGTCATTGGGAAAAGTCCCTGATGCCATCAAAATACTGTTGGGGGCCAGTGCCCTGAAAGAAAGTGACTCCCTGGTTGCCTAGTGGTCTGATTTCCCCCCTCCACCCAACAGTATTTTGATGGCATCGGGAAAAGCCCCTGATGCCATCAATACACTGTCGGGGGCTGGTGCCGCGACAAAGTGACTCCCTGGTGGTCTAGCGGCCCTGAACCCCCCACCCGGTACCTTTCAAAGTGGGAGCGCTGCCTACATGCTCCCACTCTCAGGTTGCCATCTTGAAAAATGGTACTGCCTGGCTTCTGATGGTGCATCCTGGGATGCACCAGGCAAGGTCAAACTGACATGCCTTATAAGGTCAGACTGACGATGCCTCATATGGCAGTCAGACCCCACCCAGTACATCCCAGGATGCAGCATGTTGGGCTAGGCACTGCCATTTTTCAAGATGGCGGACTAAGAGCGGGATTATGTAGGCAGCACTCCCGCTTTGAAAGCTACTGGATGGGGGAGCTGTGGGTTTAGGGACCACTAGACCTCCAGGGAGTCGCTTTCTGTTGGCTCACCGGCCCCTGACAGTATTTTGATGGCATCGGGGGTTTTGTCGGGTGGGGAGATTGGGCCACTAGGCCACCAGGGATTTGCTTTCTGTATTTTTATCACTCCAAAAGTAGCGGAAAACCTAACAGTGGAACACACTAATTTTTGTTGGAGCGCATGCCTAGAAGGAAGGAAGAGAAACCTCCCCTTCTAATGGCATGTTGCTCCGTTTTTATCTTAAATAAAAATAGGGACTGCCACCCTATAAGGATCGAGGGACTCACACCCTCAATACCAACCAGCAGTTAATGAAACTGGAAAGGTACTTAGCTTGAGATTATCATGATAAACTAGGGGCTCTCGATAGCAAACGCCGACCCAATCCACGCTGTCACTCGAAAACGTTGGAAGTCTTCACCATCCAGATGGCGTGAAGTAGGCGTTGTAATTTAAACTGTCGGCTCCTCCAAAATCAAGAGGCCTCTCAAGCTGATTCCCCCTCTAATAGCTTCACAAGAGCGAAATTGTTGTTGTGACCCAACGTTGTAGCGTTTCGAGCTGCCGTGATTCCCGGCTCTTCCTCAAACACCCTTATGGTTTTTATCATTTCCCTTAAACTACCCTAGTCCCCTGTTCTGCTTGAATAGATTGCAAGCTCTGTTGAGCAGGGACTGTCTCTTAAATGTTTCTATATAGTATTGCATATGCTTTGTAGCACTATGCAATTGATTAATAGTAGCACTGTTAGTATCGCCTTATCCACCCTGGCGCTCTCAGCTGCCCCGCTGCATGCTTTGCAGTGTTGAGTTATCATGTCTGATAATTTGAAGATCTCTCCTGTGTGGTATCCTGTCAGTATCGCATTCTTGTTGTGTGCTTCTGCCTTTGCCTTCAGCACCTCCATAGCATGACGCTGCACTCTGTTGCTGACTACTCAAGTTTTTCTTTTCTTTAAATTTTATTTTGACTATGCACTCCTGCTGTTCCATATGATTTGCCCACCTGGTTGCAAGTTTTTAATATGATGTGAAAGAATACAATCATTCCCTACATAAGAAGTGCCATACTGGGTCAGACGGTCCTTCAAACCTAGCATCCAGTCTTTTTGACTGAGGCAAGTTTAAGGTCATTTGGAAATACCTGTCAGATCTTAATGGAGTGATCATTCCCTGCTGCTCTTTCCCTAAAATAAAGGGAGGTGCCCTCCCCCCCCTCTGCACCATACCTCTCATTGCCTAATCATTAATGGACCTGACATCCAGAAGAGTGTCTAAACCTCCTTTTTAAACCCAGCTCTATTATTAAATTTGACCATATCCTGTGGCAGTAGATTCCTTTCAGTTGTCCTACAATATTGCTTATTAAATCACGCTGGATCCATGACTGATCCCTAAGGTACTCTTTTAATAAACTCACATTTATGCTTCCCTCTGCTTATTACACGGCCAGTTTCCCACCATACAGCCTGCTACTTGTTTGTTCAGTTTATTTAGAAGTCATTTGTGTGGAACTGTCAAATCCAAGCATGCCACATCCGGTTTTCTCTCCTGATTTAAATTGTTTGTCAGCCATCCGAGGAAATAGGTCAGAAGTAGCCCAGGAAAAGGGAGGGAAGGAGCAGGCAAGAGGGCGTCCATGTCCCAATCTGTGACCACATGTCCTTAATCTGCTTATAGTTAGGTAGTTGTGCCAAGTGTTCTCAGTGAGAGTTTGTCCAGTGCCACAATAAAAAGTTATCTTTCGGTTCTCAGATGTCTGGGAATCTGGACTAAAGGCTCTTAATGGCTTGTACTAACAGTCATGAAGATTTGAAGTTGCCCTCCCTTCTGTTACAGATATACAACAAATTCCACCTGTTACCGTAATAACCCTGTTTTGATTCTAGACTTTAAATGCTGGTGTTTTATTCATTGGATTTTTCCTGCCTTTTTCAGAAAATACTGGCCAAGGCTAGCTACAGTAAAGAGACGCGACCTCTTCTGTGTTGCCAGTGAGAAGAATGAGTTTCTTTTGGGGGTTTTAAATAGAGTGCAGTCACATTCTTGAGGGTTGGTGGGCTGTCGTATCTGTGCAGGAAATGGAAGATACTGGACTTTGACTTGAGTGTTTCTTGTTCAGAAACAAGATCTCCATCTCCTTTTGATGCTTAAAGCAAAGAAAGTCCTTACCTTGTCTCCACACAAGTCAGCACGAGTGCCTCATCTAGCCACTGGGAGTCTGCATACAGCCTGGGCAGCTAAAGGAGATCGTCAGCCCATCTCCCTGGTTGCAAGGTATAGGGCACAGCCAGTTTTTTGAAGGGAAGCTGTAGGGGGAATGGGGAAGAGTCCAAAGAACTGTTTCCTCGATCAAGAATTTCCCTGCCCAAGTGATGCACTTGGTGATTCTGCCCAGGTGTCATCCGCGGCACCGTGACGGTGGTGGAGAGCAGCTAGCCTAATTTTAGAATTTGGAACATGTAAGTGTCTGTCATGGTGATCTCTGCGCCAAGAGCTGATGCATCCTACAGATTTCCATCATTTTGCAGGTGTGTTGTTGTTGACAGGGAAATAAAATGTCGAGATGAGTGAGATGCATGGGGTCTGGATTACACAGGCACTCCTATGTGCTCAGAGTAGGTGTGGGGAGGACATAGCAGAAGGGTCTCTGCTTTACTGTCCTCCATCCATTTGGGATGGCATGAAATAGGTGGGAGAGGGACTTTGTATGCAGCTTGTACCTGGAAGCCTACTCTTTCTAATTTTGGGTTCAGAGGGTCAGTAGTGGGCAAATACTCATGCAGACTGAAGTGGGGCTAGATACTACTAAGGAACTTTCTTCTTCACACAATTTGCCCCTGTTCGAAGACTAAAGAGCTGGAAGTTTGTGAGCCATACAGAAAAGAGCTGCGGGGTAATTTCAGTCCTTCCGTGACTTTTGGATAATGAAGAGAGAAATGTTAAAGGGCAGTTAAGTTTTTTAGTTTAGAGTATCAAAAATGACAGGGGCAGACAGCATCTTCTTGAAGACTATAAGACTTTATTGAAACATTTTTAGATCATGGAGGTTTACTCAGCCAAATTTTACATATAGGATTTTTTTTTAACTTAATGCAGACTGTCTTGCATACACAAGGACTTTATATATGAGGTGGAGCCAGTAGTAAAATTAATTGACATATAGCATCAAAATAATAAAAAACAAATCACCTTTATTGATTCTTCCTGGTATAATTGCTTAAAGCGCCATTTTAATGTACAGAGCCTGGAGTCTTGGAACAGTGGTATTTTTATGAAGTGTCAGTATAAGCTTCATTATACGACAACCAGGTACAGTGCATTGCAGAAGTATTCATCCCCTCTGTGCTTGTCCTGTTTTGTCACATTACAGCCTGAAATTAAAATGGAGTTTTGAGGGTTAGCACCATGTGATATGCCTACGACTTTGAAGGTGCAAAAGATCCTTTATTGTGAGACAAACAATAATTAAGACGACAACCCCCCCCCCCCTGAAAGCAGGAGTGTGCGTATGTATTTACCCCCAAAGTCAATATGTTGTAGAGCCACCTTTAGCTGCAATTACAGTTGCAAGTCTCTTGAGGTATGCCTCTATGAGCTTAGCACATCTAGCCACTGGGACTTTCACCCATTCCTTAAGGCAAAACTGCTCCAACTCCTTCAAGTTAGATGAGTTGCGTTGGCATACAGCAATCTTCAAGTAATGCCACAGATAATCAATTGGATTGAGGTCTGGGCTTTGACTAGGACGTTCCAAAGCCTTTAAATGTTTCCCTTTAAACCGGCTTTAGCAGTATGTTTAGGATCATTGTCCTACTGGAAGGTGAACCTTCGTCCCAGTCTCAAATCTCTGGCAGACTGAAAGAGGTTTTCCTCAAGAATTGCCCCATCTTTAATGCCATCCATCGTTCCTTCAATCCTGACCAGTTTTTCTGTCCCTGCCAATGAAAAGCATCCTTACAACTTGATGCTGCCACCACCATGTTTCACTGTGGGAATGGTGTTCACGGGGTTGTGAGAAGTCTTGGGTTTGTGCCACACATGGCATTTCCCGTAATGGCCAAAAAATTCAATTTTCGTCTCATCTGACCAGAGAACCTTCTTCCATGTGTTTGGGGGGTTCGCCACATGCTGTTCTGCAAACTCCAAATGCATTTTCTTATTTCTTCCTTTAAGCAATGGCTATTTTCTGGCCACTCTTCCATAAAGCTCCTCTCTGTGGAGTGTATGACTTAAAGTGGTCCTTTGAACAGATACTCCCATCTCCGCTGTGGATCTTTGCAGCTCCTTCAGTGTTATCCTTGGTGTCTTTGTAGCATCTCTGATTAATGCCCTCCTTGCCCGGTCTGTGAATTTTGGTGGGTGATTTTCTCTTATCAGGTTTGTAGTGGTGCCATATTCTTTCTATTTTGTTATAATGGATTTAATGGTGCTCTGTGGGATATTCAGAATTTGGGATATTTTTTATAATTCAACCCTGATCTATACTTCTCCACAACTTTGTCTCTGACTTGTTTGGAGTGCTCCTTGGTCTTCATGTTACTTGCTTAGTGGTGCTGCAGAGTCAGGGGCCTTTCAGAACAGGTATATTTATACAGGTATCATATGACAGATCATGTGACACTGATTGCACATAGGTGGACCCTAATCAACTAATTGTGTGACTTCTGAGGTTAATTGGTTGGACCAGATCTTATTTAGAGGTTTCATAGCAAAAGGGATGAATACATATTCACTCACAACTTTTCAGTTTTTACATATACAGGTATTTTATTGTCATTTCACTACACCAATTTGGACTATATTAGGTCCATTATCTAACATCCAAATGAACCTCCATTTTCATTCCAGGTTGTTCGTATTGCAACAAAACAGGACAAATACCAAGGGAATGAATACCTTCGCAAGGCACTGTGTATTATAGCAGATCTCTAGCATATTAAAAGCCAACATCTACTTTTATGTTGCACCTCCAGGCTTATATAGTTGATATTTTCTGTAACAGATTAAATGACATTTTGGTTCAGCCTCTGTGAGAGTATGCAAAATGTATCTGATATGGTAATCCTTTGAGAGAGACTCCTCTGATTTTAGCTGTCGCTGGTAACCTTCCTCTAGTGTGCATAGGGGTGGGGGGTGAGGAAGAGAGTTAGTGGCAGTGTTGCTGAGGAATTGAGTGAGCAGGTAGCTAAGATAATCTGGCAACATTGGTGGATTTGAAATATGTGGCAATGTTTTTGCAAGGTTTTTTTAATCACTTATACTCTAGGCAGAAACATTAAGGGGTATGTCGTCTAAACCAGGCTAATGATTAACCTGGGCAATCTGCAAACTAGGTCCCCTGTTATTCAATGGGACCTAGTTGCAGATAGCTTGGGTTAACCATTAGCCCAGCTTAGTAGGTATACACCTAAGGGTCCCTTTTACTAAAGTCTGTTAAGGATTTGCCATTAATGCGCCAATCTCGCATGTGCTAATGGCAAAGGCGGCACATTAGCTGTTGGGAGCAGTTCATTATGTTCCCAACGGCTAACACTTGAAGGGTTTTCCTAATGTGCGCTTCACTACATTGGTTTCACTTAATGACTCCTATAGAGGAGTCATTCGGTGAACACACATTAGGAGCCGCATTGCTGCTCAGCATGCAACAGTTGCCCTGGTGCTAGCGGTGATGTTCTGTCCACGCCTACTTACCGCCGATTCCTCATCCCATCCTGCAATCGCTGATTAACATACATCTTTAGTGTGCAAAGGCAGACGCCATCGCACGTTAGTGTTCCTCAGTGTCTGTAGATGCGCGTTTTAAAACACCTGTTAATCAGCTTATGGGCTTTAGTGAAAGTGACCCTAAAGATATGGTGGTTAAGTGGGTTCGACCCCTGAAAGCTCCAGGGGATATTTATCGTGGCCACTGAATGTGTGGAAACTGCATGTGTTGTGCACAAGCCCTCATGGGATTGACATGGATTGACATCAATAAAGGGGACGTGCCAAATTTCACACTGATTGTAATTTTGCATATGTGGTGTACATGATGCTGTGCCCATGTAAACTTATATGCATTGGGCATATGAAAACTATTAAGACTGGACTTGGCGAACATCGACTGCAACTATCTATTCATACCATTTTCAACCCTGCTGGTGCAGCAGTGTATCAACAAACATCACTCATTTCAGTAGCTTTTGTGGAGGGTGATAGATCATGTTCCCCAACATTGGAGAGGGGGTGATCATGAAGCATTGCTAAATGTGTGTGAGCAACGTTGGATCTTTAAACTCAATACAGTATCCCTTAGTGGGTTGAACACTGAAGTGGAATGGATGACGTCCTTGTAAGATTGGAACTTAATTATCTGATGTTAGCTGACATAAATGGAGTATGGGCAAGCAATGTATCTAAGACACTAAGACTTAAGAATGGAAAAGTTTTAAGTTGCCAGCACAGCGTTATTTGGAAAATACAGTAGCAATCCCAAAGGCAGAACCAGGCTGAATGCCAAGTTTGAAACACAGCACTGTGTCAAAGAACCATGCACAGATAAGTGAAATTTATATGATTATAATGCGTTTAAGACGTCAAAGATTGTGGCCACGTTGAATATATTAAGCCATGAAAGCTATACAAGATTTTCAGTAAAAGAGACCATAGAGGTTATCTATGGCTGGATTATACCTGGAAGCAGTATATGAGTGGCCCAGCAAATGAATATATATTAGTGTATAAAGTGGTGTTGGCGCTATGAATTGACAACGGCTCGATGCATGGATGGAGAATGAATTAAGGTGCTGGCAGGAGTTGGTAAGATTTTGCTGCATCGCACCAAGCTTCGAATTGCTGTGGAGGTTCTGTTGGTTATTGGCAACTGAAATTTATTGTCGAGAAACATCTGGCAATTCAGAGTGCAGTGAATAATGGTACTCATCGGAATAAATTTGGGAATAGTAGCTATACCTAACATTGTTATAGCTTTACTGGATATATTTAACACTTTATAATGGAAAAGTGTTCAGGTTCGGGGGGGGGGGGGAGAAGTTAAAATGGCAGCAGAGAGAGCTGTGCAATTGAGCTGCTTGCTTGCGTTTTTACCGTTTTAAGAAACTATGGACAGAAGAATGGTGCAACACAAGGGTAAAATCTGTGTTGTCCTTGCAATGCTTTCTTTTTCTGCGACTGGCTCAATGGATTGATTCACAATGCACAGCACTGCAGTAAAATGCTCTATGATGCCAACGAAGCGGGAGATGGCAGAGGGAGGGGTGGAGTGCTCCCTGATGGCTCTGGAAACATCCATGAACCCAGAGGAAAGGAGGGCACCTGCTGACCTGCAGCTGCAGGCTGTGATGCTGGGATGGAATAGGCAGTGTCTGAGCTCTCTTTTGAAAGAACTAGCTTCTGCAAGAGACAGTTTGCCCGAGCAAGGAACGATTGAGGGAGATGTGAAGCCATCGACTGGTTGTGGGGCCAAAGCAATTTGAAGTTTTGTGGAATAAACAGGTGATCTTCTCTTTGATTAACCAGTGTCTGTAGACTCTATCGGCTCAGTGATAGAATAATGTGATATATCTCCTCAATGAATAGATCCTAAGTGAAAGATCATGATGTCAAGTTAACAACAGAATTTAATTCTAAGGTTGAAGCCTTAGAGCAGAAGAGTATTACAGTGCTAAATAATATTGGTGCACTGGTTACTGATAATAAAGTGATTCATTCTAAGCTACAGTATTTAGGGAACATTAATAGAAGGAATTTATGATTAATACATTTTCCCAAATCTGACAAGATTTCTCAGGTAGAGATGTTCAAGAAGCATATTCTATCTATTTTGAAGATACACGGTTCCTTGCTGCCTTCTTCAAGGATGTCTTTATATACCTAATATAAAAAGAGGGAATACCTGATATTCCCGAATTGTCGGATATATTTGATTTTAACAACATTTCTTGAAACCTAAGGAGTTGGGGAAGTGGTTCCTGTAACATTGATAGTGTCATTGCTCTTTGAGCAGATGAGGGACATTTTAGAAAGGACGTCCAAATGCAGTCTGGGATGTCTAAGTCAGAATGTTTTTAAAAGTGAAGCAGGCACTTCCAGGTGCAGACACAATTTCACAAACATGGGCATGCCTGATATGGACATCTGCTGGGGCATCTACATAGATTTCCCCAGATTAGTATTTCAAAACCTGGACATCTAGGAATAGCCTAATTGCTAGAGTGGTGGGCTAGGACCAGGGAAGCCAGGGTTCAGATGGAGGTCTATCTTCTCTATACTCTCTGGATGTTTTTCAGCTAAAACAAGCACTTTCCCAATGCTTACAGTATTCTTGCCTGGAGCCGGTTTAAACGTAGACACTACTCCGGATGTCCAGGGCATTTCTGAGATTAGGCAGTGATGCCCAGGTTCTAGGGAATGCCCCAGCCACGCATCCACCATGCTTCCATTCAGACTTGGATGTCTTCACTCTGGGGACGTCCACGGACCTAGCTTCTAAAATGCCTCTGCAGATCTCTCTGTGCTTTGGACATCTCTATGCCCATTATCAGCTGTCCAAAGCATGAATAGAGCTTCCAAAATAATCCACATAGAGACTTGCTTTTGCATTTGTTTTTTCGCCATAGATTAGAGGAGTTTCATGGGTTGATGAGATATATTTTTCCTGATGTTGCGCAAAAGAGATGGAGCTAGTTTGGAGCTAGATTTCTTCTGAAGTATCCTTGTAAATGTATTATGTGTTTATCATGTAAAATATTTTATTTTTTTTGCCTAACTCTGTTACTCTCTTTTTGTCTGATTACCCTCCTCCATAAGCCTGTTGCCCAGCAAGGGATCCAGGTTAACAGATAATGCGAGAGTCTTGGCTGTGTTATGTAGATGGAGTTTTGGTTCTCCATCCCATCTTGTATGTGTTGTATTTTATTTCTCCTCTTTTTTATATAATTTTAATCCTTCCTCTCCCCAATTGGTGGACTCAGGTGATAAAATTACTTTATTTTTTCTATTTGTGGTTGTTCACCTCCCTTTCCTACCAAAATGTATGTTTTATTTATAATTTGTAAATTCAATAAAAAATGTGTTCAGGTTTGAAAAGTCTATGCCCCAGACAGCTTACAGTTGAAGTGGGTACCTGCCGTAGTGGGAGATGCAGACTGGATTTACCAAAAGGTATACAGCATTAGCATGCACTAACATACATTAATGTGCATTAATTACCGCAAGTTCCATTTTATGCAATAGGACCTAGTTATTAATAGCATGTCAGTAGCTCACACACATTCAATCGTCTACCAGCCCAGCTTGGAACAACTTGGTTATGCCCTCCAACCAGCAGATGGAGATGGAGAACAATGGTTTGAGAACTCTAGCCCTATATGAAGTACCATGCAGCACCAATAACCTTAGCATTTTGTTTTCAGAAGATGATAAACAAGCATAATCATGCAGCAATTTCTGGAGAGGTCTATAAATGACTCTTGGGGCCCATTTGGCGAACTGGTCACCCAGTTGAGTCCAAGCAGATGGAGGGTTTCCTGGGGAATAAGTAGAGTAGTTCAGGTTCCTTCCTCCCCTCTCCACTTCTCAATCTCTCTGCTCCTCCTTGCCACCCCTTTTACCTCCATAAAAGTTTAAAAAAAAAAAGAGAGAGCAGCGTTTTTAGTATGCTGAAGTCCAGTTACTGCCTATCAGATGTAGGTACTGAGGAGCTGTAGCCTAGAGAGAGCAAGAACTCAGCCGGGAGCAATATGGACAGAAGTGGTCAATTCACTGGGGCCTGGAGCAGTGCTGAGAGTGGTGCAGTCCAGTAGGGATGGTGCCAGGCTATCTTTGGCACCGGGAATGGTGTGGTGAGTCTAGCGTGTGGAAATGGTGGCAATGGTGGCTGATCTTGCTGGGGTGGCCACCATCAAGGAGCTTATGGCAGTGCAGTGCCTGCTGTAGTGGGACAGCAGGACACCCCCCAGAATGCAGAATAATTGGCAGAATCTCATTCTGACTCCAGAGGGAGGCTGGTAGGCAGGCCTGTATATGAGCACTGCTGTGCCTGCTCACAGGGGACCAGGGCTACATTTGGCAGCATGAGAATGGCCACCATATTGTAAGCTCTGTAGTGTCAGGTGATCCCACCATTCAGTCTCCAGGGAGAGCAGAGGAGGAGACCAATGGCAAATTAGAGCAGGACCTGGAGGATATCTAGAGACTGTTCTCTCATGACTCAGAAGACAGCCTTTTCTCTGGAGTTTGTGCTTCTTTTGCAACAGACTTTCATTTTGTACCAGTCTCAAGGGACCTAATTGCTGCCAGACCCTAGGGGATCTGCCTCCCCCTGTGGGTAATTCAGGCCTTTGAAGAGGCTGAGATTGGAGACATCAAGGAACTGGGAGGCCCAGTTGGTGGTGGGCTCCGAGTGAAGGATGGCCGCTAGCCTGTGGGATCCTGTGGGTCACCTAAGAGGCCTTTTAGATGAAGGGGAGCATCCTCTGGAGAGGAGGATGACTCTTATATTGTCTACCTATTCAAGAGAAAGGAGCTCACAGTCACAAATTGTCAGGCCTAGAGGCTCTGAGCGTTTTGGAAATTTCAGTACCAGAGGAGTAATCTTCAGGGGACCTGATCCTGTAGAGCCTGTGAAAGCCCTCCAATTTTTTTCCCATACATCAGGTGATGCAGGTCTTGCTCTCAGCTGAGTGGGATACTCCGGAGACTGGTTTCATGATTGGAAGAGCCATGGGTAAGCTTTACTCCTTAGCCCCTGAGGAGCTGCAAAAGTTGCAGGTCCCAAGGTGGATGCTTTAGTTACAGTGGTGTCTAAGATCTACCATCCCAATTGCGGTCTGTGTTATCCTGAAGGATCTTCAGGATTACAGGATTGAGGCTTTATTGAAGCAGACCTTCCAGGTGGTTCACTTGGGACTGCAGGCTGTGGTTTGCAGATGGGTTTAAGTCTAGGACCTGTTTATGCTGGGTCCAGATGCTACCTATAGACCCATTAGAAGAGGAGGGCCTGAGCATGAAGGAAATAGTTTACCTGGAGGCATGTTTGGTTTATGTGGTAGATACATTGTATGACCTCATCAGGGCCTCCACTAGAGGAATGGAAGTGGCTCTGCCTAGTGACTGCTGTGGTCGAGGAAGTGGGCAGTGGATGTGGACTCAGTCCTGGTTTAACAAGCTCCCATTTAGGGGCAAATATTTGGGATAGGGTTTGGAAAAGCTGGTCAAAGACATCAAGCACCAGCAGCTACAGCTACTAGATAGGATCAAGGAGCGTGTGAGATCATTGGTGGAAACAGCATTTCTGGGAGGCATAGCAGTATCACTCAGGTAGGAGATCCACTCAATGACCCAGATTTGTGGGCTGATCTTCTTCCTTTTGAGACAATTGGAAGGAAGCCACCACAAGACAAAATACTTCTAGTCCCTGCAAGGCCACCCAACAATGTGCAAAGGGTTCTTTCCTCCAATGAGCGGAAAGGGGGCAGGCTGTATAGTTCAAGGAGTGGACCTGAATCACATAGGACCAATGGGGCCAGAATGTGGTGAGGCGGAGGTATGTGTTGGAGGTTTTCCACCCACTTGCAGTTTGTTTTTATGATCTCTTCCTTTCAAGTACCAGTCAAGAGGGTGGCTGTTAAGGACACTCTGGAGAAGCTGATGCATCTGGGGTAAGTGATATGTTTGCCTGATTTTGGACCTAAAAGATGGCAATAAGGCTCTGTGCGTGTCCTGTTTTCTGCATGGAGATCCCATGCTTCCTGATTGTGGCAGTGTATCAGGGAGAATGTTATGACTTCATTGGAGCCAAGTAGGCATACCTGCACATTCCAATTTGGAAAGATCATGAGCGATTCCTGAGGTTCTGTCATGGGGTGTCATTATCAGCTCCAGCATTTGCTGCTTTGGGCTAGCCACAGTTACACAAATCATCTCCAAGATAATGGTTTTCATGGCAGCAGCCCTGAACAAGGATGGATTCTTGGTGTATCCATATCTGGACAACTGGCTCATCTGAGTGAAACTGGAGGAGGAGAGCAAGTGATCCAATGCTTGAAGTTGTTGCAGACCCTTGAGTGAATGCTATCTTTGAAAAGAGCAAGTGGAACCTTGGTAATGTTTGGAGTACCTGAGGGCCCATCTCAATATGGAGTGGAGGAGTGGCCTAGTGGTTGGGGCAAGGTACTTCAGGCCGGAAGGTCGGGGGTTCAAATCCCACTAGAGGACAGCAACCTTGGGCTGGAAGGACTGGGTTTTCTAGTCCCACAGGTGCTCCTTGTGGTCTTGGGCAAGCCACTTAACCCTCCATTGCCCATGTTCCCTGTAAAATAGTTATCTCCAAGTTATAATGCCCTGTTCAATGTAATTTCAGTTTGTTCAATGTAAACTGCACTGATGCAGAATAGCACGGTATATAAGAGAATGTAAATAAATAAAAAATAAAAAATAAAAAAATATGTGGAGAGGCATGGTCTTTTTGACTGAACAAAGGATGATCAAGTTGTAAGATCAGGTGTGGGCCTTTAGTGAAAATGTACCTAAGGACTGGGACTACATTCCAGTTCTGGGGTCTATGGCAGCAACAACTGTGCTGGTGCCCTGGGCTCGAATGCATTTGAGGCCACTGCAAGGTTGCTGTTGGAATGCTGATTAGCACAGACATGAGTTATGTCACTCATCTCCTGTGGGCGCCGCAGGCCAGGGACAGCCTGAGCTGGTAAGGTCCAAAAATCTGTGAAAAGGAATGGATTTGGAGAGCCTCCCTCCCCCCCTCCCTGGATAGTGGTAATGATGGATGCCAGCCTGGTTGGTTGAGTGACCCACTACCTGGAGCAGGTGGCTCAGGGATGGTGATCAGCATCTGAGGCAGTTTTGGTTGATCAGTTGCATGGAGACAAGAGCCATCTGAGCGTTGCAGACCTTCGAGATGATGGTTCAGGGCCGGGCCATTGGAATCATCTCCAACAGTGCCACAGTGGTGGTCTTTGTCAACCAATAAGGGGAAACAGTGTTGACAGTCAGTTCGGAGGCCTCTCGTATTCTAGTGGGCTAAAATCCACCTTTGGGAACTGTTCGCACACATTTTGGGGTCTCTAAGGAAGTATCTGTTCAAGAAATCTTGTACATTCAATCATGGGACATGGGCATTGGGTGTTTTCCAGGGAAAGCCTTCTCCCTCCCCAGGGATCGATGAGATACTCTGATCATGGACCTAATGGTGAAGAGGCAGAATGTGAAAATACTTCTGTTTTCTTTAGTTGTTAGAAAGAATGAATAGTCTGGATGCATTTTGTTGTAACAGAGGCCCTGGATGGGGTTCCTTTATGTGTTTTCCCTGTGACCTCTATTTGGTTGGCTTCTGCAGTGGATTTTGATGCATTCTGGTCTGGTAGTGTGTGTTGTGCTGGATGGGCCCAAGCATCTGTGGTACGTAGATGTAGTCTGACTCAAGGTGGGAGAAGGTCTCCAGACATCCTCAGAAGAGGGGCCTTCAGTCACAGAATAAAATGTTTAATGGATGCTCCAGCTTGCTTCTGTCTTATGGCCTTTCCATTGAAAGGTCACAGCTGAGGCACAAAGGCTATCTGACTGAGATCTTTTCAACCCTTCAGGCTTGGAAGAGGTCTGCCTCCATAGCGAATGTGAGAGTTTGGGTTTTGAGTCTTGGTGTGTAGAACAGGGTCTCTCTCTTTTCCAACTCTGCACTTCTGTGACCTTTTTTACAGGAGGGTCTGACTGTTATTTCTCTGAGGGTCCAGGTTATGGTGCTGGTGTGTTTCTGAGGGTGGCTGGAGGGAGTACCATTGGCTTCACATTTTGACATTGTGCAAAATGCTCTTCAAGAAATGAACTTTCACCTCTGGTGCATTAGCCTTGAATTCTCTGCTGGGTCACCTCCACCTCATCTTCCCCCTCTTCAATCCCGTATCTTTTCCTCACCTTTGGTCACCTTGTCTTTCTTTTTCTGAAATCACTGAAGAAGAAACTGCAAACCTTCTCTCCTCCTCCAAACTGATCCCATCCTCGCCTGTCTGCTAAGCTCTTTCTTCCGCAGTCATTCCTTCCATCTGTCATATCCTTAACCTGTCATTTTCCACTGCAACTGTTCCTATGGCCTTCAAACATGCTATGGTTACACCTCTCCTACCTTTTGTTTCAAAACTATTTGAATGAGTGGTTCACCACTACTGTCTTGACTTTCTTTACTCTCAAGACCTCCTGGTCCCACTGCAATCTGGCTTTCGTTCTCTACATTCCACAGAAACGGCTCTTGCCAAAGTCTCCAGCGACTGTCTCTGAGGTCTTGTTCCTCGCCAAATCCAAAGGCCTCTACTTGATTTTTCTTGACCTTTCTACTGTCTTTGACACTATTGATCACAACCTTCTCGTTGAAACCCTGTCCTTGCTTGGATTTAGGGGCCCTGTTCTGTCTTGGTTTTCATATCACTTCCATTGCACTCTTAGTGTCCTGGTAGTAATTCCTCTACCGCTATCCCCCTCTTTTGGTGTACCTCAGGGTTCTGTCTTGGGACCTTTCCTTTTTCCCTCTGTACACTATGTCCCTTGGTGCACTTATTTCCTCCCATGGTTTTCAATACCATCTTTATGCTGACAATTCTCAGATCTTCCTTTCTGTGCCTGAAATCTCTCCAGAAATCTAGTCCCGGATCTCTGTCTGCTTATCCGACATTGCTGCCTGAATGTCTCACTGCTGTCTGAAACTGAAGATGGCCAAAACTGAGCTCCTTATCTTTCCCCCTAAATCCACCTCTTCCCTTTCTCCCTTCTCTTTCTGTGGATAACACTACACTCCTTCCTGTTTTCCTCAGCTCGCAACCTTGAGGTCATCTTCGACTCTACTCTCTTTCTCTGCATACATCCAACAGACAGTTAAAACCTGTTGCTTCTTTTTCTACAACATTGGCAAAATTCGTCCCTTCCTTTCTACACACACTAAGACACTTATCCACTCTTTAGTCACCTCCCATCTAGACTATAGCAACTCCTTCTTGCTGGTCTCCATCTGAATCATCTCAATCTGTTCAAAATTCAACTGCATGGCTAATCTTCTGCCAGCCTAGATATGCTCATGTAACCCCTCTGCTTAAGTAGCTTCACTGGCTCTCTATTCATTTCCGTATCCAGTTCACACTTCTCCTGCTGACCTATAAGTGCACTCATTCTGCTGCTCCTCACTACCTTTCCTCTCTTCTCTCTCTCCCTACACCACTTCTCGGGAACTCTGCTCTTCTGGCAGATCCCTTCTATCTGTGCTCTTCTCTTCTACTGCCAACTCCAGACTTCAATCATTTCACCTTGCTGCTCCTTATGCCCAAAACAAACTACCTGAGTCTGTGTGTCAGGCTTCATCTCTGGCCCTTTTCAAATCCAGGCTGAAAACGTACCTCTTCGAGGTCGCTTTTAGATCCTGATCCGTTTAGTCTCCTATGTGTTTCCTTACCATCCCCCTAGATATATCCTTTCTCTCAGCTATTGTATTGTCTTTCTTAACTAAATTGTAAGCTCTGGTGAGCAGGGGCTGTCTTTTACATGTCTGTACAGCGCTGTGTACACCTTGTAATGCTATACAAATGATTAATCGTAGTAGCTTTAGATTGTGCTGCCCTGGAACCTTTAATTTGGCTCTTCGGGTCCTTGTGGGTCCACTATTTGAGCCACTTCAGATGGCAGCCCTTGAGGATCTCACTGTGAAAGTATCTTTCCTGATAGCTCTCTGTTCGGTCAGGAGAATTTCTGTATTGCAGGTACTGTTGTGTTGGGAATTTTCCTTTGCGTTACGGAGGCAGAGGTGTCAGTCCAGAGAATTCCATCCTTCCTCTTGAAGTTCCATGTGAATCAGATAAACTCTCTGACTCTATTTTTAGAGAGGATTATGCTGAGGTCTTCTGCATCCTTCTTAACTTGTATGTCTACTGGGCCCGGCTGCGATACTTGGAGTCGATTGGTTGTTCTGTTTGCTGAGCCTAAGAAGGGAGAGGCTGTTGCTAAGGCCACTATAACATAATGGCTTAAGGAAGCAGCATTCTTCTCAGCATACACACCCTTTAAAAAGGAAGGTATTCCCAGAAGGTTTAAGGGCCCATTACACCAGGAGTTGGCTGCTTCTTGGGCAGAGAGTCACTCATTGTCTCCAGTAGAGGTTTCGTAGTCATTGTTACCCTTGTTCTCGAAGCAGTATCTGTTAGATGTCCACACCAAGGAGGATTATTTGTTTGGAGCAGGAATGTTCAGAACTGGAGTGTCAGATCCTGTCCGGTTTAGTGGGGTGCTTGTGGTACATTCTGGACTGATCTGGTAGATGATAAAGAACAAACAATTTCTTACCAGCTAATTTTCTTTCCTAGATTCCTAGCAGACCAGTTCAGAGTTCTACCCTGCCTTAATTTTCCTTTATGTATTAGTTCTGGCTGTCTGCTGATTGGAGTTTGATAAGCTTTAAAGGCAGTTGTATTTGTATTTTTGGGTCCTTCCTGGTATGTCTCAAAGGTGGACATGTGGGGGAATTTGGAAACACTCTTTTCTCCCTTAGGGTAATCTTGGTGGGGGTGGGGAGATAGATAATCTGTCTGTTTACATATGCTTTGTTACAGAAAATGCTGAGGTGATTGATGCTGCATTTTGCCTTATATCACATAAGGATTTGCAAGCCTTTGTTCTGTCTCCATCTGCTGGTAAAGGGGCATAACTCATTCATTCAGCATTGGTTTGTTCAGACTCCAAGAAAGAGAATTAGCAGGTAAGAATTTTTTCCTTTTTAAATCTAGTCCTTGGACTATAACTGCTCTGCAGAATGAAGCTACCAATTGTGCCCGAATATCACATGCCTCAAACTCAATATTTGGAAAGGCAAGTAGGGAAATCCCAATTTTAAATTTAAAAATATGAAAAGACTTGAAGCTGTTCAGAGGAATATGGCCAAAATAGTATGTGGTTTACACCAGAAGACATGCGAAGACAAGTCTCTTCTCATGTCTTCTGGTGTAGGTGTAGCTGAGAGGAGAGGAGGGTTGGGGAGTTACAATGCAGATGTTTAGATATTTGAAAGGTAATGATGAGAAAGGTAAAGAACTAGAGGACAAGAAATGAGGCTGCAAGGAGGTAAACCTTAAAAGCAACATCCGGAAATACTTTTTCATGGAAAAGGTGGTGAATCCTGGAATATCCTTTCAGTGGAAGTGATGGGGACAAATAGTGACAGAATTCAAAAAGGCATGGGATAAACACAGGATCCCTATATAGTGAATGGATGGAATTATAGTATTTCCACTAAAAGCAAAACTTAAAATTACTTTCACACTTCAAAAAAAGGCATGTGGTGGGGGGAGTAATCTGCACAGATCATTAGTTACAACCTAAAAAGCAAGGCAAAGAAGAATAACAACCTAGACAGAGCAGCAGGTGTGACCCTGCCATTTTGCTGAGCAGACTAGATGGGCCATGCTGGTCTTATATGCTATGGTTTGCTATGCTACTAAAAGTCACTTGCCCAGGTTTACAAGGAGTATCAGCAGGGGACATGGTATTTGAACCTTTGTTTTCCTTCTTTTCAGCCTATCGCTCTAACCACTAGGACACTGTTCCTCCTCTGGAAATTCACATGATGTAAGAATGGAGGAGTGAGTAAAGTACATGGCTGGTGTGAGATTGTTGGACAGTAACCAGTGACCTGCATGTGAAGGGGAACAGCCTTACTTCTCGGGGCTAAAGACAGAACAAAGCCTTCATACTTCAGCTTTGGGAGTAATGAAACTTTAAAGCATTTCCTGCTAGCATTGTTTTAAGTTATTGGCTTTTCAGGGAAGAAATTAGTGTGTGAGTGTTTGTTTGAAAGCTTCTCCTCTTAACTTTGCCTAACAAAGTGATTCTGACTAATGGGTGGAAGGGATGGGGGAGAGATGTTGGCACAGCGCAAGTAAAGCCTGGATATAGTACGGACAATTCATACACACTCTAGGAAGAAAGTAGATTTTTCCATTAGAGGTAGGATGTGTTTTCTAAGATGTACATCCTTATTCCAAAAATAGTGTGAATATATATTGGGACAACGGAAAAGAGACTTGAGAATAAGGTGAAAAGTGGGCACTTAAAGCTGAGGAAGAAATGAGCTAGTCTAGTCTCTTTTCAGGATTTGGCTGGTCTCTCTCTTTAAGCAGAGTCCAAGGAAGGGGGATCTTTCTATTGAGAGTCGCTGAATATGTTCCAATCATGCAAATCTTTGTGGATTGATGTGTGATTAGTTCCTAAACGCTGGGGGGGGGGGGGGGAGGGGGGAGTGAGGGGATGGGACCTCTGGTTCAGAATTGCCAGTTAGATATGAGCTGCGCCAAAGATTAGCCCTTGTTGCACTCTCTGGATCAGGAAGAATTTCCGTTGCATTTTCAGTGACCTCTTCCTTCCTCTGACGTGTCAGACTTGCATGGTTTAAGGAGAAATGTCTGTACCGTGGAGCTGTGGCTAGTTCTGCAGAGCTTGTGATGTGAGCATGACTCCTTCAGAGTCCCACACTTCAGCATTAAACCCCTGTCGTCGTCCCTACCCCCATTCCTCCTTATTCCTATAGTTCTTGACTGTCTCTGGTGTTGGCAGCACGTCTGCTGCCTGCGCCCTCTGCGGATGAATAAATTTGTGGCTGTCATGGAGTTTGCCGGTGTGCCCGTGGGCTGGGTTTCCTGGGAAAGGCTGACAGTTCTGCTCTTGGTGACCTCCTGCTGCTTATCTCCTACTTTCCTGCTCCGGATGTGGGACCCCAGAGCTGCGGTGGGGGTGGTGCATCCTGTTTCCATGGATGGGAACAACTGCTGGTGTGAGCTCCCGCTTCTCTCTCTGCTCTTCTAGTGTGACGTCCAGCCTATGCTCTTGCAGAAGGCCATTTGGCCACAGCTTGTGAGCAGGACCTGTTAGCCTTTTGGGGGAGGAGGTGTTTTCTCCTGATCTGGGGTCTCTGGAGTCTGGCTATCTGGCTACATCCATGCGCTTTCACAGCTAGATATTGATAAACCTGGGTCAGCAAAAAGTCTCTTCAGAGGCAAATTGTGAGTAGCATTTTTTTAATAAATTAATTCACCATTTACTTAATGTATATAGCTGATCTCTTCCTCCCTCCAAGTTCCATCATTATCTCCATTTTTGAGGGGGGGGGGGAGCTGAGGGATGGATGGTGGAGTATTCAAAATGTATCTTTACATCTCCCAGCTGTAGAAGGCTTTCTCAATCAGGAGAATATTTGGATGGGGGGAGTCTATTTTTTTTAAACACTTCAGCCTTCAAAATGAATGCTTACAAATAACGATTTGCCATCATTTTGTTTAAGCTCTACACAAAGCAAAGTGGGTGGGGGGTGGAGGGGAAGTATTTAAGGTTAGGGAGGGATATAAGTTTGGGATTAGCCCTGGCCTGGACAGTTTGAAGAAGATTTTGTGGTAAAACAAAACTCCTGTGGGACATCCCCTAATTGTATTCTCCTGCAAAAAGCCATTCACTCTGACCCTCTGGATGTGGTTGGAGCAGATTCGTGAATTGGAGAGTGACTAAGAGTTCCAGCTCAGTAGTTCCTGGAATTAATCATCCTGTCTGTTAGTCCAGAAAGTGATCCTGTATTGCAATTGCTTATGCAGAGATGTGCTTTTAACTCGGTTGAATCATTTATCTGCTCTCATTTACTGTTGGTATGGTTGAGTTTTCTACACAAAACTATTTCCCCCTAGCTTTTCCAGCGCCTCTATTTGGGGCATGGGGCTGGTGGGGTGGGGAGGAGGGGTAGCTTGTCAGGACCCGCTCTCTAGGAGTTCTGTACTGTGGTGAGATCTTTTGAATATAGGATGCTGGATAACCATGGATTTTAAATACAGTATTTTTCCAGTGGATGGAGAGTGGCAGTTGATGTAATAAAATTATTGTTAATCAATCCTAGATTAATGACTTCCTTTTCATACGGATCATGGCAACGACGGAGCACATGAGGTAAACGTCTCCCCATCTTTCAGAGAAAGCCTTGGGGAAATGTACCACGCATGCATGGTTCCCTTCCCACCCAGGGGTCCCATCTTGCCTCAGTCTCCTTTTTTCCACGGAGGTCATCGGACATGTGTCTGTTCCCCTGGAAAAAATTGGTGATTTTTGTCATCTTTTTTGCTTTCTCCAGTAGAATGCTGGTCCCTTTTCACGCCCTCGAGCCCGCTTGCCTCGGCATCACGTCCTCTAGTTCTTCTTTCCTGTTCTTTTTCTTATTTTTTCAATTGTGCAGATTCATGCCTTTTTCCTGACCGGGCTCAGTGAATTTGATCTCATGGGAGCCATCTACCCCACCATGGCCTCAGCCAGTTGCTTAAGCCATATGACTGCTGTGCTCATAATATGTTGCGCACGGATCTGCACAACTGTTGCATTCGATGTTGGGTCAGACCATGATGCCTTGGTCTGCAGTCTTTGTAAGCAGATGACCCCTAAGGAAATGTCAGAAGCAGTGAGAATTGATTTTTCAGAAGTCAGACTCAGCCCCAGAGTGCTCTGTGAGAGCCTGCTTGGAGACCCCTTCTAGGACCTCATGCACCCCCGGAACCTGTGCGGCCTTGGATCCCCGAGCTCACGTATCAAGGATTGTATCAAGAAGGGCCGGACAACTTTGAGGACCCTGTTGGGTGATGAGTTGGGGAAAGTGGGGAAATCCCACAGGCCCTAGTCCTGCAGCCCTCAACGAGAGGTCGAGGGCGACGGCTAGGAGCAGCCATCTAAGTTGCCTTGCTGGGATTACTCAACACTCCAGGACCGGTCTCGGACACCCCCCCCCCCCCTCGACAGAGCTGCCGCTGGACCCGACGTCCTCAGTGTCTGCACAGAAGGCTGCGGAGCCATCTGGTCTTCGAGGCCAGGATGGTAGCCTTGGAGCGCAGTTTGTCTGCCTTCATGGTCCAGCAGCGGACTCTGATGCTTGGTTCCTCCAGGTCATCACTCCCAACCACCGTGCCCTTTACTGCAAGGGACTCCCCAGAGATCGAGACGATTCTCGAGTGCCACTGGCCTCGAGAGATGCTTCTACCACGGCCCCAGCCCCAGTCCTCAGGGCCGCGGTCCTCACTGCTCAGCACCCTCTGCTCTGAGAGCTGGGCCACTGCAGCCCCGAGGTCCTCTGGGTTGGGCCAGCACCCCAAGTCCCAGAGGACCCCCAGCGACTCCTCCGAGTTGGATTCGGATTGGGAGACTGAGGACGACGAGTCCCTGGATACCTGCCATCACTGAGATGTGCCCTCTGACCCGTTCCCTCTGGAGTCAAGGCGCCAGTCCCCTCCCAAAAACATGGCCTTCCTCGACTTTATGCGGGATATGGCCACGGCTTTTGCCTTCGCCACCGGATCGGAGGAGGACCCTTGAATGGAGGACTTCAAGATCCTCCAGTACAAGCCCCCTCCCCCGAAAGAGGTGCTCATGATGCCCTTTCCCGCCCCCACCCCACCCTGGAACTTCTGTTTCTCCGCATGTAGGAGACCTCTGCATTGGTGCTCATAGTTAGCAGGCGGCTGGACTTGATGTATCGGGTTCGCTGGAACCCTGGTTTACAAAAAGTCCAACTGCTTCACAACTCCATGATGGTGGCATCGACCATGCAGAAGCTCAAGAGCCAGAAAACACACTCAGGGAGGTCCGTACAGGGAGGTCTGTGCCATGGACACCATGGGCAGAAAGTGCTTCTTAGACTCAATGCTTATCAGCTGGATCCAAGCTTACCAGTTGTACATGGGCATGTACCTTCAAGATCTGGCGAAGGAGCTCGCTGGGTTCTTGGCTGGTCACTCGTAGAAATCCCTCCAGCGGTTCTGGACCCTGACCTCACAGTCAGGGAGTGCTCCAAGTTTATTACTCGAGCATCCAGGACAAATTGGTTGATGTCCCTTGCCATGGAGAGAACCTCTTCAGCAAACCCATTATACATAAGGCCGCTGAGCTGGAGTCCAAGTTCCTGACTAGGACCAGACTCTCCAAGAAGACTGCTGACCCTTCCCAGAGGAAGGCCTTGGGTAGAAAGAAGAGGAAGACTTATGGAAACTACCCTCAAAA
The DNA here is from genome assembly GCA_033557465.1 of Ichthyophis bannanicus. Taxonomy (NCBI): domain Eukaryota; kingdom Metazoa; phylum Chordata; class Amphibia; order Gymnophiona; family Ichthyophiidae; genus Ichthyophis; species Ichthyophis bannanicus. The sequence goes on from CM066035.1 coordinate 699,271,602, forward strand.
CTAGGCTTTCCCAGCTCCCCAGCAGGCCAAGGGACAAGGGCATGACCCACATATGCCTAAGACCCCCAAACACCAGCCAGTGCCCCTGGCACAACCTGGAGGAGGCTTTTGATTCCTTGGGCATAGCTCTCTTCCCCCGGGAGGCACAGCCCTGCAGCACACAGGGGGGTGTCTGGTGCTCTTTGCCCACAGGTGGCCCTCCATTACCATTGACGCATGAGCCCTTCGGGTGGTGAGAGAGGGTTACCGCCTCCACCAGACACCCCCCACCATTCTTTCTGAGAGAGCCCCAGGACTCCCCTCCACCAGGAACTCACAGGCCTTCTAGAGGATCAGGCAGTGGAACCCATCCCAGCCCACTTCAGGGTACAGGGTCCTTCTCCCGCTACTTCCTGGTATCAAAACGGACCGAGGGTTTTTCCACATCCTTGACCTGCAGTATCTCAACAGATTCCTGGTGAGGGAAAAGTTCAAAATGCTCTCTTGGAACATTGCTGCCATACCTCCAGCAGGAAGACTGGCTATGCTCTTTGGACTTAAAGGATGCGTACACACACATCCTCATTGACTCCCTACACAGTCAGTACCTCTGCTTTGTGGTCGGGGGAAAACATTATCAGTATAGTGTGCTACCCTTCAGCCTGGCCTCCAACCCAAGGGTATTCACAAAGTGCCTGATGGTGGTCGCAGTCCACGTCAGGCACCAGTGTGTATTCGTCTTCCCCTATCTAGACGACTGGCTCATAAAGGGCAGTTGAGGCCCTTCAGGTGACAGCAAGCACCATCCTCCTGCTGGAGTGCCTCTGCTTCATCATAAACTACCCGAAGTCCCATCTCCAGCCAACCCAGGACCTGGAGTTCATAGCAGCTCTGCTGGACACCATCTAAGCCAGGGCCTTTCTTCCTCACCCTATGCCTTCATGCACTTGTTGCAAGCACACAGCACTGTCACTCGGCATCGGCCTGCCTCGTGCTCCACCTGCAGGGGCATATGGCATCCACAGTGCATGCCACTCCAGATGCTTGCCTGTGGATGCGGACAGCCCAGTGGGCTCTCCGCTCATGGTGGTCCCAAGCCATGGGACGCTTGTGGGACAGGGTGCTCATCACCCGTCACCTGGCTCTCTCTCTTCTGGTGGCAAAACCTCCAGTGTCTGCTGGCCGGGATGCCCTTCCAACTCCCCGCAACCCAAAGGATCCTCACTACAGATGCCTCCAAGCTGGGGTCAGGAACAATTGCAACAACCTCTGCATTCAAGGCAGCTGGTCACCAATGGAGAGTCTCCAGCAAATCAGTCTTCTGGAGCTCCGAGCTCCAGGCATTTCACCACCACCTGCAGCACCAGGCAGTGACAGTTCAGATCGACAACTAGGTGGCGATGTTCTACATAAGCAAGCAGGGGGGCACGGATTTGGCCCTGCTCCGCTAAGAAGCGGTGAGCCTCTGCTCGTATGCCAGCAGCAACGGGATTCTTCTGCGGGCAGTTTACATCCTCGGCCAAGACAACACCCTGGCGGACCATCTCAGCTGGCTCCTCCAGCTGCACGAGTGGAGGCTGGACCCCAGGGTGACTGGCCAACTGTTTCAGTGCTGGGGGCTCCCAAGGATGGACCTCTTTGCCAGTCCAACCAATGCACAACTGCCTTGCTTCTGTTACCCGACAGCTGCACCCCTCCTTGGTAGTAGTGGATGCATTTCTGATCTCTTGGGTGAAAGGCCTCCTTTTACGCCTTCCCGCCCACACCACTAATCGCCAAGACCCTGTTTAAGGCCAGCACGACAGGGCCACAGTGATCCTAGTAGCCCTGCGATGTGCCAGGAAGCTGTGGTTTTCCCTGCTTCTCTACCTAGCCACATTATCCCCCGCATCCCCTGGGGTGAAATCCAGGCCTATTGACACAGGAGGAAGGCTCTCTTCGAGTGGCGGAGGTTCTCGATCTAGTGCACGGAAAGTCGGACAACCCTTTCTCCTGCTCTATCCAGCTAGTGCTGCAGTACCTACTTCACCTGTCCCGGGCAGCAATGTTCCCTCTAATTTTCTGTAGGCTGTGTGCGCATAAAATATCAGCTGTGTGCGGCTTTTGAAGGAAGGTTAAATTTTTGTGCGCCACATAACACTCGGAGTTATATACTTTAAAATTTGACTACACCTCAGAATACAGTATGTACACCACATTGATTTTAATCAAATTAAATGAAAATAGACCATTACTAAATGAAGCGGGAAATTTCTAGTAATTACAATCATAACTTTTAAATTTTAAGACGTCTGTGTTTTCTATCAGAATCAGAGCCGTAATTTTTGTGCGCTCTGTTGTAAAGTATGTGCGCTCTCTCGGCGAGGTGTGTGCGCGCACACACGCGCACAGCTTAGAGGGAACAGTGCCGGGCAGGACTGAAGTCTAACTCCATAAGAGTGCACCTCAGCGCTCTCGCGGCACGCCACCATCTCTTTGAGGGCAAACCCCTCTCTACACAACCCCTTGTGTTTTGCTTCCTGAGGGGGCTTCTCCTGCTGAAGCCACACATCCACCCACTAGTGGTGGAGTGGGATCTTAACATTGTGCTCTCCGAGCTCACTGCGCCACCCTTTGAGCCCCTCGACTCCTGCCACCTCAAGTATCTCTCCTGGAAGGTGGTGTTGCTAGTGGCATTCACCTCTGCCCGCAGGGTCATCGAGCTTCAGGTGTTGGTGGCAGAACCACCATTCACTAGGTTCTACAAGAACAGGGTAGTACTCTGCACGCATCCCACGTTTTTACCCAAGATGGTATCTCTGTTCCACCTCAACCCAGCAGGGGGTACTCCCTACCTTCTTCTTGTGGCCTCATGCAAGCGAGATGGAGGCAGTTACCCACACACTGGACTGTAAGCGGGTGTTTGCCTTTTATATCGAGCACACCCTGGAGCATCGCCGAGCTTCTCAGCTCTATGTTTCCTATGACCCAAGTCGGTTGGGAGCTGTAGTCTCTAAGCGGACCCTGCCCAACTGGGTGACTGACTGCATCGCTTTCTCATATCAGCAGGCTGGTCTCTTGCTGGAGTGCTGTGTCACGGCACACAGCATCCGGGCCATGGTGGCCTCTGTAGTGAACCCGTGCTCTGTTCCTTTGTCAGAAATCTGCCAGGCCACCACCTGGTCTGAGAGAGCGTCCTGTCAGGACAGCACCTTCGGCCAGGCAGTACCGCGTCATTTGTTTGGGGTATAAGTAACTCCTTCTCTTTGGTGTGTCCAGGCTACTGGAGCATTGGCTCCTCGCTGAGTATCTGGGCCCCACAGGAGTCTGTTATCTCTTGACTCATTGCTGCTGCTCATGGTTCCCCCTTTTTTCTGGTCACCTGTGAGTTTTTTTACAGGTTTTTCGGTAGCCTGTAGCTGGGGAGTCCCATATGTGAGGACTGACTTCCTGCTTGTTCCCGGAGAAAGCTTAGTAACTCACCTGCAACAAGTCTTCTCAGGGGACAACAGGAATCAGTCCTCACAGCCCTCCCTCCTCCTCATGGAGTTGCTTTTCTTTTTGTCGTCTTGTGCTAAGATATCACACTGAGGCAAGATGGCACCTTTGGGTGGGAAGGGGACCATGCATGCGTGGTACATCTCCCAAAGGCTTTCTTTGAAAGCCGGGAAGAGGTTACCTCACGGGTTCGGTTGGCACCGTCACCCGTATGTGAGGACTTCTTCCTGTTGTACCCGGAGAACACCTGTTACAGGTGAGAAACTACACTTTTTTAGGCATCTAAAGGGGTCTTTTATAAAATTAGGTGAAGCCTAAATGTACACATGGTAGAAGCCAGCATGTGCTTATACAGCAGATAGACCCAGGGGAGGAGTTTGGGTGGAGTTGCGATTTTTTTAAATTTTTTTTTTATTTACATAAAGAAATTATAGCGACGTCATTATACATTCATGAAGCATCATTATACGTACATGATACATCGCACATAAACCAAGCCCACATCAAGGAGGTGATATGCTACATAAATAAAACAAGCCAGCAGCGGGATGGGGGCTTTCCAGTCTTTTGCATTGAGTGTCACATGTATGATTTTCTCCCAGTAGGTGAGAGGTCTTACGTGTGCACTAGGTGCAAGGAGCTCTTTGCTCTCAGGGAACAAGTCCGTTCTCTAGAGGCTAAAGTAGCAGACATGGAAAACATAAGACAGACAGAGAGGTACATAGACGAGACCTACAGGGATATAGTCCTGAAGTCCCACCTCCAGTCTGGCAGCACCCCTGTTGCCATGGAGGAGAGAGGTCACGTGACAGGAGAGCATCACCCTGGTGTAGCAGGAAGTGATCCTGTAACTAGGACCTGTCCTCCAGGTGATGTAAAACCCTCTCGCACCAAGGAAGTTTCTCCAGGGCCATGTGCCCATGAGGGAAGGGTTAGGACAGCCATTATAGTTGGTGATTCGATCATTAGGCATATAGATAGCTGGGTGGCTGGTGGACGTGAGGATCGCCTGGTAACATGCCTGCCTGGTGCGAAGGTAGCGGACCTCACGCGCCACCTAGATAAGGTCTTAGATAGTGCTGTGGAGGAGTCTGCTGTCTTGGTACATGTCGATACCAATGACATAGAAAAATGTGGTAGGGAGGTTCTGGAGGCAAAATTTAGGCTTTTAGGTAGGAAGTTGAAATCCAGAACTTCCATGGTAGCATTCTCCGAAATGCTTCCTGTTCCACGCGCAGGACCCAAAAGGCAGGCAGAGCTCCGGAGTCTCAATGCGTGGATGAGACAATGGTGCAGAGATAAGGGTTTTGGATTTGTTAGGAACTGGGGAACATTCTGGGAAAAGGAGGGGCTCTTCCGAAGGGATGGGCTTCACCTTAACCGGGATGGAACCAGGCTGCTGGCATTAACCTTTAAAAAGGAGATAGAGCAGCTTTTAAACTAGATATTAGGGGAAAGCCGACAGTCGCCCAAGAGCGGATGCTTCGGAAGAATGTATCCTTGAAGGATACTACCAAAAGCAGAGGGGTTCCACAAAAGAGTAAAGTAACCCAAATGCCCTCCAGTATGGAGCAGACAGAGCTTAAAGATCCCAATTTACCCATGTCTAACAATAGCCAAATTAACATGAATAAAATACATTCTCTAAAATGCTTGTATGCAAATGCTAGAAGTCTAAAGAATAAGATGGGAAAGTTAGAATATATAGCACTAAATGAAAGGTTAGATATGATTGGAATATCAGAGACATGGTGGAAGGAGGACAACCAGTGGGACACTGTGATACCTGGGTACAAACTATATCGTAATGATAGAGCTGATCAAATTGGTGGAGGGGTTGCGCTCTATGTTAGAGAGGGCATTGACTCAGAAAGGATTAAAGTTTTGCAGGAAACAAAATCTGCTGTAGAATCTATATGGATTGAAATTCCATATAAAAGGGGGAAGGCAATGGCAGTGGGGGTGTACTATCGAACACCTGGCCAGAATGACCAAATGGATGATGAAATGCTCAAAGAAATCAAAAAAGCTAACAAATGTTACAGCGCAGTAATAATAATGGGTGATTTCAATTACCCCGGTATCGACTGGGTCAGTGTCACATCAGGACATGCTAGGGAGATAAAGTTCCTAGATGAAATAAATGACTGCTTCTTGGAGCAGCTGGTTCATGAACCGACCAGAGGGGAAACCATATTAGACCTAGTCCTTAGTGAAACACCAGATCTAGTGCAAGAGATAAGGATGTTGGGGCCATTTGGCAATAGTGATCATAGCATGATCGCCTTTGATTTAATTAGTGGAGGAGGGATAGTAAGGAAATCCACAGTACTACCTTTTAACTTTCGAAAGGGAGACTATGATAAAATGAGGAAAACAGTTAAGAAAAAACTAAAAGGAGCAGTTGCAAAGGTTAAAGACGTACATCAAGCTTGGGTGTTGTTGAAAAATACTATCTTGGAAGCCCAGACCAGCTGTATTCCACGCTTTAAGAAAAGTGGAAGGAAGTCCAAAAAACTGCCAGCATGGTTTAAAGGTGAGGTCAGAGAGGCTGTTGTTGCCAAAAAAGCATCTTTCAGGAAATGGAAAAAAGAGCCAAACGACGAAACCTGGAAACAGCACAAGCACTGGCAAGTCAAATGCAAGGCATTGATAAGGCAGGCAAAGAGAGAATTTGAGAAGAAGCTTGCTGTGGAAGCAAAAACGCGAAATAAAGACCTTTTCAAGTACATTCGTAGCAAAAAACCTGTGAGAGAGTCAGTTGGTCCATTAGATGATAAAGGGGTTAAAGGAGCACTAAGAGGCGACAAGGCGATAGCGGAGAGACTGAATGAATTCTTTGCTTCGGTCTTTACTGAGGAAGATGTAGGGATGTTACCCATGACTGAAGTGGTATTTAATGGTGCGGAAGAATTGAAGGAAATATCGATACATCGGGAAGATGTCTTACAACTATTAGATAAACTGAAGAGTAGCAAATCACCTGGGCCGGATGCAATGTTCCCTCTAATTTTCTGTAGGCTGTGTGCGCATAAAATATCAGCTGTGCAGCTTTTGAAGGAAGGTTATATACTTTAAAATTTGACTACACGTCAGAATACAGTATGTACACCACATTGATTTTAATCAAATTAAATGAAAACAGACGATTACTAAATGAAGCAGAAAATTTCTAGTAATTACAATCACAACTTTTAAATTTTAAGACGTCTGTGCTATTTTCTATCAGAATCAGAACCGTAATTTTTGTGCGCTCTGTTGTAAAGTATGTGCGCTCACTCGGCGAGGTGTGTGCGCGCGCACACACGCACAGCTTAGAGGGAACAGTGGCCGGATGGTATACATCCAAGGGTGTTGAAAGAACTGAAATATGAGATTGCAGACCTGTTATCAGTAATCTGTGAACTATCATTAAAATCATCTCTAATACCTGAAGATTGGAGGATCGCCAATGTAACACCAATTTTTAAAAAGGGTTCCAGGGGTGATCCGGGAAACTACAGACCGGTGAGCCTGACGTCAGTACCAGGAAAAATGGTAGAAACCATCATAAAGAATAAAATTACTCAGCATGTAGATAGTCACAACATAATGGGAGACAGCCAACATGGCTTTAGACAAGGAAGATCTTGTATTACTTATCTGTTATCTTTTTTTGAAGGAGTGAATAAACAGGTGGACAAAGGTGAGTCGGTTGATATTGTGTATCTGGACTTTCAGAAAACCTTTGACAAGGTCCCTCATCAGAGACTTTTGGCAAAACTAAAGAGTCATGGGATAGGAGGCAGTGTACTATTGTGGATCAGGAACTGGTTAAAAGATAGAAAGCAGAGGGTAGGGCTAAATGGCCAATTTTCCCAATGGAGAAAGGTGAATAGTGGTGTACCCCAGGGATCTGTGCTGGGTCCGCTGCTTTTTAACATATTCATAAATGACCTGGAAAGTGGAATAACGAGTGAGGTTATCAAATTTGCAGATGACACAAAACTATTTAAAGAGGATTGTGAAAAATTGCAAGAGGATCTTGATAAATTGGAAGACTGGGCATCAAAATGGCAGATGAAATTTAATGTGGACAAGTGCAAGGTTATGCACTAGGGAAGAACAACCCAAACTATGGTTACACGATGCAAGGTTCCACATTAGGAACCATCACCCAGGAAAAAGATTTAGGCGTCATTGTGGATACCATGTTAAAACCCTCGGCCCAGTGTGCAGCGGCGGCCAAGAGAGCAAATAGAATGCTAGGTATGATAAGGAAAGGAATGGAAAATAAAACAAAAGATATTATAATGCCTCTATATCGTTCCATGGTGAGACCGCACCTTGAATATTTTGTGCAATTCTGGTCGCCGTATCTTAAAAAGGATATAGCGATTTTAGAAAAGGTTCAGAGAAGAGCCACCAAAATGGTAAAGGGGTTGGAAGGATACTCCTAAGAAAGGCTAAAAAGGTTAGGGCTCTTTAACCTGGAAAAGAGACAGCTGAGGGGAGATATGATAGAAGTCTATAAATTAATGAACATAGAAACATAGAAACATGATGACAGAAAAAGACCACAAGGCCCATCTAGTCTGTCCTTCCATAACAACTACAACAGTCCACTTATAGAAACATAGAAACATGATGACAGAAAAAGACCACAAGGCCCATCTAGTCTGTCCTTCCATAACAACTACAACAGTCCACTTATAGAAACATAGAAAGGTGTGGAATAGAGTGGAATGGGTGGAACGGGTAAACGTAGATCGATTGTTTACGTTATCAGAATATAGAAAGACTAGGGGACATGCAATAAAGCTACAGGGTAAACTATTTAAGACTAATAAAAGAAAATATTTTTTCACTCAACGTGCAATCAAACTCTGGAATTTGTTACCGGAGGATGTAGTAAAGGCTGTTAGTGTAGCTGGGTTTAAAAAAGGTTTGGACAAGTTCCTGGAGGAAAGGTCCATAAACCATTATTAAGTAGTGACTGAAGATATCAATGCTTGACCCAGTACAAGCATTGTGGAACTTGTGTCTCTTGGGGAAACTGCTAGGTACATATGACCTAGATTGGCCACTGTTGGAAACAGAATACTGGGCTTGATGGACCTTGGTCTGACCCAGTATGGCATATCTTATGTTCTTATGTTCATTTCACTGGTTCCTGAAAACAAAAAACAAAAACTCCTTTTGAACTAGTCAAGATGCACAAGATAACTAACACAAATCCATACCTTATGTCATTTCTTATCTTTCAAAAAAATCTAATAATTGTTCCACTGCAAAAAAGATATAGCGTTTCCCTTGAAATACCACGTGACATTTACAAGGGAACTTCAAATAAAATAATGCCCCCAGAACCAAGACACACGGGCGTACTTCTAAAAAAGCCATCCAGCGTTTCTGCGTGGCTCTGGAGACATCAGGAAAAATTTGTAACGGTTGCCCGCAAAATTTCTTTGCCTTTTTCTTAAAATAAGCAAACAAAACCTTCTCCTTATCAATTTCTGACAGAAAAATAACCAATAACGTGGCACGTGTAGATATATCATCTTTGGATGACTCCAAAAAAACAGAGACATCCAAAGTAGAAGAGACTATCCGATTGTATTGCATACCCGGTCCACCATTTTCATCTCCCATACATTCACAGGCTAATTTGCCCGAAGGTAAATAATAAATTTTTGATAGACCAATCGCTTCAGCGTTAGTAAATAACAAAACCTCCTTCAGGTACATATAAAAAAGAATAGAGGGAGACAAATAGTGGGTCCGGGGAAAATTTAACAACCTTAAATTTCTCGATCGCAATAAATTCTCTAAATTCTCATCCTGTCTATATAATAACGAAACATCTTGAGAGAGCTTAAAAGGCAAATCCAACTGTTCAGTTCTGCGTGCATCCGAGACTGCAGCAGCCGCTTCCAAGGTCGCCAAATGATTCTCATGATCTTTAAATTTAGAAGCAGACTCTTTAGAAAAATCGGAAACTTTTTGAAGAGAGGCAGTTAAAGATGTCTCAATCTGGGCCACCACAGACCAGATATCTCGCAGAGTTATATCAAGAGGCGGAGAAGCATCTGAAGCAACCGACGCAAATGTAATAACCGATGGAATCGGAGGTGGTAAACTATCCGACAAAACATTTACCCTAAGAAAAGAATCTGGCAACAGGGGCAAACCGGCATCCTCAATACCCGCCTTCCCAGGCAATTTGGGGATTTCGGATATCAAAGAGGTTCCTTGACCGGGAGGAGTTAAACCCAGTTCCTTCTGAGAGCAGTCAAGTATGGGGGTTACTCACTGTTGACCTTTCCAAAGACACCATAGAATCCATCTTCGAAGGTTCCCCCACACGAACATGAGCATCCATGGGACCAGAAACTTTAACCACTTTGGACTGAGCAGACGAAAGATTCTTCTTTTTCCTTTTCCCCATATCAAATTGCTCTCAAAATGCGCAATTAATGCACCACAGTGCACCGAAGGGGCACCAAAGGGGCAGGGCCTGCCCGTTTGGTCACCCCCCTTCGGGCACGCGCCCGCAAACGCGTCCCGCTTTAGGGCAGCTGATCTTATAGCCCAAAGAGCAGACACAGTCCAATCGGAAGGGTCCTCCACAGGCACCAGGAGCCAATGAGATGAAGTGCAGGTAAAACTACAGGAAGCAGAGCACCTCGGCGTCCCGCGTTAGGGCAGCTGATCTTATAGCCCAAAGAGCAGACACAGTCCAATTGGAAGGGTCCTCCATAGGCACCAGGAGCCAATGAGATGAAGTGCAGGTAAAACTACAGGAAGCAGAGCACCTCGGCGTCCCGCGTTAGGGCAGCTGATCTTATAGCCCAAAGAACAGACACAGTCCAATCGGAAGGGTCCTCCACAGGCACCAGGAGCCAATGAGATGAAGTGCAGGTAAAACTACAGGAAGCAGAGCACCTCCGCGATTTTTTAAAAATATTTTTGTTAGTGATATTCCTGAAGGGCTGTCGGGCAAGGTTTGCCTCTCTGCAGATGATACCCAAATCTGCAATAGAATAGACACCCAAGAAGGAGTAGATAACATGAGGAGGGATCTAGCTATGCTTGAAGAATGATTGAGAATTTGGCAGCTCAGATTTAACACTAAAAAATGCAAGGTCATGCATTTGGGTTGCAAAAATCTCCGAGTGGTACAGTATATGGGGTGAAATACTTCTTTTAACGAAAGAAGACGGGACCTGGGCATGATTGTTTCTGATGATCTTAAGATGGCTAAACAGGTAGAAAAGGTGACAGCAAAAACCAGAAGGATGCTAAGGTGCATAGGGAGAGGAATGGCCAACAGGAAGAAAGAGGTGATGGTGCCTCTGTATAAGTCTATGGTGAGACCTCATTTGGAGTATTTTGTCCAATTCTAGAGACCACATCTTCAAAAGGATATAAATAGAATGGAGTCTATGTAGAGGGTGGCTATCAAAATGGTCCTTGGGCTTTGTGATAAGGTATATGAGGACAGGGAGTGAAGGAATAGCCTAATGGTTAGAGCACTAGGTTAATAACCAAGAGACCAGGATTCTGTTCCCACTAGCACTCCTTGTGGCCTTGGTCAAGTCACTTAACCCTCCGTTGCTTCAGAAGAAAGACCTGGTAATCTACTTCCAGTCACACTGCCAAAAAAACAAGGAGCTGCTGGATCGCTAGGAATCTGCATTGACTCAGAGGCGCACATTGCATTGCATATGGGGACAGACTTAAAGATCTCAATATGTATACTTCCTCAGATTCCTTGTTCCCCGTGGATTTTGACTCCTCCCAGTCAACACCCAGGCTGATACATGGAATAATCTGCTTCATCCTACATTACACTAAACGACTTCCCCATTTGCCCCACCACCATCCATGGTATCAAGGTCTTGCTCCCAGATGTCGCCAGCTATGTAGAGCAGAACGTATTTGCACAAGCTGCGTACCCCTGCCTCTCTTTCAGCTTTTACAGATCATCATGCTCTTTTTAAGACTGTAGTCATCAATGTGAAAAAAGACTATTTTGACAATCATCACTAATTCCACTAATCGCTCCAAGAAACTTTATTTATTTATTTAGCCATATTTATATACCGCCTTTTGCCAGGTCAAAGCGGTTACAGCCAACATGTGGAGAGTACATTGAACAGATAGGAGTGAGGGGGGGATACCATTACCCGAGGGGGGAGGAGATAGCATATTTACAATGATGATATGTTATTTACATTCTTTTACATTATTGTCCTTCTCTTCAGTCATATTTGCATTTCAGTACTATTTACATATCAGGTTCTCTCTGTTAACTCGGCCTGTTTTGTTTAGCTTTGTTCTGTGTTGTCCCAAGATGCTCCCTGAAGAGGAGAGTTTTTATCTGTTTTCTGAATGCAGGGAGATCCTTGCTGTTGCGGATTAGGTTTGGAAGGGCGTTCCATAGTGAGGGTGCATAAAGGTCAAATGCTCGGTTACAGGTTTGAGTATTTAAATTTTGTTCTGTCATGAGAAACAACGAGAGTATTGTTTGAGGTCTGCCTAGTAGGCCTTCCAGAGTTCATCCAGAATAGAAGGGTTTGCAGGTGAGATGATGGCTGTTGGTGGATTGCTTTATGTATGAGGGTCAGTGTTTTATATTTTATGCTTGCTTCTAGTGGAAGGATGTGCAGATCTCTTAGGACAGGGGTTATGTGCTCGTGTTTCTTTGTCCTTTGTATGATCCGTGCCGTGGTGTTAAGGGCAGTCTGTAGTGGATTGATGGTGGCGGTGGTGAGTCCTTGGTATATTGTATTGCAGTAGTCTAAGTGAGGTAGTGTCATTGCCTGCATAACTGTACGGAAGTCATGTGGTTCGATGAGCATTCTGAGTCTCTGTACCATTTTTGCTTTGAAGTAGACAGCTTTTGTGGTTTTTGCAACCTGCTGTTTAAATGATAGTGTCTTGTCAAGGATGATTCCTAGATATTTTACTTGTGGTTGTACTGCTATTCTAGCTGTGCCTAGGTTGAGGGATGGGGGGGAGCGAATGATTGGTCCTTTGTCACGAACAGTGCTTCTGTTTTTTTTAAAGTTTAAGGTAAGATTGTTTCCTTTTAGCCATCTTGAGACATCATTAAAGCATTCAGTTAGTTTCGGGTTGTTTGGATCAGTGTTGTAATTGGTCCATACAGCATGATGTCATCTGCATATAGGTGGTAGTTGATATTGTGGGGTCGTATTATTTCACAGAGGGGTTGGAGATAAATGTTGAATAGAGTTGCTGAGAGAAATTAACCTTGGGTTTGTTTTAAAGGGGAAAGAGGTAGCGGAGCTGGTTCGGATGAGTTGAAATCTGTTGTCTAGGTATGAATGGAACCACTGTAGTACTTTGCCTTGTATTCCAATGTCTTGTAGTCTGGATAGTAGGATGTCGTGCGCAACTGTGTCAAATGCTGCGCAGATATCCAGAAAGATGAGCGCGTAGCCCGATTGTTTGGTCTGCATCCCTTTGGTGATGGTGTTTAGGAGAGTGATCATGAAGGTTTCGACAACATGTGAGGGGTGGAATCCATGTTGCTGTGGGTCCAGAGTGTTGTTGTTTTCTAGGTGTTCTTGTAGTTGCTGTTGGACTATTTTCTCAATTATCTTTGCGTTGAAAGTAGGCTTTCTATTGGTCTGAATGATGCAGGATCCAGTGGGTCAAGCTCTGGTTTCTTAAGGGATGGGCGTATGATGGAAGTTTTTAGGTTGGTGGGCATTCTTACCTTGTTCTAATGATGTATTTACCATGTTTGCTAGTGTTCTATTATTCAGTCGTTTCACACTTATGCCCCCTACCCCCCAATTCCCATGTCATCCCAAAGTGACCTTCCTACTGCAAAACAGCTTGGTCACTATTTTTTATAAGAAAGCTTTTAATCTACAGAACAAGTCCCCCCCCCCCCCAATCCCCAATGATGACAGCAACTGTGCTGCTCTTAGCTCTACTCTTCCCGTGTATGTCTCTCTCTCTCATACTTGGACTGAATTTAACCCCATTTCTCTTGAGGCTCTCATGAAATCCTTCGCCTCTTATCAAAAAATGACATGTGTTTCAGACCCCATCCCTTCTTTCTGGATCTCTATCAGTGGCCCTCCTTCCACTGGTTCTTTCTATTTTTTAACAATAGTTTAGCCTCCAGTACTGTCCACCTCTGCTGGAAGACTGCCATTGTGAGACCTATCCTGAAGAACCCTCTTTAGACACAGCTTCCCTGGCTCACACTCATCCAGTTTCCAGTCTTCTCTTTCTTTCCAGCTATCTGAAAAATTAGTTTTTTCACAGCTATCTGATCACCTGGAAAAGTCTAATACTCTTCATCCGCATCAATCAAGATTCCTTTCTGGACATAGTACAGAAACTATTCTGCTTTCTCTTCTTAGTGAAAACCGTGAAACCATCGATTAAAGGTAATATCTCTCTAGTTGTCTCACTCATCTGTCTTCTGCTTTCCTACTCCATCGTTTGTAAGATATTGATCTTTACAGAACTGTCCTTAGTGCTTCCAGTCTTTCCTCTCAAGCCATACGTATTCTGTAAGCTTCATCTCCTCTACATCTACCACTTTCCCTCTCACTTGTGATGTTCCTCAGGGTTCTGTTCTCGTTCTCCTTTTCAGCATCTTCCTAGCTCCACTGACTGTTCTTATTCAGCATTTGGGTGTCTCTGCATATTATTATGCAGATGAGATCTTACTGCTCTTCCATGACCCTCTGACTGCCCCTAATCTGAACATTCTGAATGAATCTCTCTCCCATGTGGCCCTCTGGTTGAAACATAGTCATAAAGCTTAATGTGTCAAAAACCTCTACCACCTGACTCTCTGGCTCTTCCATTGCTCCCTTCTCTCGCTGCACTTGTTGACAACACCCCTATATCTTTGAAACCTTCCTTCAAGTACCTTGGGGTCATATTAGATAGCACTTTTACTTTTCATGGTCACATTAGTTCTTTGGTAAAACACTCCTCCTTCACTCTCTGCCAGAACAGATCCATCCATCCATCCTTTTCTTTCCATCTCAGCCTTGACCACATTATTCGTATCCCTAGTCTTATCCTGTCTGGATTACTGTAATGTTTATCTATGCTGACCTCTCTAATTATCAACTCTGCCACCTTCAGACTGTATGATTACTAGGCATGCTTCCAAGTTTATTCAAACCAATGTAACAAAGTCTATTTCATTCACTCTAATTGCAACACCAAATGATAATAAGGTCTCAGACTTATATGGCACTTTAACTTCAGACTTACGTCTGTTCAAATAGTGCTATAATTTGCATCAACGATCTTATAACTGTGTGAATTATAATCAAATGTCCTTGCTCCGCTGTGTGGACTCTCAAAAAAACAATAACAAACTTAGCTTAAGCTGTCCTCCGAGTCATAGCCAGCGAGCATGAATGGATCCCGACGCTCTATTTCGGCTCCACAAGGCGTTTCAATACGATATTTTCTTCAGGAGATCCGCTCATAAGATCTACAAAACAAACAACTAACCTACTCCAGATAAAACACTTTTTCTAAGTGTCGCAGTACTTCCCTTAGCTAACAAATTCCTAAAAGACTCTATTACTTACAAATTAAATGTTGCTGCCCACGTCCCCCTTCTCTCATCTTCCATGTGCATAACTGCTACCAGATTTCCCAAGGACGCCGCGCATGCGTGATGGAACTAACCTCCTTCATTTAAAACCCTTACCAGAACTACTTAATGAATCTCAGCCGTCGTGCTGCCTATGCTCGTACAATCCCTTGTCATTCTAAAACAGGTGTGGGCTCGCCTAAATAACAGGATTGTAGCAGTGTACCAGTCGCCTAAATAACAGCCAGATAAACTGAGGCTAAATGCTGATCAAAATTAAAACATGTTAAACCTCACGTACAATTACCACCTAAGTGAGCTCTCGATTCTGACAATGCTGCCTCATACCTAAATAAACTCGAGCATCGCACTGCCCTACTCTAAGGAGAATTTCACTTACCGTTGCCATTTAAATAAACTCCCGATCGTAGTAATTCAGCCATAGAGCTACATAAGCTTGGGAGAACTAGGCAATCCTATTCCCCCTCCCTCCATTCTTACATGTAAACTTATTGTAATATAGGCTTATGGATCACTGATTGTTACTAGGATCGAAACGATAGACCATCTCTTTTCTTGTAGGACTGTTGTCCTCATGATACATGATACTACAGCCGGTGTCAACAGTTTAATGGGACGGATTTCTGATGTACTTGACACATCTTTAGGTACAAGCCAACCAATCTATGGCTACATTCAGGCCTCCCGGGGAGACCGTACCTAATCTATAAATCCATCTTTGCTCTTTCAATAGAAGCGTCTCATCTATTGTTTTACCCCCCCATGGCTGTAGTTACCTGTTCTATGACTACACAGCGGAGTTGTTCAAAATTATGCTCTCGCAATTGACAGTGTGCCACAATTGGGGCTTCCAATCTCTGACACATAAGTCGGCTCCTATGCTCCCGCAGTCTAATTCTCAAAGGGCGTAGTGTCTTCCCAACATACATAAGTCCACACGGGCACAAGATGCTGTATACTACCACCGCCGAACTGCATGTAGTGTGTGACCGAAGGTGAAAAACGGCTGCCCGATAGCTGAACTGTGTAGTCTCTACCATAATATCACAAACATCACACTCTCCACATTGTCTGTGGCTGCCCCCCTCTCTACTCTGATCCAATGGGGGAAGCACTGATTCCTGCTGTCCCCGGAGAACACCTGATACAGGCGAGTAACTACCCTTTCTGCTCAGCTGGCTGCTTCTTATCAGTGACACAGGGCAGGTGAGTTTTGTTCTTCCTCCCCCCTTTGGTCCTTCTCTTGACAGTGTTCCTCTGCTGGTGATTCTGCTCATTCTTTGCCGCTCCAATGGTGGTCTTTCACTGCACCCCCCCCTCTTTTCCGCGAAGGTAGCACATTTCATCAAGACCGGGGGCTTCTCTTCTATCCCCGGGTAATTGGGCTGGTGCTTGTGTTCTGCAAGCTGTTTGTTTCAGCGCGATTACAGTTCTTCCTTTAGCGCTTCGTGGGCTGGCACCATTTCTTCTTCTCTTCTCTTTCTGCAGCTCCCGCTAAAAAGGTTTGCAGTGTGGTGGCCATTTCTGCATTTTTGGTGGAGGGAAAATCCTCCCTCCTTTCTTCACCTTTATTTCTTTTTGATTTTCTCCTGTGTCTATGGTGCTTCCCCCATTGGATCAGAGTAGAGAGGGGGGCAGCCACAGACAATGTGGAGAGTGTGATGTTTGTGATATTATGGTAGAGACTACACAGTTCAGCTATCGGGCAGCCGTTTTTCACCTTCGGTCACACACTACATGCAGTTCGGCGGCAGTAGTATACAGCATCTTGTGCCCGTGTGGACTTATGTATGTTGGGAAGACACTACGCCCTTTGAGAATTAGACTGCGGGAGCATAGGAGCCGACTTAAGTGTCGGAGATTGGAAGCCCCAATTGTGGCACATTGTCAATTGCGAGAGCATAATTTTGAACAACTCTGCTGTGTAGTCATAGAACAGGTAACTACAGTCATGGGGGGTAAAACAATAGATGAGACGCTTCTATTGAAAGAGCAAAGATGGATTTATAGATTAGGTACGGTCTCCCCGGGAGGTCTGAATGTAGCCATAGATTGGTTGGCTTGTACCTAAAGATGTGTCAAGTACATCAGAAATCCGTCCCGTTAAACTGTTTACACCGGCTGTAGTATCATGTATCATGAGGACAACAGTCCAACAAGAAAAGAGATGGTCTATCGTTTCGATCCTAGTAACAATCAGTGATCCATAAGCCTATATTACAATAAGTTTACATGTAAGAATGGAGGGAAGGGGAATAGGATTGCCTAGTTCTCCCGAGCTTATGTAGCTCTATGGCTGAATTACTACGATCGGGAGTTTATTTAAATGTCAACGGTAAGTGAAATTCTCCTTAGTAGAGTAGGGCAGTGCGATGCTCGAGTTTATTTAGGTATGAGGCAGCATTGTCAGAATCGAGAGCTCACTTAGGTGGTAATTGTACGTGAGGTTTAACATGTTTTAATTTTGATCAGCATTTAGCCTCGGTTTATCTGGCCGTTATTTAGGCGAGCCCACACCTGTTTTAGAATGACAAGGGATTGTACGAGCATAGGCAGCACGACGGCTGAGATTCATTAAGTAGTTCTGGTGAGGGTTTTAAATGAAGGAGGTTAGTTCCATCACGCATGCGCGGCGTCCTTGGGAAATCTGGTAGCAGTTATGCACATGGAGGATGAGAGAAGGGGGACGTGGGCAGCAACATTTAATTTGTAAGTAATAGAGTCTTTTAGGAATTTTTTAGCTAAGGGAAGTACTGCGACACTTAGAAAAAGTGTTTTATCTGGAGTAAGTTAGTTGTTTGTTTTGTAGATCTTATGAGCGGATCTCCTGAAGAAAATATCTATTGAAACGCCTTGTGGTGCCGAAATAGAGCGTTGGGATCCATTCATGCTCGCTGGCTCTGACTTGGAGGACAGCTTAAGCTGTTTGTTATTGCTTTTTTGAGAGTCCACACAGCGGAGCAAGGACATTTGATTATAATTCACACAGTTATAAGGTCGTTGATGCAAATTATAGCACTATTTGAACAGACGTAAGTCTGAAGTTAAAGTGCCATATAAGTCTGAGACCTTATTATCATTTGGTGTTGCAATTAGAGTGAATGAAATAGACTTTGTTACATTGGTTTGAATGAACGTGGGGTTTTTTTTTTATTGATAAAGTTCACGTTTGGAGAAGAGACCAGTTACGTTTGTGATGCTTCCAAGTTTGACAGTATCACTCCTCTCTTTATCCATTTCCATTGACTACCTGTACAGTTCTCTATTCAATTCAAGATCCTCACACTGGTTCACACGACTCTACATTCCGGAGTACCCCCTTACCTTTTGCCTTGTTTTATTCCCCATGCTACTCCGACTTCTCTGTTCCATCCATGGTAATCATCTTTCTTCCCCCTGTATCCCATGTTTGATACAAATCTACTTGCCATTCAGCATTCTATGTCCTTAGCCCTAGTCTATGGAGTTCATTACTTTGAACTATCCTATGTTAGATTCAAATTTTTCCTTAAAGCTCACTTATTCTGTCCGGCTTTCAACTTGCGTCCTCAGTGACAGGCTCCTGCCTCCCCCGCCATGCCCTTGAACCCATGCATATGCCCTTCTATGACCCACCCTTCCATTTCCCTCATGTTCCGCTACTGTATGCTCTGTGTTTATCCTCTTTCCTATTTTATTGGAGTTCCTTTCTTTTCTGATTTTAGTGGAGTTCTTTCTCCTTAATTTTAATTGTACACCACTCTGCTGTCTCGAAGGGCAGTACAGTACATTTTTATTAACCATAAACCATACTTTGGAGAAGAGGTAGGAGAGGGATGATATGATAGATACATTTAAATAACTCCATGGTATAAATGAACAGGGGGGCGAGTCTCTCTTTCAATTGAAAGAGAGCTCTGCAATGAGGGGGCATAGGATGAAGGTTAAATGGGATAGGCTCAGGAAATATTTCTTTACGGAAAGAGTGGAGGTAGTCGAAACAAGGATAATAATTGAAGCCAAGAAAGGATGGGACAACTACAGAAGATCTCTAAAGGAAAAAAAGAAACTATAGCACAGGATTCAGAAAGGGATAGACACACAGGGTCTTTACCGCAATCATGGCTTCTCTTCTGCCCACGGCAGGTCGGTTCTCCGTGGTCAGAAAAGGAAGGGTCTCTGCACACAGGCAGAGCTTGGGCTCCTCCCTCCCCCCCCCCAAAAGGAAAAGGCCTTCCGCCGCCCCTAGACTATAGTAGTTTGTATGGAAGGGCAAACTGAATAGCCCATGTGGTCTTTATCTGCTGTCATGTTTCTTTGTTTCTTATGCGTGTAAAGTCCACACTAACATTTACGCCTGCTCTTGAGCAGTCATAATGTCCATGCCTTCAATTTAGGGATAATTTGGTATTTATATAAAAACATATAGGTACCTATGTGCCTACATAGGCCTAAAAAGGCTGCCGTCCATATCCCCAAATCTAGGTGCCCTGTTTTATAAAACAGGGCACCTAGAGGAGTGGCCTAGTGGTTAGGACAAGGAACTTCAGGCCGGAGGGCTGGGGGTTCAAGTCCCACCTGGGGACAGCAATCTCAGACCGGAGGGACTGGGATTTCTAGTCCTATAGGCACTCCTTGTGGTCTTGGGCAAGCCACTTAACCCTCCATTGCCCATGTTCCCTGTAAGTATTAGCGTATGTGTGTCATATCCCCTCGTGTTAAATGTATCTCCCAATTGACCGCTTTGACCCAGTGAAAAGCAGGATATAAATACAGCTAAATAAATAAATATCAGACTTGTAAGAGTCAGCAAATTCCCCCTTACTAAACAGGGCTCTGAATGTTCACGTACTCTGACTGTAATGTACATACACTGTGTAGGAGAAGCAGAAATGATGACTCTGAGGGGAGATGTTAAGGGAAGAGCATGGTTGATAAAACCCAACTGGCTACTGTGATGGGGAAATTTGCGGTGGGGGGATTTCCCCTCACAGTCTTTCCTCCTGTGTGCTGGGACTAATGCGGAGCCTCTGGGTATTCGTGAGTAGAGACCTAGGCCTTAGAGATTGGGAGAGGGGGTTCACCTGAAAGAATTGTCTTGTGTTTTGGAGTTTCTCTTGAAATGTTACAAAAATCCCATAGAGAAGAAGGGACATTGGAGCAGCAGAAAAGGCTGGCCACAGACCAGGAGAGACTGCAGGAGTAGTCGGGACTATCTACACCAGATTATTAAGAAATGGAAATCTTGCCATATAAAGAGTGGATCAGTGGAAGCTTAATGTGTCTTGATCTTTGTATTCCAAGAATTGAAGCGGGAACCTTCTGCACAGAAATGCAACGTGCTTGTCCCTGAACCATTATGCCAACCCTAATCATCTTTATTTTTCTGTACTCTAGCTGCCTGATTCTCTCTCTGAAAGGATAGTTGGTTTACTCTTCCAGAATCTTAAACTGAAAATGATCATTTCATCAGCAGGCCTAAGGATCACTACACAGCCTACACATAACTCTTGGATTTGAAGCTACTGCTCTAGGGGCTTGGTAAGGCCCAGGGAGGGGGGTTCTCTGGGAAAGGCTAGATACAGCAATGGATACAGATATCATAAGAAGGGGACCATGTGGAGATGAATCGCTCTACTCTGATTTTTAGGAGTCACAAGGTTAGATCCAAGTCTGACTCGGACAGCAGGAAGAGTAGCTACCTCTTTTTCACGTCTGCTCATGACTATTCAATTGCTTACCAACAGAGATGCAAGGTTATGGGAAAGAGATGTAGCTCCTGCATCAAGGAAGAAAGGACAGTGTATTACACACTCGTCACAAAAAGCCAGCAGAAAACAGCTCTTGCTTTAAAAGATACTTATTTCTTTCTTTTAATAAGGAGTAACAGTAGGTGAAAGTCGTGACCATGCCAAGAAGGGGGAGCTGTAGGAAATGGTGCAGAAGTGGAGAAGTAGCCTAAGGGTTGGAGCTGGGGGGGAGGGGGAGGGGGGGACAAGGAGACTGAGAACCAGAGAAGCCCACTGCCGTTCTTGTGTTTTTGGGCAAGTCACTTAACCCTCCATTGCCTCAGGCACAGACTTAGATTGTAAGCCCTCTGGGGACAGATAAACTTATATTCAGGTATAGTAACTCAGCCTGAACTACTACTGAAAAAAGGCATGAGCTAAATCCAAACCCCCTCCTTCCCTTTAGGGGAAATGGCACCTCAATTATTTCAGCATCTCCCAACAGAGATGCTGTAGGGCAAAGGCTCCCAGATGAGGTCACAAAATCCTCATTTGGGGTCATGACCACATCTAGAAAAAAAACAGACAACGGCGTCATTGGTCTGCACAGACTGCGATGTATAAAGCCTGCAAGGCCCCGATGGAAGGCAGTGACTGCCGCGGTGTCGTCAGCTGTTGCATGTTGGCCTGAAACATGGATTACATGATTTCTGGAACCTCTAAAG
Organism: Ichthyophis bannanicus; assembly: GCA_033557465.1. Taxonomy (NCBI): domain Eukaryota; kingdom Metazoa; phylum Chordata; class Amphibia; order Gymnophiona; family Ichthyophiidae; genus Ichthyophis; species Ichthyophis bannanicus. The sequence goes on from CM066035.1 coordinate 699,293,096, forward strand.
TGGGCTCATGGTCATGAAAGGTTTGGGAAGCCTTGCTCTAGGGAATGCTGTGGAGGCACTCGGAGTTCTTGCAATCCCAGCCTCTCCTAGCAGGAGGTGCTGTAGGGGATGACGCAGGTCCGTGGACTGTGAGAAAGTACTTGCTGCTTTTCCAGTAAGCATTAAATTGCTCTGGGTACTGCTGACAAGGACTGGATAATGCTTTGATTAACCTTAACCCAAAATGTGGTTTGTTTGTGGGGTTTTTTTTAAACTTTAAACAAAGCTTGTGAGATTTTAAGTGGCTAATTATAACTCGAATCAGTTATTCCCAGGGGTGGGGAATAAAGGACAGATGTTAACGGATGCTGTTTGCTTTGCTTTGATTTGATTGGGCATTTCGAGAGCTTTGTTATCTGTCCAATACTGTGAAGTGTACAGGGTTCTTCATGTGTCGCTTTCAAAATGCTGACAGGGTGCTCTGACCCTTCAAGTTGGGAATTGCATGGCATAGCAGGGGAATGGGCAGAGGTGGGAGCATCCTTCCAGTAGCAGTACCCTTGGGTGCTTGCTCTATGAGGCAGAAGCAGGGAGGGTCCAACCATTAGGCAAAGTAAGTGGTCACCTAGGGCGGCAGCGTCTGGGGGGGGGGGGGGGCAAAGAGCAGGGCATTCAAAGCTAAACAATCGATTCTGACAGCCAGGGAGGACATATGGCTTAGAGGTTGCCTAGGATGCCAACATGAACCAACTCTGGGGCCGGCCCTGGGCATCAGGTGGTACAAACGGAAAATCCCTGATTTCAGGACTGCATTTTCTGTCTCCCTGGATCCTTTTATATTCTATGCAGAGCATGCACAAGGGGCTGAGGAGGGCTTTGGAAGGGAAAGCAAGAAATAAAGGGGGGGGGTCTCTTATCTCCCCTCCTCAGGAACTCCGCTCTTCTGGCAGATCCCTTCTATCTGTGCCCTTCTCTTCTACTGCCAACTCCAGACTTCGATCCTTCCACCTTGCTGCTCTTTATGACTGGAACAAACTACCTGAGCCTGTGTGTCAGACTTCATTGGCTCTTTTCAAATCCAGGCTGAAAACTCACCTCTTCCGGGCCGCTTTTGGATCCTGAGCCGCTTAGTCTCCTATGTGTTTCTTTACCATACCCCTAGATATATCCTTGTACTCAGCTGTTGTGTTGTCTGTATGAGCTGGACTGGATTGTAAGTTCTGATTAGCAGGGGCCGTCTTTTACATACGCAGCGCTGCATATGCCTTGTAGTAGTAGTTGCTCTCTCTAGTTGGTGTTTGTACGGTGATTCAATGGATGGGATACTGGAACCATAAACATAAGGGAACCTGGAAATTACATTCATTCGTTTGAGCTGTGTGAAGAGGGGTAACAGACTACAGTTCCCATCTCATGACGAGAGCTTTCTCCTGTGTTTGCAATGCAACTCCTCCTGCTGCTCTCCATTGAGCTTTGAAGTGCTTTTACACGGCCCGATGCTAAGTGCTTAGCATCTTCCCATGACATGCCCTGAGCAGAGGCGGCACCCTTCGCTAATCGGGGAGTGGCAGTATTGAGCCAGTGCCCATTAGCGAAAAGCAGGTAAAGTAAGGCACCTGTGCAGAGGCTTGCCTAACCGTTCCCGTGGAGGATAACTGGGCAGCAGCTCAATATCGCTGCTGCCCGGTTAGGTTCTGGGTTCTGCGGCTACCCCAGACATTCAGTGTTGATGGCTGGATATGGCCTTGGCATTTAATATCTGGGGTTAGTCTTAAGCGGTGATGTCTAGCTGCTGCCGCTGAATATCAGGCCCAAAGCAAATAGTGATGAGTGGACTGCATCTGGCTACTGTGGGCTCCCTCTAGTGGTGTGAGCAACCTACAGCTGAAATAAGATGCAACGGTTCGACAGGCAGGAGGTGCTCTCTCATCTTTTGCTTGATCGGTAGAGCCACGGATTCTAGCCCAGGCTGATTTTTTATCCCCCCTTACACTGTGATGATACAGGCTTCAGTACAGGAGTTAGGTAAATTATACGGATGTGTTGGATTTTCCTGAAGGTATTTAAGCAGAGAGGGCAAATAACAATCTTGCCTAAAATGACATGACTAGAACTAGTGATAGCTATAGTCAGTTGTAATTAGTTGTTGCTGTCTTATCAGAAGGGGAAGGAGCCCAACACTTCTTCTTTGGGGTCCGGTGTACTAGCCTCCATCAGCTTTTATATGTCAGTGATCATATCACTACAAAAAGTGTTCTCATAGCACACCCTCCCCCCTCCAAAACTATTGTAGAATGAAGGGCATGACATGTGACCAACCCAATTTTAACTATACACCCTAAAGATGTCTAATCTTTTGTGTGCTTTTAAAAAAAAATTCAATTTATTAAATTTATGATTCTTAACATCGGCCATGTTTCATCATCAATGTGCCTGCCTCAGAGGGTCAACTAAGTCAAAAACCTTCAAACCCTACAAGAGGCTTTTCAGGATTTGCTTGTCTCCATCCTAGTTGAAGGACCCTGAAATCCTGAGCATAGGAGTGGAGGAGTAGCCTAGTGGTTAGAGCATTGGCTTGGTAACCAAGCAACCAGGGTTCAATTCCCACTAGCACTCCTTGTAGCCTTGGGCAAGTCACTTAACCCTCCATTGCCTCAGAAGAAAGGCCTGGCAATCTACTTCCAGTGACACTGCCAAGAAAACCCAGGAGCTTCTGGGTCACCAGGAGTCAGGACTGACTTGAAGGCACACATTGCATTTTTATGAGGAAATAGAGCAAATTAATCTGGGTTCAAAACAAGTTTGGATGAGTTCCTGGAGGAAAAGTCCATAAATCAAAGAGGACTGGAGAAATCCACTGCTTATCTCAGGGACAAGCAGCATGGAATGTGTATTTTTGGGAACTCAACAGGTACTTAAGGCCTGGAATGGTACTTAAGTGGGAATGGCCACTGTTGGAAACAGGATACTGGGTTTGATGGAGGTGAGATGAGAGCTGTCGCTGAATATCGGGGCTGAGCAGCATTAACTGGGTAAGTGTCAGCATGTACCAGTTTGGGCAAATGCCAGCTGGAAATTGCCCTGATTGCACCTTAAAACTGTTTTTCATGTGGCCTAAGCTGTCCAGACAAGGGCTGCTGAAAATCACGCTAACTGGGTGTCGGCACCACCCCTACTCCAGCCACGGCCCCGCCCCTACACTAACCAGATGGTGCTGGGGTGGTCTGTGGAGATATGCAGCGGCACAGCCCGGAGAGGGCCACTGAATACCATGGTCTGACCCCTGAGGGTTTTGAATATTGGCCTGATAGTTACTGAACATGCCATTTAGCTAGAAAAATCTCACTTAGTAGGACTTTTTGTGTAGATTCAATTTATAAATATGAGAACACAAGACTCAAATTTATTGTGGATATTCCTAGAAAACCTAGTTCCAGTGCATGCACAGGCAAAGTTTCTTTAATTGCTTGCCTGGCATTTTTCTCCTGCTCTTTTAGGCTTCTTGGGACTCCCTCCCCTAGTGACTGCAAACACTGCTTCCACAGCATCATGGCTCCACTCGGCCCAGAGTGCAAATCCTGGCCTTTCTCAGGAGCTACCAGGCAGGCCTCTACACAGAGTGTTGTTCTTTCTGTTTGATCTTAAATGTTTTTTTTCCTTAAAATTTAAAAAATGAATGTGTAGAATTTAATTGTTAGTGTGTGAAATTCTTTAATTAGCTGGTAAGTTATACAAAACCCATTATGGTATATTTAATCTAGGTGTGTGGTAGTGTTTTAGTCAAAATGTCCTTTGATTTTTAACTTAATGCTTCTCACTTAGCTAAGCTCTGCCAGTTTTTCTTTCACTCATTTACTGCTTTTTGCTTAAACAGTCTCTTGCCAGAGCACCTGTGGAATGGGCCCCTTGAAAGCTCAGGCTCTTCTGTGACTCCATCCGCATTGACTTTCCTGTTCCATTATTCATCCCCTCCTGATCATGTAACCGTCGGCTCTCTCTTTCTTTCAGTAACAGGTTTGGCTGGACTGGACGCAGGCAGAGAGCCAAGGTGAACTTGGAATCCTTCATAGAACGACGAGACGGGGAATCCTGCCATGCTGGGCCTTGCGTTGCTGACAGTGATGGCACTGCTAAGCATGTGGACTGAGGCGATGGAGTGGAGCTCTGTTGCCAGGAAGACCATTCCCTATAACCGTGAGTACACCCTTCCTCTCCTAGATAATACTCTTCCTGTCTCCTGCATGACGACAGAGCCAACATGTTCATGCTGCTCTAAGCATGCCTGTGCAGAGTTACACTAATGCATGTTCCAACCGCTCCTGGTACACCTTTGTACAAAATCCCACATGCACTCCTCGCAGCCTGCTTTCACTCTTCCCAGAATGAATGTTTGTTTTGACTGGAGAAGGGAAGCCTATGGTCCTGAATTTAAGCGTGTGCTGCTGCAGTGTGCCCTCTTTCCATATTAGATTGGTGTGTGTATGTGAGTGAAGGAGGTCGTGGCAGTGTGGGTTAGTGCCAGGATGAATATAGGGATTGCTGTACTGAATGATGCCTTTGACTCTTTAGCTCTTGATGTGGCATTTGCCCATGTTCCTGTGCTGGCAAGCAGGTCGCCGGTGCACTCGGTACCTGTCGATGTTAGCAGTGGGGCACTTGGTGTCCCTGTGCAACGTAACGTGCCGGTTTCTATGGCGAGAGACAGTACAGCCATGTACAGCAGTGGCTACTATTTCACCAGATCTCCCTGATTCCTACTCCGCTTAGTATAATTATTGCTCTCCCTTTTGGACAGGTTTAGAGTTCCTCTCAGCTGCGATTCATTGTTACACCAGGAGATAGTGAATCTGTTCTCTCCTTTTATATAAGTATGTGAGATATTTACAAATCTTCGATTGGAAAGCTGCAGTACCCAAGGTGACGTAAGATGTTTGTGGCAAGCTTGGCAGGTGATCTCATCCTCTGTTAACGTTCCTCTCCCATCCCCCCACGGGGTTCCTCTTCCACGGTAATTGGTGCGTGACATTCTGTGCCCTTCACATCATTGGACTCCAGGGGCTGTGTTCAGAAGTTACACCGTGAGACTTACATCCTATTCCTTCTGGACAGAAACCTGTTATAGCCTCTGACGTGACATGTCTAATGCAGTGTCTACCTGTCTTGCTCACTGGCATTAAAGCTAGAAGTGTCCATTTGTCTCATCTGCTGCTTAAAAATGTTACCAGCATTGCAGAAATTAGAAGCCCCCTCTGATCTTAGCCTGCCCGTTGATATGTGCAGGGAAGTAGGGTAGAAAAAATACTCCAGAATGCGCACTCTCAAATTCTGAATACAGCACAAACATCAGAGTGCCTATAGGAGATGGCAGTGCCAGTGTAAGACTACAGCACAAACGGCTGCAGTGTGTCCTCAGAGGAGGTGATAATGAGGCAGGTATTGAGACATGCTGATGCTTCAGGGCAGAAATGTGAAAGAGGTTCTCAGAACTTACTGAAAGTTTGCGCCTCTGTTAGCCCCCCCCACCCCCCCCCCCTGTGGAATGGAGGTCTTGGGCAATTGAGAGCATCTATAATAAGAATACACTACAACCAATTTGAGTGTGACCCTGGGTTGATACCCACTGGAGCTGTATGCTTAATAAATATGAAGAATAACCGGTGTGTTTGGACTACGTTATACAGTGGAGCTGCTTATTTTTGGGAATTGCCAAAAATAAAAGTTGAGTTTTTGCCCCCTGACTAGTGACTTGATTTAAGGAAATTTTATGGAAAGCGCCGCAGGATCCAGTTCTTTCCTCTTCTTGGCTCTGTTTCTGCAAGCTGCTCCTTCTTCCTTCATATGTTTCTGTGACTTTTTTTTTTCTTTGGAAAATGATACTTTCTGCCCTCACACCCGCTGGCATGTTCCTTCTGCGTCTGCACGCCCCTGCCCAGTATTTGCAGCTGCTGCTGTTTCGGTAGGTTAAAGCAGCTGTTTAAGGGATGATGCCTCCCCTCCCCTTCACATGTTGCACTTCATGGTTCACGGTACTCTAATTCTTGGTATGCCTGTGACTTCCCCAGCTGCCCAGCTGTCCTGCTGCCTGGGCGGCTGAAGAGCCATGTAAGTTTTCTTTTGGCACACCTGGGATGGAGGAAGCCATTAAAGCACACTGCTACACCCCCCCTCCCCCCCAGTCATACAGATTCTAGGCCTTGCTTTTGTGGTCCAGGGATACAGTCTGCCTAACTCTGTCCCCTTTTGGCAGAATGTCCCTTTCACTGGGGCAAAATTTAGTAAAAATGTACATACTAGGATAAGGCTAAATACTGAGGTCTTGATCACTGACTCTGTTACAAGGGCAGCCCACCGCAGATTTCTGCCCTCTTGCCTGCTTTGTGTAAATTCCTGTCCCCCCTCCCCCCTCTCCACAGCCCTGGTTGTCACCTCTCTCCTAACCGTCCTAGACAAACAAATTCTGCTGCAGGCGAATTGTTGCCAGGGATAAAGTTTGTGCTGCTTTTCTGCTGAATCCGTCAGCTGCCCAACTTCACTCAGGATCTCGATCACAGGAGCACCGACACGCTTGCTATGCACCGAGCACCTCTGCACATCTTCATGCATTTCAGTTAAAGGGGCCGCCGCCATAGCACTGAACTGCTGGTGCTGCAGCTTTGGGGGAAGCACACGTCTACTAATCCTGACTGACTTCATAAGCCATCCTGAGGCCTAGAGGACTTCTAGGTTTTCCATCCTCTTTCTACCACAGCCTAGCTTTGTGTGATTTGGGCACATTGCCATACTAGCCCATGCCTGTAGTTGTTGTGTTGGCCAGCAAGGGATTTTGGAATTTGGCTCAAGTGCTTAGAGTAAATTAGTGGGTGCTCTTGCTGCACAGCACTGGAGATCTTTCTACCGCCACCATCCCCCCACCCCCAGCACTGGAGAGACGTGGAGGATGGGCTGTTGCAGCAGTTGATCCATCCCCCCCCCTCCTCTGCTGGTACATGTCAGCACATTCTGCTGAATCCCCACAAAGCCACTGATTACAGCCTCCGCCTTCAAACCCTTTTATTTCTCCATGTCTCCAATACCAGCTTTTTTTTCTGAATTTTTAGATTTTTTTTTTAATGCACATCAGCAGAAAGCTGTCTTTGTCTCCTCTACCCCTTCCACCCCTCTCTTTCTGAATACTGGGCTGCATTTCATGCCCAGTGCAAGACTACTGCTTTGAATTTGTTCCTCTCACCCCTGACAAAAATCATCTCCTGACACAACGTGATCCAAACTTGTTTGGCTGGCACAAAATTCTGGGATAGGTTTGAATTCATGGAAACTTTGATGTTTAAAAAAAGCCAAACTTTTAGGTGATCTGTAAAACATTTTGGGTGTCTCAAAACGCTTTTGTTAAAACTCTTCAAGGGATATTTTGCACAAGAATGAAAGTTGCAACTGAAGGCTACCAAAGAGTGAACTGTGAATGAGTTTATCTTGAACCAACCTGTCTCCCTTTCCCTGGAAGGGCTCTGGGGCAGGGCTGGATTTAAGACTTTGGTGACCATAGGCAAAACCAGACCGCAGATTCCAGATCCAAAAGACTGGAAAGCTAGCAGAGGATCAGAAGTTGGCCACAGTACCCCAGTTCTACCCCTTTTGAAGCGGCACATGGTTTTACAGTAAACGAGGAACAGGCCCCTCTTCAGTTCCTTCAGAATTTGATGCTCTAGGCAGTTGCCTATGCTGGCTTAGGTCAGGGCCTGCTCGTGGGGAAGGGGTTCCTTCATTGGGAGAGGGGGACTCGGTCTCAGCTACAGCAGAAAACGAAACTCATGGAGGTCTGCCCAAGTGGTTTTAGACTGAGTGAAATTAGACTGTCTGAATTTACTGTTGGGGAGAGGAGGAGGGAAGAAGGGTGCTATTTCCTTGCATACAGTAATGAAGGGGGGGGGGGAGGAGGAATATACAGTCTGCTAGGATGTGCTGTAGACTTCCTGCCTGTTAGTGTATATGGGGTAGACTCAGAGGAACGTTTTCTAACCAGTTTGTGTTGCAGGAGGATGATTTTTGCATATAGATTTTCTGTTTGGGAAGAAGGGGTTGTAGATGCAATGGGGTAGGAAGGCGGGAGGGGGAGGGGGGCTATACTCAAGCAAGCATTAATAAGAGTAGGGTCTGAGCATCTGGGACTACATACATGATGGAGTGGAAGCAGCATTTGGTTTGGGTTTTTTGTGCATGAGGATGGGGAAACAGTATCCAGTTGCAGGAGGGAAATGTTAGGTCAGTCCTGGATTTTTGATAGCCTCATTCTGATGCATTATGAGACTTGTAGCACTGATTGGGAAGGGTAGAATCAGGGGCTACAAATACCACTGTTTGGGATGTAAGATTAAAACTAGTACTGGCCAAAATGTCTCCCTCCTGAAAATGGGTAACTTGGTTGCTGTGGGGCAAGGATGTGTGGATGGAAAGCTGGGATTGATAGCTGCAGGGTGGGGGAGGGAAGGCGGACTACACAGAGGGAGTCAGTAACGGGCTTAGTTCGCTGTTTACATGGCAGACATACTTTGAAAACTCCCAGCTGGAAGACAGATTAAAGCAGCCAAATGTCTCTCACACGTGTCCCAGCACCCTTGGCTGTCAGCCTCATGGTAACCTGAGCCGCTGTGGAGGCTGCAGAGGTGTTTCAATGCTTTTACAACATACAGAAATAAAGGGTGTTTTATTTTTTCTGTGATCTTTTGTTTGTTTTGTTTTTTTTTTGTTAAATTCCACGACTCTCTTCTCCTTGGTGTGCTGTTGAAGTGCTGCATAGTGAAGTGAACACGTGTCTCTAATCTCTGGTATTTTAATACTCTAGGGCCTAGTGGCAGTCCAGCCAAACTGATTCAGATACCTTTACTGGCAGGACAATTTTACCTTGTTCCAAAGTAATATATTTAGCAGTTAAGGCTTTTAAAAAAGAAATAAATAGGAGAATTTACAAAAGAGTAGTATCAGTAAAATAAAATTATGGGGCCCAATATTCAGCAGTGGTGGCTAACTGTTGTAAAACTGTTGCCGCTGAACCTAAGACCTGGATATTCAATGCCGGGGCCATATCCGGCGTCCGGCATTAAATATTCGGGTCAGCTGGATAGCATGGAAGCTAATTGGGCAATGCCAATATTGAGCCACTGCCCGGTTAGCTTCTCCAGCAAACGTTAGGCCATCGTTTAAGGTGCCTAACGTTTGCCACCTGGCAGAGGCTGAATATTGTACTTTCTGGTAATCCTCGGGTGCTGCCTCCACCCCACCTCACTCCCACCCCGGAACAGGTATCAATTGTGCGTTCGGTGGTGGAAGCTGGAGATATTCAGCAGCACTAATTGCATTACTGTCACTGAATATCAATGCGGCGAGCAGCTGTGCTAACCATGTTAATCATGTTAATATCAGGGCCCATAGTGTACAGATGGGACTGTAATAATGATAATGTCCCAGGTTCCGGTGCTAGTCTGTATTGCCCCTTGTGTTGTGGCAGGATGCAACATATACCCTCCATCTGAAGGCTTGGGCTTATGCCCCCAGATCCATTTAGAGGGCAGTTTTATGAGGGTGTGTATAAAGGCACATAGAGGCCTGCCTGTCTTTATAAAATACTAGTGTAAGTGCCATAGCGTGCACCTTTATTGCAAGTGTGAATGTTTGTACTTTCTCTGGAACAGTTATAAAGTAACACCCATAATCAAGGGCGGCACAAGGGTATTGCAGGGCCATGTGCAGAGACTAATTGCAGGGCTTCATTTGCATAGCCACTAGACCTCATTTGCATACATTTAATTTATTTTATTTTAAAATGTATATATTGCCCATCTAACATTTTAGGCGACTTTCAAAGGAGCCCTTCGCAAGCCTTTTTTTTTTTCTCCTGGCAATAACTTAGGGGCATGTTTACTAAATATTAATGTGCGTTAAGTGCCACTGCTCTAATAGAAATGAATGGGTGTTCAGTGCTTAATGCACATTAACGGGGCATTTCCTGTCTCACGCAAGGCAGGAAATGCCCTCATTACTCTCTTGACACTCAGCACGCTGGCGGACTTAATTTTAACAGAGCTACGGGAAAGAACGGTGTTTTCCTTCTTTCTCGTGCCTCTGCAGAATCTGGATCTGTTATCTGGAATTCTATGTGCAAGTATTCTTATGATAAATTGTGGCATACCTTGAAGATGGTCAGAATGGCCTTATATTTTATTTGGCTGGTAATGAGGAGCCAGTGAAGCTGTTCTAGAATTGGTGTGATGCTCCCATACTTGGAGGCATCATATAGGATGTGGGCAGCTGTGTTTTGTGCTAGCTGGAGTGGGTGTAGTGTGCATTTAGGCAGGTCGTGGAGGATTATATTACAAAAGTCCATGTGTGGGAATACCAGAGTCTGAAAGACTGTACGGAAATCGCTTAAGTCTAGGAGAGGTCGATGCCGCTGAAGCATTTTCATCTTCTAGTACTGTGTATGATTCTTATGATTCTTAAGATGCTGCTGATGTGTGGTTGCATGGTGAGAGGCGATGGTCAAGGGTAATTCCTAGGTACCGTACTTGAGTTTTTACCCGTAATGTGACTTCAGGATTTCCAGACACTGTCAGGGATGTCAAGGAGTGGAAGGTTGGATCTCATGTGACGTACCTTATGAAACCCCTTGCTGTTGGCTGAAGGAGGCTGACCTAAATGACCCTAGCTTTACCTGCTGTTACCTTACAGGGAGATAAGATTGGAACCACTTCAGGGTAGTATCCCTTAGCTACAGGGATCATAGTCACGATATAAAGATGTTGTGATTGACTGATCGAATGTAGAAGCGATGTCTAGGAATATCATGACAAAACGCTGGTGTGGCTGATCCACATCCTTCATGAATCTATCTGTGTATGCTGTTAGGAGTGACTGTACTCCGTGCTTGTGCCAGAATCCATGTTGTGGGTCGAATGGTGCCTGGGAGGCAAAGCACTCCTGCATTTGGTTTTGTACCACCTTTTTGATGATCTTCACCAGGAAGGCAAGCTTGTGATGGGCCTATAGGAAGTTGGGAGGTTTGGGTCGAGGAGGGAATTCTTAATAATTGTGCAGATGGAAGCGTATTTGAGTCCAGGGGCATGTAGCCCTGAGAGAGGGATAGCTGGGTGATCTTGAGTATAAATAGAGCAAGGTTGTCATGGGAGATCATGATCCAGCTAACAGGACATGGGTCAAGAGGGGAGGATGTGGTGTTGAGACTTGATATAATAGTTGCTGCAGGTGGTGGAGACAGGGGCCTGCTCCTGGTATGGTAGGGGTATGCCTAGACCCTTGCTGCTAACAGTGGTCTTGCTCAGGAGGTGGTCCACTAGTGTTTGTGGAGGTAGATTGTTTGTCCTTGGTTGTTGGGTGGGGCATTTAGTAAAATCATTTTCAATCTCGAAAAGCTCTCTGGGTCGGTTTAGCGAGCACATTAGTATCTTAGAATAGTATTCTCTCTTAATCCTGTTCATCAAGTCCTGATACTCTTGGAGCTTGGTCGCTTGAGTTTTTTGATCGTCATCTTCATTCCATCTGTCTGAGTCTATACTTGGTTCCCCTTAGTTCCTCCATGTACCAGGTGGCACTGACACGTCCTCGTTCTAGTTAATTGAGGAGCTGTGGTGAATTCAGCTATGACTTCGTTCCTTTTGTGGATTAGCATGTGAATATTATTTGCGTTGTGTTGCGTGTGAGCTGGGGCAGTACTTTGTTCAGGAAAGTTGGCTTGTCAAAGAGATTGGAATCTATAGTTAGGTGATTACAATTGATTGGTTATCTGTGTGTTTAGGGGTCGGGTGATAAGAAATGTAATTGCTTTAAGATCGGATCAGGGAACAGTGGATAAGGTGGGAGAGCAGGAGTGGAAACCACCCATTCCAAGAGAGAATTCAAAGATGAGGTTCAGAGTACTTCCATTCAGGTGGGTTGATTCTTTTGTAATCTGACTGTAAGTTAATGCTTCCATAGCCTCCAAAAATGATTCTGAACATCTGGAGGTGGTTGAGAAGAGGTTGAAGTCACCTAGAAAGAGGAACTGTTTGTTCTGTGAAGTGTGATTGCACACTGATTCCAGGAGGGATGCAAGTTTTTCTGCTTTGGTGGAAGGTGATTGGTAGACTAGGCACAGCATTGTGCATCTATTGGATATTGTGAGCAAGTCCAAGCCCTGTGCATTATGGGACTCTGTGCTGCGGAATCCTAATTGTGATTGAGCCAGTATGGACATTCTTCGCCCTCTCTGGGTGAGTCTTGTGCAGTTGGAGGCTATAGCCTGGTAGGAGTAGCTGGTTTAGGAGTACATTGTCGGTGTCGGTAAACCAGGATTCTGTCATGCACATTATGCCAATGTCATTATCAATGAGATAGTCTGCCAGAATTGGGACCTTGTTGCAGACCAAGCAAGTGTGCTGATAGCCACACATCTAAGTTGGTGGTGGTGTTGAGTGAAACTGTTATAAGCATCTGTGCCTAGTGCTTGAGGTTTAATGTTGATCAGAGCGCTACTGACTCTGCTTCTTGTTAAGCGGCAGGAATAAGTGTCTTGCTTCGTGTCTTAGTGTAGATTATTGGGATGGTACCACCGTATGGATCCCAAAAATAGGCATGAACAAGGATTAAACAGCATAATGTTAGAAGTAGGATGTGAACTGTCGCCATCATGATTAGCCATATGTGGGATGTGGATGATGTTTCAAGGGTCTACTCGAGAATGCAACATTGGAAAGTGCTCTAGCAAATGAAAGATGTGGAGGCTTATGTTTGAGTGGCAAGAGCAGAATGCCTGGGTCACTATTCGCGTTGTGGTTCACACAAAAGGGCCATGCCGAGGGCCCCCTAGGAATGGCTGTGGGCTTAAGGCTGGGGTCGGCAAGTGATGACGCTTCCATGGAGGTGGAGTTTACTAGCGCTGGTGCTGAGTTGAATTGATTGAGCTCTAATGGAGGGGCAGGGGGTCCGAGGCTGATCAAATGTCTGCAGGATGCTGGCCACCCGGGCTGGCAGACTGCTCTTGCCTTCCTCCTCCACACATGTGGTCTTTCTGCGGCTAGGTTGACGAATGATGATGCCTCTGTGGAGGTGGAGCTTACCAGTGCTAGCGCTAGTGCTGGGTTGGATTGATTGAGCTCCGATTGAGGGGCAGAGGACTCCGAGGCTGATCGAGTATCTGTGGGAAGGTGTTAGCTGGCCAGGCTGGCAGACTGCTCTAGACCTGTGGGCTCTAGAGGACCATCACTGCCATGCTAGAGCCCAGGCTGGTAGAGCAGTGGTTAAAGGAAGGGAAGGTATTTTGGATTTATCATGCAACTTTTTAAAGAGTAGTTCAAGGCCAGCTGCATTCAGGTGTAGTCGGTATTTTTTCCTGCCTCTTGGAGGGCTTATAGCAACAGTTCCCTAACATGAGTTGCGACCCCAAATGGGATCACAAAATTCCTCATTTGGAGTTGTAGCCTTTTCACCATATATCTGCTGCTGCTGCTACCTTCAAGCACCCAACACTACGGGCCACACACACAGTGCAGGGCATCAAACCCCACCAACCTGTATCAGCAGCCTCTATCTTCAGTAAAACCAGGAAGCTCTGGGACCTTGAGCTTGTGGCTGCACAGAATATTCACCCTCAGCCATGTCTTGCCCTCTTGCAGATGTCCTATGTCTGTGGGGACTGGACGCATCTGAGGCAGAACTTTCTGTGCAGCTGTGGAATTGAGGTCCCTGTGCTTCCTTACTGAAGATACTGACTCTGCTACAGGTCTAGGGGGGTCGGGGAATCAGTGCCCTGCGCTGTGTTTTAGCTGGCCATGGGATATGGTGTTTGGAGGAGAGGTTCCAAGTACTGGACTAATGCAGGCCTGGGATGGGGAATAAGTTGTAGTTGACTGGAAAAGAGAGGTTCTTGACTGGGGGAGGGGGAGGTTTGATATTGAACTACTGGGGAGGGAAAGGGGGAAGACTGAATGTTGAGCTACTGGGGAGGAGAAAATAGGAAGACAGGGAGACTTTGGACAAGATAGGGAATAGAATAGAATAGGTCAGATGACCAGGAAATTCTTGACATATGGGTTGGCACTAGGAAGGGGAGATGGGACTTTGAGGGGGGACGACTGGTAAGATAAACAGAGGAGATGATGGATGTTTAGGAGGGAGTACTAGATTGATGAAGATGCTGGACATGGGAAGGAGATCTAGGGAGACAGAGGAGATACTGGACATAGGGCTGACTAGGGAGAGAGGAGATGTTGGACATGAGGGAAGTGTAGTGAGACAGAGGAAATACTATATATGAGGGGGGGGGGAACTAGGGAGACGGAGGAGCAAGAGGCTGGATAAAAAGGGGGAGGGAGGGAACATGCTGGACATGGGCAGAGGAGAAAGTGAAAGTAGGGAAGAAGAAAACATGGGCAATGGAAGTGTGGGAAAGATAGAAAGCTGTAGATAAGTGTAGTAAAAAGCAGAAGATTAAGGACTAAATGATAAGAAATGAAATCGGAATAGAGAAGCAGAAAAATATATGGAAGAAAACTGAAAGGGAAAGATCAATGTTAGAGATTTGATGATGGGGAGGAAGTGAAGACAGGAGGAGAGAGAAGAAATGGCAAATGGACAGGAGACCCTGGAAACTGATCTAAGAAAAGACAAGAGGAAAGCACAAACCTGAGTCCAGAACCAGCATGATTAGAAAAATAAAATGGCCAGACAAAGGCAGAACAAAAATGTATTTTCTATTTAGTGACTGGAATATGTCGGCTTAAGACACTCGCACAAAAGCGCACACTCAGCTCCTGCACCTATACCCGCACCCACAGGCATGGTGAGTGTATCAGATAATTACAGTACTTTAAAAAGCATAGGTGCCTGTCTGCTAAAGGAATTTTGCCATTTTTTTTTTTTAAAGTTATGTTTATTCCAGTTTTGCAAAAATACAAACAAATTCAACAATTAACAAATACAAAATTGAAAGAAAAACAGAAAAGAAAACCAAACCCCCCCCAGCACCTCATTGGCCGTACGGGACATGACATGTTAGCCTATGGAAGCATCAGAAACAGACATCTTTATAACAGAGCGAGATCTGAAACAGCAGAAATCTCTGAAACAGAAGTGAAGCGATCCAGGGCAGCCCACCTAGTCTGAGGCTTACCCCCCCCCCCTTCAGAAAATAGGAATGATCATAAGCTTTTTCGTATCTACTGTAGAGGCAGACTTGGTTCCACCATCTGCCCCAATGGAGGTTCGAAGGGTCCTTCCAGGAGTATAAAATTTCCTTTACAGCGACTGCTAACATAAAATTCAATACGAAAAAGTGCTCTCTGTCCAATCCTGGGATTACCGCAGAAGAACGTAGTGCAATAATACGCCAAGACAGGGGGTAGGAGAAGCCCAGGACTCGCTGAATTCTTTTCCAGACATGAGACCAAAAGCCCTGAACGCAGGGGCATTCCAGGAACATGTGGCTCATTGTGCCAACCGCACTCTGGCAGGACCAGCAAGCTGAGGATTGATCAGAAGACCATTTGGAGAGCTTTAAGGGAGTAATAAATGCTCGGTGAGCAAAAAAAAACATAGCTTGCGTAAGGGAGGCCGAACGTGAGGCTCGAATAACAGGGCCCCACACTTTGCTCCAATCCGGGGAGGTTAATGTTAGGTTCACCTCGGCCTCCCAAATCTTACGGAGGCCCAGGGTCTGATCTGAATAGGAGTCTCTGAAAAGAGCATAGAAGCGAGACGTGCCTCCCCTCTGCAGGCAAAAATCCATCACAAGCTTGTGCAAGCCCCAGGACTCCTGAAGCTCACGAGGGTTAATCTTCAATTGAGCCAAACAATGTCAGAGCTGAAGGTACTGAAAGAAACAGGACGCAGGAAGCTTAAACTCCTCTTGTAGCATACGGAAGGTTTTCCATTCGCCAGTCGCAATCAAATGTCCCACGGTCCAAACGCCACAGCGCTGCCAAGACTGCCAATAAAAGGGTTGTTTGTTGATCTTAAAAGCCGGATTGCGCCAAATAGGAACCTGCAGCGAGAGGGGATTATCTTGAGCAATAAGAGGGAGTAGCGCTTGGAACGCTTGTTGCGTAGCAACAATTACCTTGGTCATCCCAGGTGCCGCCGAATGCCGCATGTTCATACACAGGTGAGCCGGGCAGGGAAGGAGCAGACGTTCTTCCAGGGAGAGCCAGGTTGGTTTCATGTAAGGGTCAATGTCTGCTCCCCACAGACCCCCCTGCTTTAGCAGTGCAGCAGAGTGGTACCAGTGAAAATCGGGGAATTGCACCCCTCCCTGCAGTTTGTGAGCCTTTAACTTCTTGAGCGCAATTCTGGGGGTCTTCCCACCCCACAAAAAGGAACTTAAGGCCCGCTCAACCTTCTTATAGACCTCAGCAGCAAAAAGGACCGGGACCATGCCAAGGATGTAGTTGATTTTGGGTACAAGAACCATCTTAATCGACTCGAGCCGGCCCCACCAGGTAAGATGTAGAGGAGACCATTTCGTGGTAAAGGCTCGGGCAATTTCTACAATCTTTGCGGCATTTAACTTTATAGTCTGCTCCATCGGGGCTGCAAATTGCGTTCCGAGATATTGTATGGCTGACCCTGCCCACTGGAACGAAAAGTCCTGGATCAAGCTGCTGTGTGTCCGCTGGTTCAGCGGAAAAGCCACTGACTTTGACCAGTTACCTTGTAACCGGAGAAACTGGCGTACTGCTCAATCACTTGAAGAAGGGGAGCTACCGAAGAAGGCTGTAAGAAAAAAAGGAGATCGTCGGCGTAGGCTGAGAGCTTAAGTTGTAGGTCGGCTACCTCAAACCCCCTGATGGACTGTTGTTGGCGAATGCACAAGACTAAAGGTTCCAGGGCCAAGTTGAAAAGCAGGGGGGACATAGGACACCCCTGCCTTGTGCCTCTGTGCAGTGAGAAAGGCCGGGACAACTCTTGGTTGGCAAAAATCCTAGCCCTGGGTCGGGCATACATAGGGCGAATCATGTTGACAAAACTCGCAGGAATGCCAAACCACTCCAAGACCAGGAAAAGAAAGGGCCACTCAAGCCTGTCGAAGGCCTTTTCTGCGTCCAAGGATAACCCAATGAAAGGCTCTTCGGCCTGCGCAGCCAAATCCAGGAGGTTACATAGCAGACGGGCGTTGTCAGTCGTTGATCTTCCGGACACAAAACCACATTGGTCCGGATGAATGAGATGGTGGAGGATTTTGTTAAGTCGGTTGGCCAGGACCGCCGCATATAGCTTGTAATCTGCGTTTAAAAGAGAAATGGGTCTGTAGCTGCCCACTAACTTCGGGTCTTTTCCAGGCTTTTCCAGGACAACCACAGTGGCCTCAGCAAAGGCGCCGGGATCCGAGCATTTTTCTTGTAGAAGCTGAAAATATTGCAACAAAAAAGGAGATAGTTCTTTAGCGAACGCCTGGTAGAATTCAGCCGGTATACCATCCGGCCCCGCCGCTTTGCACCCTTGTAGGTTCGCCAAAACCTCTTCAATTTCTCTCAAATCGAGAGGGAGCTCAAGATCCGCGACCTGATCCGAGCCCAGAGTTGGATGTTCAATTGATTGTAGCCAGGCTCTCATACTGCACTGGTCACTCTCCACTTCAGAGGTATATAAGGAGCCGAAGAAGAAGTTTCTAAAAATGTCAAGAATCTCCAAATTACCGGTCTTAAGGACCTTCTTCTCATCTAACAGAGCTACAACATAAGCCTTTTCATGCCGGGGCTTCAGGCTGGCCGCCAGTAGTTTGCCGATTTGTTCATCTCCGTATAGTAGCGTGCTTTCTGGGCAAAAGAATACTGCTCAACTTCCTTGCTAAGTACTGCATTGTATTGGAAACGAAGATTCTGCAGTCTGGAGAGCACCAAGGGGCTAAAACTGCCGATGCAATAAGCGTTCCCGGCCCGAATCTGTTGGTCAAGAGACCGTAGTTCCACCCTCGCTTTTCTCTTGAGGGTGATATTAAAGCTGGTGACCTTAGCCCTGATGGTAGCCTTGAAAGCTTCCCACCAAGCCCAGGCAGATGTATCTTCCAGCCGGTTGAAGTCAAAATAGTCCTTTATTTCTTGCCGAATATATTGACTGAAGGAGTCATCCGCAAGAAGATGACGTGGGAAGAACCATCCTCCGGAGGATGACGGAGACGCAGAAACATCCAGTGTGAGCCCAATAGCGGCGTGATCGTAGATGTGAGAGCTGAGGATCTCCGCAGTAGGAATAGCTGAAGCCAGGGAACGAGATACCAGAAAGAAATCAATTCTAGAGTGGGACTTGTGCGGGAAGGAGTAGAACGTAAAATCTTTTTCAGCAGGATGCAGAACCCTCCAAATGTCAACAAGGCCCTTTTCTTCCATAATAGACTCCAAGGTCCCAAGAGCTCTGCTTCTCCGAGATCTCTTACATGGCAGGCAATCAATCAACGGATCTAAGACCAGGTTGAAGTCGCCACCGATCACGATAGGAGACGAGGCGTACTCTACTAGCACCTCTGCCAGTCTATGAAAAAAGGCAGGGTTATCACAGTTAGGCGCATACACATTCAGGAACACGACTTGCTGTTGGCCCACGGTAATCTGGACACTGGCCCATCTCCCTTCGGGATCCGCACGAAGCAGTTGGGCTTGAGCTTTAACAGCCTTATTGATTAGAATGGCCACCCATTTTTTTCCGATGGCCGGGGCCTGAGCCACTAAATTGTATTTGCCAGAGC
Source organism: Ichthyophis bannanicus (assembly GCA_033557465.1). Taxonomy (NCBI): domain Eukaryota; kingdom Metazoa; phylum Chordata; class Amphibia; order Gymnophiona; family Ichthyophiidae; genus Ichthyophis; species Ichthyophis bannanicus. The sequence goes on from CM066035.1 coordinate 699,311,799, forward strand.
CCAATTTCGCCGTTTCTGCAGATAGGTGCGTTTCCTGTAACATGACCAAGTCAGCTCCTTGTTTATGACAATAAGCAAGAATCTTTTTACGTTTGGCAGGGAGTTTAAAGCCCTTGACATTCAAGGACAGGACTTTAAGGAAAAGCATTTGAGTAATCATACTGGAGAGCCCGCAAGCCCTGGATCGCTTCATGTAGATAGATCTGACTCAAAAAGAAATCTATCGGAGGCCACAGAGGTGCTGTACAAAACATTACCCACCAAAGACTGTCAACAAGGTGAGCCATCATAGGAGTACAAGGGGCCCAACCGGCATCCCTCAAACTTAAACCAATACTAGAGTAAGAGCAAAATATTCAGAGGGGGAAGGTAGAGCAAAGAGAATGACCAGACAGTAATATCACAAAGGCTACTACCCCACCCCTGAGCCCCCCAGACAACCCACCTAGTCTACCCCTACACACATATGATAGCATATCGGATATTTGGGGGAGACTAAGTAGTACAGAGAGAGTGCCCATGCCTGAAACTACATCCCAAAGAGAAACATTACATGGGGAACAATTAACTGGTAAGGGGAAAATATACCACCTTACAGCTCCGGAGAGAAGGAGACTCCATATAGAACGTGGAGCGGAGAAAGGCACCACCTACAGAGAGAATCACCAAAACAAAAAAGAAGAGTCCCAAAGTCACTGCATTTGTAAGGCTTCCTGCTCTTCAAGGAAGAGAAGAGCATCAGCTGGATCATCAAACGCTCTCGAGCTGTTATTAAGAGTGACCCTCAGGCGCGCAGGATAGAAGAGGCCGAACTTCGCCTGGAGACGCTGAAGTCGGGGACGGAGAGACAGGAACTGCCGACGCTTGTCCGCTGTGGCTTTGCAGACATCCGGGTAGAATGAGAGCTTATGGCCTTCAAACTCCCATGCGGCCTGTTTTTTGGCTGCGGACAGGATTTGTAGAGCATGCTGGTGGTGAAGCAGGCAGAAGATAATCGGCGCGAAATTTACCATTCACAGGCCTCAGTGTCGGTACTCGGTGCGCACGCTCAATGTCGAGTAGGCCCGCAAGTTTTAAATTAAGCAGAGAGGGTAGGAGCTTAGCTAGGAATGCGAAGAGATCCGGGCCTTCAGCACCTTCAGGCAAGCCCACCATCCGAACGTTGTTTCTCCGGTTGCGATTGCTTAAATCCTCAATCTGCAATTCAAGGCACTCCACCCGCTTGCAGAGCTTACGTAGTGGCGCCAGCGATTCCCTGTGCACCTCAATAGAATTCTCGGCCTAGACGCTCCGATAAAATTTGGTAGCGCGCTTTCATTTCTCCAAGCTCTGTCTGCACCCGACCTAGTGCATCGCCGTTCGCTAACACCAGGTCTTTGACCGCCCGAATTTCTATTAGCAGCTCCTTCATACTGTCTCCCGCTTCACGCGGGGTCGCCATCTTGTGCGGGGAGAGGGGGCGGATTTCGCCCTCTTCGACCCTGCATTTACCGCCGCGGCAAAGTCTAATTTAGTCGGCTTTCCCCCTGCCATGAAGTCCGAGGTACAAGGCACCGGAGCAGACGATTTGGGTAGCTGAAAGGGTAAAAGCAACACTCTATTGTCAGGATTCACGATGAGGGAAACCGGAGCTCACGAGTTAAGCAGCCACCTTGTTTTCCCGCAGGCTCCGCCTCCCGGAATTTTCCCATTTTGTGTCTGAGGAAAATTCTTAGTAGACAGGCCCCATAGAGTTACATATTTGTATGTTTATATTTGTTTGTGTGATTTTATTTGGTTCCCATTTTTTTTGGGGGGGGGGGAAGGGAAGTCATGTGAATTTACAGTTTCTAAAATAGGGTCATACCAAAAAAAAAGTTTGGGAAGTACTGGTTTAGTTTGTTTTGTACCTGAGACAATGGAGAGTTAAGTGGCTTGCCCAGGATCACAAGGAGGTACAGTAGAATTCAAACAAAGCTTCCTATGGTAGAATGGTGCTGTGTAGGTGATTTAGTAATATCCAAAGGGATACCTGAAATTCTTTTATCAAAACAGTTGGTTTTGTCTTGAATGAAGTTCAGCCCAAAGCGATTTAAAGGAAGAGCAAGTAACAAATGCATCAGAATAACATAATACTAGTGCTGAGAACACAAAGGATGAGGGGAAATGGGTTATAGCAGCAGGGTTAAACAAGTCAAAAATACACTAAAAATTGCCATGAGAATGAAGGTGTGGGAGGTCTGAGGGTGCAGATGGAGAAAGAGGGGGATCCGCTGAGTAGGGCAGACACCGAGGAAAATGCAGGGGTGTGGAACGTCATACTTGGCTATTCATATTTCAGATGAGATACAGTAAAGAATGTATGTGCCCTGCAGCGTCACCCCCAGGCCTCTTAACTGTTCAGCTTTTTAGCAGGCAGGGAATGGGGGTGTAAGACCAGATTGGCTGAGAGAAATTCCTGGGTAAGTATGTGCATGAAATTTTTGTTTGATAATGGCATGCCAGTCTGAATGTTTGTGAATGCAGCCCAGTGTAGTACTGCTTTGGACAAAGGACTATTCCATATCGTCCAGGCAAGTGGGTTGTGTTCCTCTACCAGGCCAGAACCAGTGAAAAGCCCAAGTTTCAATGATATCATTCCTATGCCTCTATTCACCTTAGCCACCAGAGGTTTCCTCAGTATTTTTGTCTCCAGCAGATGGTGGATGGATTTTCTCTTCTCTGAAGAAAATCTGAGGATTGAGAGGAAAAGATTCATTAAACTCTCGAACAACCACCTTGAGGGTAACTCTCTCACTAGAGCGCAACATGGGAGGCTCCACTAGACTGCATTCTTTTTGGTGGCCATAGGAGGGGAAAATTTGGTTCAGCTCCACACTCCTATCATGATAAAGCCTGTTGAGCAGCCACAAAATTGGAAGGATCTGGAAGAGTGCAGCAGCCTCACACAACCTCGACACCCCCTCCCTGCTCCTCCTCCTCCTCTGTTCCCCCCTGCTCTCTCCTGAAAATTTCAGAAGTCCTTCAGAGGGATCTGCCTGCCAGCTACTTTAAACACAGTGCTGCAAAAGCCAGTAAAACAGTATCATGACAGTAGAGCTGAGCCTGGCATGGATCCTCTGCCTGGGGCTCTCAGGGGGTGAGTACCATTATCTTTGTTGGGGGTTCCTGATACCGTCTGTGTGAGACACAATTCGGGATAGACTGCTGACAACCGTTGGTGCAGTGTGGGGGTTTCTCGCATTTTCTGCATGTGTTAGTAGTGTTTTCTCCTAATGTACACCTGGTGGTCGTGTGGTCTGTGCTTGCATTTCTACCCTAGCACCTGTAACATGTATTGCAGTAAAAGCGCAGTCAACATGCACTGTCATAAAAACGCAGTCAACGTGCACCTTCGGTCTGCCACAGCCTTAGCGTGCACTGTTGCGATACTTGCCTTAACTCTGTCTTCTTCCAGAAAATGTTATTTGACCTGTGGCAAGCGAAATGCCTAATCTTCGGATTCTGGACTCTGCTCTTCCAGCATGGCACTTTGAGTCGTCCCTGGAGGATCTGCGCCCCCTCTTTCACTGGGGGATGCAATTAATCTGGCTTTGCCTGCCTCAGAGCAGGAAGTGACAGCGCTATGGGTAAGGATATCCAGGTGGCCGGAGGATCCGGCAACTGTGCTGTGAGCTGCTCATCATCCTCTAGGGGGTCTGTGATGGCTGTGCCCCCTGGTGTTGGGGGGGGGTGTCATCTCTGAGAGGAGAGCTTCTGGACTCCATATTGTCCTCCCTAGAATTTTCTTTTTTTGCAGCAGGCTTGTTCCTGGCATGGAAATATAGACCCTGTGGCCTCTGAGTGTCCCTGAGCACAGTCTCATGTGGGGCAGGCGGAGAGTGGAAGCCCTGTTAGATTGCCTTTGGCTAAGCTTTCCCGGCGTGGGGTGCCCCCTGGAGATGAGGAACAGCTGGAAGCTGTCCAAGATTTTGACCATGTCTTGGATTCAGATGGATTAGTACTGGGTTCTGTTGGGATGTAGAAGTACTCTCACCTTCAGAAGATTGTGAGGAGGCCGGTGTGATCCGCCTATTCCGGAAGGAGGAGCTGGAGGTGTTGATTGCCGCCTTGAACTTGATGGATGCTTCTGGTACGGAGCAGGAGCCAAAGGTATACCCGCTCCTTGAAGGGGTGTGAAAATCCACTACTGTCTTCCAGTTCCCGGATGTGATCAAGGATATGATCTAGTTGGAGGGGGACTCTCCCGACTCCCTGACTAAAAGGTTAAGCGTGTGTAAGAAGATCTCTGCTCTTCTAGAGGAGAAGTGCATTTGGCATTCCCAAGGTGGATGCGCAGTTCAGTGTTTACCAAATGGACCACTATTCCTGTGGATGGCAGATCAGCCTTAAAGGATGTTCTGGATTGTAATGTGGTTCATTAATGAGGAGGCAGTTCATTGTGGTGGTAGATACGAGTATTCTGCAGCTGACAGTATGTACCAGCCTGATTTCTCAAGCCCTGCTACAGCTTTTCTTTCTGATGCCATGTATGGCCTGGTAAATTTGGGGACCAGAGATGGTGCCCTGATGATGGAGTGATGACTTTGGATTTGGCTGTTGTACTGGGCAGCAGACATGTTCCAAAGCCTGGTTGGCCCATTTGGCTTTTCAGAGAAAGTTTCTGTTTGGAGCCGATTTGAAGAAGCTGGTGAAGGACCTTGACAAGACAAAAACGTACTGCCTTCAAGAAGACAGGTCTAAGGGGCCTGTGAAGCAGGCTAGTGCCCCTTCTTGTCAGCCTCCACTCGTCCACCGAGGGCATGCTGGCTGGATTCCTGGGGGCTCGGACTCTTGTTCTCAGTCCTTTCATGGAGTGTGTGGGCCCAGACCCTCACATGCTGTGCAATGAAGGTTTGGGAGCACATTCCCTGGTTCCTCCAGTTGGAGGCAGGATTCGCCTTTTCCTTCAGAAGTGGGCCTGGGTTAGCAAGGATTGCTGGATGTTAGACACCATTCAGTTTGGCTATGCCCTGGAATGCAAAGAGCCAATACTGGATGCCTTCGTCATCTCCCCTTGTGAGTTTGTGATCAAAAGTGTCACTATGCAGACCACCTTGGACAAGTTGCTGCACCTAAAGGTGGTGATACCTTTCCTACCGGATGAGCGGAGTAAGGGCAGCTAATCCATCTATTTTGTGGTGCCCAAAAAGGATGGTTTCTTCTGGCCAATTCTGGACCTTGAGGGGGTCAACAAGCACTTGCACGTCTGCACTTCCAGATGGAAACCTTGCTCTTAGTGATTCAAGCAGTGCACCGAGTTCTTGGCTTCTCTGGATGTGACCAAGGTGTATTTTCTTATCCCAATCCAGGTGGATCAGCAAAGTATCTGCTTGTTGCCATGCTTGGCTCTCACTATCAGTTTGCAGCCCTCCCTCTTGGACTATTCACTACCCCAAAGATGTTTTCCAAGATCACTTTAGTGGTGGCTGCAGTGCCAAGGAATCTGTGTCCATCCTTATCTGGATGACTGCCTCATCCGGACCCTTTCCTTTTCAGAAGCATCTGGGGTGGCGTCCTGAGTGGTGGTCTTATTAGAAAGCCTCGGCTGGGTGTTAAATCGGGGAAGAGCCAGCTTTGGCCTTCCCAGTCCCTGGAGTTTCTGGGAGCATGTTTTGACACTCAAGTGTGCAGCATTTCCTGCCAGAAGAGAGTCAAAAGGTTCGTGGATTGCCTGGCATGGTTCCGTGTGCAGCAAGCTCCCAGAATCTGGGATTATCTTCAGCTCCTCAGATTGATGGCAGTGACCATAAGGATGGTACCATGGGTGGATGCCTACTTGTGACCGCTACAGTGGCCCTTGTTGATTTTGGTGGTCCCAGAGTTCTCAGGAGTTTGAACGCAGGCTCCTGCTCCCATTGATGGTGAAGTTCAGACTGCTGTGGTGGCAACAGCCCGATCATCTGAGGAAGGGTGTGTCACTGGTCGATTTTCTTCTAGATCCTCCTGATGACAGATGCCAGTCTCTTGGGCTGTGAAGCCCACTGCCAAGACCATATGGCCCAGGGCCATTGAAAATACAGGGAAGTGATGTGGTCCATCAACCGCCTTGAGGCGAAGGCCATCTGGGTGTCTATTCTGTGTTTCTGACCCTGATTTTGAGGGCTGGGTGGTTCAAGTATTTTCAGACAACGCTACGGCGGTAGGTCATGTCAGGAGGAGAGTTAAGATAGCTCTGGAGATGGCTCTCCTATTTGCCTGGGCAGAGAAGAACCTCCAAGCCTTGTCAACTTAGTATATTGTCGAGGTTGACAATGTGGAAGTAGGCTTGCTCAGCTGGCTCTCTCTGGACCCCGGAGAGTGGGAATTGAATTAGGAGCATTTCAGTCGATTCTGCACTGCTGATGTTGCCCTGAAATGGATCTGATGGCGAACCGCTCCAATGCCAAAGTATGCTGCTGCTTCAGTAGCTGCACGGAGACAGGGTCCGAGGGCATTGTCACCCTGACCCAGCCTCGGCCAAGTCAGTACCTGCTGTATGTGTTTCCTCCATGACCCCTGGTGGGCTTGTGCTTCAGCATTTGGCAAATTGGTCGAAGAGATCATGGCTTGGAGAACTGAAGCAGCTCTTGCAGGTGCCTCCTCTTTGGTTGCCTCCATCTTGGCGCCTGTTACGAAAGGGACTGATGGTCCTGGAGGACCTGGTTCCTTTCTCGCTTATGGCTTGGCTCTTGGAAGGAGATGGCTAGCACGTAAGGGCTACTCTCTAGCAGAGGTCTTTACTCTGTTCAGAGCCCAGAGGAGATCTACCAAGCTAGCATAGACATGGATCTAATGCTTCTTTAAGCGATGGTGCGGTGCTCAGCAGTTGGCTCCTGAGGCGGCCATGGTGCCATCTCTGTCGCCATCAGTCGCACAAGAGCGCGTGGTTCGGAAGAATGTATCCCTGAAGGATACTACCAAAAGCAGAGAGGTTCCAAAAAAGAGTAAAGTAGCCCAAATGCCCTCAAGTATGGAGCAGACAGAGTTTAAGATCCCAAATTACCGATGCCTACCAATAGCCAAATTAATATGAATAAAATACAGTCTCTAAAATGCTTGTATGCAGATGCTAGAAGTCTAAAAAATAAGATGGGAGAGTTAGAATATATAGCACTAAATGAGAGGTTAGATATGATTGGTATCTCAGAGATATGGTGGAAAGAGGACAACCAGTGGGACACTGTGATACCTGGGTACAAACTATATCGTAATGATAGAGCTGATCAAATTGATGGAGGGGTTGCACTCTGTTAGAGAGGTCATTGAGTCAGAAAGGACTAAAGTTTTTCAGGAAACAAAATTTGCTGTAGAATCTCTATGGATTGAAATTCCGTGTAAAAAGGGGAAAGTGATGGCAGTGGGGGTGTACTATCGACCGCCTGGCCAGAATGAGCAAATGGATGATGAAATGCTCAAAGAAATCAAGGAAGCTAACAAAAGTTACAGCACAGTAATAATAATGGGTGATTTCAATTACCCCGGTATCGACTGGGTCAGTGTCACTGCAGGACGTGCTAGGGAGATAAAGTTCCTAGATGAAATAAATGACTGCTTCTTGGAGCAGCTGGTTCATGAATCGACCAGAGGGGAAGCCATATTGGACCTAGTCCTTAGTGGAACACCAGATCTGGTGAAAGAGATAAGGGTGTTGGGGCCATTGGCAATAGTGATCATAGCATGATCGCATTTGATTTAATTAGTGGAGGAGGGATAGTAAGGAAATCCACAGTACTACCTTTTAACTTTCGAAAGGGAGACTATGATAAAATGAGGAAAATAGTTAAGAAAAAACTAAAAGGAGCAGGTTAAAGACTTACATCAAGCTTGGGTGTTGTTGAAAAATACTATCTTGGAAGCCCAGACCAGCTGTATTCCACGCCTTAAGAAAAGTAGAAGGAAGTCCAGAAAACTGCCAGCATGGTTTAAAGGTGAGGTCAGAGAGGCTATTGTTGCCAAAAAAAGCATCTTTCAGGAAATGGAAAAAAGAGCCAAACGACGAAACCTGGAAACAGCACAAGCACTGGCAAGTTAAATGTAAGGCATTGATAAGGCAGGCAAAGGGAGAATTTGAGAAGAAACTTGCTGCGGAAGCAAAAACGCAAAGACTTTTTCAAGTACATTAGTAGCAAAAACCCTGTGAGAGAGTTAGTTGGTCAATTAGATGATAGAGGGGTTAAAGGGGCACTAAGAGGCGACAAGTCAGTAGCGGAGAGACTGAATTAATTCTTTGCTTCGGTCTTTACTGAAGAAGATGTAGGGATGTTACCCATGACTGAAGTGGTATTTAAAGGTGCGGAAGAATTGAAGGAAATATTGATACATCGGGAAGATGTATTACAACTATTAGATAAACTGAAGAGTAGCAAATCACCTGGGCCGGATGATATACATCCAAGGGTGTTGAAAGAACTGAAATATGAGATTGCAGACCTGCTATTGGTAATCTGTGAACTATCATTAAAATCATCTAATACCTGAAGATTGGAGGATGGCGAACATAACGCCAATTTTTAAAAAGGTTTCCAGGGTTGATCCGGGAAACTACAGACCGGTGAGCCTGATGTCAGTACCGGGAAAAATGGTAGAAAGCATCATAAAGAACAAAATTTGCTGAGCATGTACATAGTCATAGCTTAATGGGAGACAGCCAACATGGCTTTAGACAAGGAAGATGTTGTCTTACTAATCTGTTATGTTTTTTTTTTTAAATTATTTATTTATGAAATTTTCAAAATAAATCAAGACAGGTTACAACACCCATTCTTGAAGCAATAGAAAGGCATACAGAAATAATCCACATGAACCAGGATACAATCAAGAAAAATATCATTACAGAAGAACAAAATGCCTATTCTCTCTAGCCCACAAAAAGGGGGAATTTCATTAGAAATTAAACGCAAATACAAGAAGAAATATGCATGCAGTCATAACTCGGAACCAAAATCTATGAGCCCGAGGGGGTCACCTGACGCTTGGCGTTAATGAAAGCCAGCAACCGGGAGGGCTCAAAAAAAATATAAGAAAAAGTTTGGTATTTCACCAAACACTTGCACGGATGCTTAAGGAAAAAAAGCCCTCCCAGTTGCAAAACCCCAGGCCGAAGCAACAAACTCCCTACGTCGCTTCTGTGTTTCTCTTGATAAATCAGGATATATACGTACTGAAAGCCCACGGAACAAAAGTTTCCGCTTCTGAAAAAACAGTTTCAATAACCACTCTTTATCAGACAACAAGGCAAAAGTAATCAACAGTGTAGATGATACTTTCGATTCTAATCCAGAATTTTCTATTATATCTGAAAGATTTAATACATCCCCCAATTTTGATTCCCTCCCGTCTCATTACGGGCCGAAGCCCATCTAGCAGTGGGTAAATAATAAATTTTCACCAAAGGGGGGACCAAGTCAGGGGAAACCCCTAATGTCTCCACGAGGTATTTTACAAACATATCTCTAGGGGAAATTGAAGGTACTTTAGGAAAGTTAATAATTCTCAAATTGTTAGCACGAGTTAAATTATCCAAATGTTCAATCTTCATCTGTAAAGACAAAGCATTTTTCCTGTGTCCCTCTGAGTATTCCTCCAAACTTACAACTTTATTAGAAACAGCTAAATGTTCCGTTTGAAGTGGGGAGACCTTTCCTACCAGCTCAGTCAGCAAAACTGTAGATGTATTCACCTTAGTAGCCAGCAAAGAAACTTGTGGAAGTAAAACCTCACCAAGAGAAACAACTGCGTTCCATATAGCTTCCAGCGTAAAATTCTGCAGTCTCTGCAATGAGAAACCCTCTCCTGATTGAACAGGGGGTGCAGTAGGCTCCATACGCACCAGGGGACAATAGGCACACAAGGAAGGAGACAACTTCTCCAACCGTGCCTCTCCCAACGCCGAAGTAGATCTTAGTGATCGCTGATCACCAAATAGCTCACTCTCCGACTCAGCAGACACAGCCCAACCTGTCCCTCGCGAGCTCTTACCCCCCACCTCCAAAGGAGGAGACGATAGCTCCAGGAAGCTGGGTGGCAAGGGCTGGCTGCGAGTCAACGAAGGCGCCGGGCTCAATATGGGGGAGACAGATGAAATTGACGCAGACACCAGGCACTCTGACTCCGGCAAATCTGCTAGCCAAACAGCTCCTCCCGTCCCTTCCGAGCTCCGAGCAGTGCGCAAAAGAAAAGGATCCAACGGACCCGTTACAGAAGTCGAATTCGGCGTAGAGGTATCAGCAGGCTGTGAGGGCAACGGCCCTGACTTCCCCTTACGTTTCCTCCCCATTCAGAAGCGCACATACGCGGAGCAGACTGATGCCGTAGCCATCTTGGAAACGCCCCTAAGAGGAGTTATGTTTTTTTGAAGGTGTGAATTAACAGGTAGACAAAGGTGAGTCGGTTGATATAGTATATTTGGACTTTCAGAAAGCCTTTGACAAGGTCCCTCATCAGAGACTTTTGGCAAAACTAAAGAGTCATGGTATAGGAGGCAGTGTACTATTGTGGATCAGGAACTTGTTAAAAGATAGAAAGCATAGGGTAGGGCTAAATGGCCAATTTTCCCAATGGAGAAAGGTGAATAGTGGTGTACCCCAGGGATCTGTGCTGGGTCCGCTGCTTTTTGACATATTAATAAATGACCTGGAAAAGGGAATAACGAATGAGGTTATTAAATTTGCAGATGACACAAAACTATTTAAAGTTGTTAAAACCCAAGAGGATTGTGGAAAATTGCAAGAGGATCTTGATAAATTGGAAGACTGGGCATCAAAATGACAGATGAAATTTAATGTGGACAAGTGCAAAGTTATGCACCTAGGGAAGAACAACCCAAACTATGGTTACACGATGCAAGGTTCCACATTAGGAACCACCACCCAGGAAAAAGATTTAGGTGTCATTGTGGATAACATGTTAAAACCCTCGGCCCAGTGTGCAGCGGCGGCCAAGAGAGCAAATAGAATGCTAGGTATCATAAGGAAAGGAATGGAAAATAAAACAAAGGATATTATAATGCCTCTATATCGTTCCATGGTGAGACTGCACCTTGAATATTGTGTGCAATTCTGGTCGCCGTATCTTAAAAAGGATATAGCGTTATTAGAAAAGGTTCAGAGAAGAGCCACCAAAATGGTAAAGGGGATGGAAGGATACCCCTATGAAAGGCTAAAAAGGTTAGGGCTCTTTAACTTGGAAAGGAGACGGCTGAGGGGAGATATGATAGAAATCTATAAGTTGATGAACGGAGTGGAACGGGTAAACGCAGATTGCTTGTTTACGTTATCAGAATATAGAAAGATTAGGGAACATGCAATGAAGCTACAGGGTAAACTATTTAAGACTAATAAAGAAAATATTTTTTTCACTCAACGTGTAATCAAACTCTGGAATTTGTTGCCGGAGGATGTAGTAAAGGCTGTTAGTGTAGCTGGGTTTAAAAAAGGTTTTGACAAGTTCCTGGAGGAAGGGTCCATAAACCATTATTAAGAAGGGACCCAGGATATCAATGTTTGACCCAATACAAGCATTGTGGAACCTGTGTCTTTTGGGGAAACTGCTAGGTACGTATGACCTAGATTGGCCACTGTTGGAAACAGGATATTGGGCTTGATTAACCTTGCTCTGACCCAGTATGGCATATCTTATGTTCTTATGGCCTGTCTACAGGATAGCCTGGAGAAGGGCCTTTCCCTTAGCTCCCTAGAAGTTCAGGTGGCAATTTTGACCTGTTTGAGGTCCAGTGGCTAGTAAGTCTCTAGCCTTGCTCCCGAATGTCTTGCGCTTTCTCTAGAGGGTTCGGTATCTGCATCCTCTCCGCTGGTCTGTGATCCCTTCCTGGGATCTGTTTCTGGTGCTCAGAGCCCTGGTGGCAGTGCCCTTTGAGCCATTGAAGTGGGCTACTTTTAAAGGGTTTGACGCTCAAGACAGTCTTCTTGGTCACGATTTATTTTGCAAAGCAGATTTCCCAGCTGCAGGCTCTGTCTTGCCAAGATCCTTATCTGTCTTTTCAGAGGAGGCCATTTCCATTCGGCCTGTGCCTGCCTTCTTGCCTAAGGTGCCTTCTCCCTTTTTCACATAATCCAGGTGGTCTGCCTGCCCTCCTTCTCGAAGAATTAGGGTTTTCGCCTTGTGGATGTCCAGAGGGTGCTTCTCTGGTACTAAGAGGTTACGAATTCATTTTGTAAGTTCAACCATCTTTTTGTGCTGTTTGCTGGCCCGTGCAAGGATGGTAAGGCAGCTATGGCACTTTTGGGTCACTGGATTAAGGGGGCCATGGCCTTGGTGTATCTGTTGTGGATCCAGATGGTTTCAGAGGGTCTGCATGCCCATTCTACTTGAGTACAAGCGTCCTCGTGGGCAGAGTTTTGTAGCCCCTGCAGACATTTCTCAGGCGGCACCTTGAGCATCACATTCTACTTTTGTCAAGCATTACTGCTTTGATGTCCACACGTGGGCAGACACTGCCTTGGCTCAAGTTTTTTGAGAGCTGCTGTATCTTGTTTCTGCCCATTGGAATTGTGGCTTTGGTACATCCTACTTGTTTGGACTGGTCTAGCAGGACGATATGGAAAATGACACTTTTGCTTACCATTTAGTCCTTTTCTTGAGTCCTGCTAGACCAGTCCAGGGCCTGCCCTTGAAACTGTATTTGTTCTGTTCTTCTGCTGCGGTACCCTTGGGTCTACTATGAATGTTTTGCTTGGCATTGCAGGTTCATCTTCTACTGACAGCCTTCTGTTTCTGCTTTCTTGTACATAGTTCTCTACCATTGTTTATGCATACTTGAGGTTGTGTAAGGCTTGCCACGTTTCTTCTGTATGCTCTGGGACAAATACTGAGGAGACCTCTCGTAGCTGAGGTGAATAGAGGCATAGGAATGATAGGCCATGTTTGTATGTTTCTATCTAGTCTGCTCTTCCATATCACCCACTACAAGAGTCCTGTTTTTTCCTTTAGAGAACCACTGTGTTTGTCCCATGCTTTTTTGAGTTTAGATACTGTCCTCATCTCTACTACCACCACTGGGAGACTATTCCATGCATCTACCACTCTTTCCGTAAAGAAATATTTCCGCATATTACTCCCGAGTCTACCCCAAGCTACTACACCCTTTCACTCTCATCCTATTTCCCCTTGTAGCAGAGCTTGCTTTCAGTTGTAAGAGGTTGTCCTCCTGTGCATTTATGCCACAGAGGTATTTAAATGTCTCCATCATATCACCTTTGTCCTGCCTTTCCTCTGAAGTATACATATTAAGGTCCTTAAGTCTGTCGTCTTATGCTTTATAACGAAGACCATTAACCATTTTAGTAGCCACCCTCTGCACTGACTCCACCCTGTTTATATCCTTTTGACTGAGTGACTAGAGAGTTGGACTGAGGGAGAGCCCTAGATGTGGTGTACTTGGACTTCAGCAAAGCCTTTGACACCATTCCACACAGGCAACTTATAAATGAATTGAGCACCCTAGGGATAGACCCTAAAGTAACTGACTGGGTTAAATGTTGGTTGGGTGGGAGTCGACAAAAGTGTACAGGTAAATGGAGCTCACTCTTAAGGAGAAGGATGTTACCAGTGGTGTGCCGCAGGGATCTGTCCTTGATCCGATTCTTTTTAACAACTTTGTTAGTGATATTGCAGAAGGGCTATCGGGTAAGATTTGCCTCTTTGCGGATGATATCAAAATTTGCTATAGACACCCAGGAAGGAGTGGATAACATGAAGAGGGGTCTAGCTAAGCTTAAAGAATGGTCAAGAATTTGGCAGCTGAGATTAAATGCTAAAAATGCAAGGCCATGCATTTGGGCTGCAAAAATCTAAGGGAGCAGTACAGTGTAGGGGGCGAAGTACTTCTGTCCCTAAAAGAAGAGTGGGACCCTGGGTGTGATTGTTCCTGATGATCTTAAAGTGGCTAAAAAGATAGAAAAGGCGACGGCGAAAGCCAGAAGGATGCTTTGGGTGCATAGGGAGAGGAATGGTCAGCAGAGGTGATTAGTGTCTCTGTATAAGTGTCTGAGACATCATTTGGAGTATTGTGTAAAAGTCTGGAGATTGCACTTTCAAAAGGATATAAACAGGATGGAGTTGGTGCAGAGGGTGGCTACTGAAATGGTCAGTGGTCTTTGTTATAAACCATATGGAGACAGACTTAAAGATCTTAATATGTATACTTTAGAAGAATCTCTCACCACCATCTCACTACATTCATGCTGGCCATGCTTCCTGCTGTGGTAAGAAAATTCTTGGAGATCCCCATTTTTTGCTTTGCCGCCATAGCTACCTTCCACCCAATGCTAACACTGTCAAGTCCCGACCCGGGATTGCTTTATTTCTCCTGGCAACTGCTCAACTTATCTAATTTGAGCTGGGTGGTATGGAACTCTTAGATGAGGTGTCCATCATAGGTCCTGACATCACTTTGTCCTTCACATTTTAATTGTGAATGGTCTGTGTTCTTGGAATATCCTGACATCCAGTTTCTGGGGTTACTGGTGTATTACTCTTGACATGGCAGAGTGCTAGTTTGTTCTTTACAGCCATGATAAAGAAAGAAATTCAAGAGAATGGAAATAGCTACCAGAGTTTTTTTGTCCTGTTCCATGTCACTTCTGCTCTAATAAATTTGGGGCAGTTTTCAGTAACATGAGTGCAGAGATGCTCTCTTACACTTTGGGTACAGGAAAATGATTACATTTTGAAAATTATTTACATGTATGTATGTATTCCTCCTCCACTCCCCCCTCCCCTCAGGCAGAATAAAATGCTTCTATACTTTTTAGTTGCTCTCAGACAGGGACGTTTTACCCCTGACAAATCAAACCCTTGAGCTATCCCCCCTAAGTTAACCTACAAGGTCTCTGAAAATGTATCCCATGATGTTCCTGGCCTGGGGCAGGATGTGGCCTATTTTTGCTGTTTTTCCCCCCCAAGGATTATACAGAATATTTTCCCTGTTGCTTATTAAGTGGGAAGATAATTTTTTTATTGAATTAATTTGTAAGGTTTCAGGTATATGAACTAGTTAGCCTTTTTTATATTTTGCTCATTGACAGAGCCTCACCTTCTCCAGGCCGTCTATGTGCCATCATGCCAGACAGTGTGACAGTCTTTGTCTTGCTTCCTGGAGGGCAGAATGGTCTTTGGCTGGCTGTCCTGCCTGGGACCTGCTGTCAAGCAGCTTGCTGAGGGCTCTGCTCCACTTTGATCTTTGGGCAGTGGTGGCTCTGCAAAGACGGGGGATGGAAGCTCACCAAATTACTACCAGATGTTGAAGCTGCTGCCCAGGCTTCTATTCTGGATTCCAGATGCTCTCATCATGATAGAAAACAAATATGCCTTTGACATGGACTCAGGCTAGTTTCACATACATCTCCTGGGTAATGGCGTTCATATCCTGATTAGGCTGTCTTCAGATAAGCCAAGTGCTCCCCCACAAGAGCTGTCAGTGGATGCGTGTTATTGTGACTTTTTTTTTTTTTGCATATAAACAGCATATTGGACCAGTGGTGTAGCCTAGACGGTGGTTTCAGAGGGGGGGGGGGGGGATGATAAATAAAATAGAAAAAAAAAAAAAATACATTTTAAAGTGATATCTTTTTTTTTTTTTAATTGGCCTAACGTAATACATATTTTTGGCAGAACCTCTTTCTCTATCACTCCTTCAATCCTGGGAGGGGAGAGACTGCTGAGAATTTGTGAGTGAAAGGTCGTTGTTTGAAACCCCTCCTCCTCTGTCCGTTAGCAGTCCCCTCTCTCAAGATTGAAACCTTCTCCCTCGTTTTTCCTCTTCCCCCCCCCCCGGTGAAAGTAACACTGTGCCAGTCCTCTCTGCAGCCTGAGTCGTCGCCTCTTTCGTCACAGGCACAGACATTCTAGACTTTAGGATGTGGATGCCGATGCTCGTTGCCTTCAGTGGAGGCAGGCCTTGCTTTCTCTCTAGTTCCCATGGCCACAGTTCTAATGCCCAATGCTTTCTTTTTCTCATTGATCCACGCAGCACATGAGATGCCCTAACTGATGTTCATGGGGCTTTGAAGTACTGCTTTTTGAAAATATCAAGGCGGTGCACATAATCAATTCTAAAGCAAAACAGCATAATAACAGTGCAAACAATACACATAAGCATCAGTACTAATTAGAAATAAATTAAAAGTAGTAATTAGTGCATAGTCAGTTATACCAGTACAAATAATGCATTAACAAATACAACAATTAAATAATGTCCCCTTACACACACAATCCAATTCACAAGACCAAAAGATAATCCAGGGGGCTGCCCCTACTAGGGCAAAGGTCCCATAGGCAACTCTGCTCCTAAACTGAACAACACAAAGGACAGCTGCCGTGTCACAGGAACCGCTCTGGGACCACCAGAAACTCCTTGAATCAGAGAATGCCAGTGAAACGTAGCAGGCCTCTAGACACTGTTTTGTTGAGCCCTCCCTTTTGCCCCTAGATCATTGTCTACTAAGACAGTTGTGACTCCTTATTATTATTTATTTATTTAACATTTCTTATATACCACCTTTCATGATATCAAGGCAGTTTACATTGAACAAACTGAAATTACATTGAACAGGGCATTATAACTTGGAGATAACTGTAAAATAGTTATCTCCAATGCATATCAAGTCCTACCTTGATATGCATTGGCATGACTGTCATCTACTGGTAGCTGGCCATCTATTTCCTTTTTTATGTTTTTGTTGTTTTTGTGCCCTTTGTTTTCCTTAAATGCCTGCCCCTCACCCCTCACCCCCCCCCCAATAGTGCACAGAAGCAAAATTCTGCCCTTTGTCTTTCTTATTTCATTTATTTTCTTTGTAGTTTATTTATTTTTATTTATTTAAATGCTTTTCTATACCGCACTATTTATCATCAGCGCGGTTTACAAGTAACATAAGTTGTGCAATGCAGAACAGTCTGACATTGGACTTACAATGAACAGGGAAGATAAAACATGGTGAACAGGATAACTATATACACTATGTACAAATTGGTATTATGGTTTCCCATAATATTCGGCGGTAGTTACAAAAGCTTAATGGTGGCTATATAAATCTACATATTTCTGTTGGTACTCCGAGGTTTGTTAGGGACGGTTGTAGTGAATGGATTAAGTGCACTAATTGTAGGGCGGAGGGGTTACTCTGTGTAATCTGCTATGGGTCGGGGTGAGGGTGTCTAGGTGATGTTGTCTGAAATGGAAGTGTTGCAGGAAGAGATGAGTGTTGCCTGTACTCTCCTGTACTTCTGTACTCTCCTGTACTTCTGGAAGAGATGAGTGTTGCCTGTACTCTCCTGTACTTCTAGAGCAGTGTTTGATTGTTTGTAGCTACTGTATTTAAAACAGAATAAAATATAATATAATAGATTAAGAGAGAAAAGTGCCAGATCTTTAGGCTAGCCTTAAACCTGCTCTGTGGCTCTCCAGCTAGTGGAGTGAAAGAAGGAAAAGAGAGAGATGACAGGCGTGTACAGCAGCTGTTCCTGCAGCCCTGGGCTGTGTATCTGCTACCACCTGTTTGTGCAGTGATTCCTCAAAGAAAAGGAGAAAGACAGACAGCGACTACCGCCTTCTCCCCTGGTCTGAGCCAAAGAGAAAGGGGGAGTCAGGGTGGTTACCTCCTTCTCCATCAGGCTGCTCAAATTTCTGGAGAAATCTCCCTTTTTGCTGCTGACTCATCGCCGCTCTTACCACGGTTATGATGCCTACGCTGGTCGAAGCAAGAGCAGCTTCCCCTAGTGAGGAGGAGGGAGGGGATTGCATCGGCAGGGAAGGGGGCACCAAGGGTTGTTGAGGGTTGTAGCAGGGAAAGATGGATGGAGGAGAAAGAGAGCATGGGAAGGTGGGGGGGGGCGGATACGAAAGGAAAGAGGATATACTGGACAAAATCTCAGGGGAAGAATGTGAGAGTCTAGAGGATGTTGGGGGAATGCTGAGGAGAGGGATGATGGGCAGAAGAGGGAGGGGGGGTCAGTGGGATACTGTGCAGAGGGTGGAAGCACTTATAAATGTATTCAGAAGTAAAGTGTGGGGTTTTGTGTTTTTCTGTTTAAACAGTAGATTAGATGACCTTTGCAAGTCCTTTTCAGATCCTTTCTAGGAATCATGATCTAAACGTTGAGGTCTGACATCTGTGCTTGCTAGTACCAGTGAAGGGTTAAGGACCTCCACTGGAGGGTCCCCAGAAGTGGATGGTGTCAGGAATGCCCTTTCAAGGTGGTTTTCTGGAGTAGGGTACAGCCTTCTGCTAATTCTCAGGTTCTGCACTGACCAAATTCAGCTGCAGAGCAGGGAAGATGTGGACACAGAGTTTTATACTTTGGAAACCATCCTAGGTCAGAGATCTTACACTTTGCATTCATCTTGCCAAGTGTCTCTCTTCCTAAGAGTACTCCTTTTTATTCTGACATTTCTCTACATAGTATTTTTGTGCCTGCTGGGAATAATCCTTCCAACTGCTGGAATTTTTTGTTGTTGTTGTTGTTCCAAGTAATATCTCTCTCTCGCTTTGAAAGGTGTATTTGACGGCAGGGATGGGGAGGGCAGTATGGTGCCTTCTGTTGCCAAGGAAAGGCTGCAGCCCCTGGAGCAGGAATTAGTTGCTGTGGTCTAGGTATGCAGCACCTGCCCGCATAGATAGTGGGGTTGGGGACACTTGGGCAGCCCATTCGTTCGGGAAATCTCACCCTTCCTCATCTCCGTATCCCCTCAGGACTGCACAGCTTTCTTGCCAGGCGGGGAGGGTTTAAGAACAGAGAACCTTGCAGACTCGCTGCCTGGAGGAATTCTGCATGAAAGAACAGACGTTTCTACACACAGAATTTAAAAATTCTGCAAACTTTATTTTGTCAAAATAGCACAACATAATCACTGTTTTTGAGTGAAACTTAATTTTTTTCCCACCTTGTACTATATTTTAAATGATTACCAAATGTAAAATGTTAAAACTGTTTTTGTTTTTGTGCCAGGAATACAGTGTATGAGTATATCATATGACCAGTCCCCCAGATTGAACATCCCCCAGTTCTTTATCTGTCTCCCTTCTACATGCTCGACCTTCCTAGCGCTCCCTCTACACTGCAGCATCAGCCCCTTGGCTCTTGCCCCCATAACTCGCCCTATTCCTCCCTCCCCCCCCAAGACTCAAACTTCCTTCCTCCAACTCTCCCCCTCCCCAAGATTTAATTCCACTTTCCTCCCCACCCTGCCACTCATATAGGCCTTCTCCCTCTCTTCTCACCCCTCCCCAGACTTCATCCCATGGCACACACTTCTCTCTCGTCATCTTCCCTTCCTTCAGAATGATCATTAGCTCTCATCCTCTTCAGCTCCTCCTTTTCCTTCCTCAGGCTGAATCATTCCAGCCCTTTCTCCCCCTCCCCAAGCTTGATTTCCCTTTTCTCTCTCCCAGCAGCAGAGCGATTCTCCCCCACCCCCAGATTTACCCTAGAGCTCTCATTCCCTCCATGCTCACTCATTTCCTTACCAAGGTTCCTGCCCATTGCATTGCTTTTCCTGTTGGCATCTTCAACATGACTTAATCCTACAGCAGAACATCACACTCTACTTCACAGCAGCCTCAACCCCACTGGGAGCATTTGTACCCTTCATCGCAATAGGCTGGATCACACCACACCACACAGCACTGGTACTCTTTCTTCTGGCAAGCTGGGAGCTTCGACTCTACTGCACTATTTTCTATAGGCTGGCCCGCACAGGCCTTTCACTTCCGGGTCCATGCAGGTCAACTGCAGCAGCCTCTTGTTCCAAATCATGCAGTTGACAGCTGTGATTTTCCCCTTTGGACCATACAGACAGATTTTGCACATATTGTGTAAATTCTGCACTGCACAGTGACCCTGAACTCCCGCAGGAGTAAGACTCTATCTGCTGCTTCAAACAATTGTCTGAAGAATCTGGCTCTTAATACAGAACAACATGGAATCCGATGCAAAAGGGATAACTTTCCTTTCCAATACATACTGCTAGACCAGTCCAGACAAATGGGTTGTGTTCCCCTGCCAGCAGATCCTGGAGACAGAGAACTCTACCAGAGCTCTAATAGGCTGAACCCTGGTGATGCTGCTGAAGTGATGAGACTGTACCCCAAGGGGTCCCCCTCAGTATTTCTCTGTCTCCAGCAGACCTGGTTGCTTTTTTGCTTTGCTCCTTTTGGATGCAGTATTTAAATCCAGTTTTAGGACACAGCTCGGGGGTTCATCTACCTTGAAGAGTGCTTCCCCCTACTAGCAGGGTGTTTCAGCTGAGTTCCTGTTCGAGGACAGTGATGCTCGCTGACTGAAGGCATTCCCAGCAGCCTGCCATGAGGGCAGCCTTTGCTGAATGAAGGGCTCACTAAAACTCTGGGGTCTCCTCTGATTTTAGTGGTCATTTGACATCAGGTGTTTTTCCTGTTATGGCCCTTGGACTCCCTGCACTGACCGGCAACTGTGAGTACAGCCTTCCCTTTTTTCCCGCCTAAAGCCCCTTGGGGGGGGTTCTAAATTCGCCGAATTTTTAGGCGCTTCAATTTGCCCCATTTTTGGCAGGGGGGTCAATCCGTGCCTGGGGGGGGGGGCCGGATTCTGCTCCTTTTCAGTGTTTTTGCTGCTTTTTTGAGTGTTTATTTTACTTTTCTTTTTCTGGCGGCCATTTTGTTTTTCTACGGAGCTCCGGTTTTTGGCGGGAAGCACAGCTCTGCTCTGCTGTGGGTGGTCCTGCCCCTCACACCTCGCTGTTTTAGGGGTTCTCCCTCGTGCTGACTCCTAAAGAGGAGAGATTTCAAGAGGGGATGTGCTAGAATCGCTTTTGTTACCACACAATGCCTTCTTCTGGGCTTAGGTGCATTGTGTGCAACAGGAAGCAGAAAGAGCTGAAAAAACAGCAATGCACATCTTGTTTGACACACCCAGGGGAGTCTTCGGCGTTTCTGCCACCTCAGGAAGCCCCGGCTCCTGATTTGCCTGTGTTGGAAGGGCCGCTGCCTCCTGTTTCGGTGGATGCGTCGTAGGGAGCCCCTGCGAGGGTCTCTCCAGCTGCCATGGGTTCTCTAGCACCTGGCTCGCCTTCCGAAGACCAACTTCTTATGCTTTTCCGCCAGGCATGGGCCTTATGGCGGGCTGAATCCTCGGCCCCTGCAGTGGGGCAGTTACCAGAGGCACCTGATTGTTTAGGTACTTCCTCTGCCCGTAAGCGTTCCAAGAGTTCCATACCTCGCAAGCGTACGCCTCAGTCTTTGCGCTTGCGTCTGGAGGAGGATCACGACCCTGACGAGGATGGGTTTCCGCGGGAGAGTCTGATGATCTCTCGGGGCGCGAAGATGGGGAGTATTCCACATCGGATTCTTCTGTTCCAGGACCGGAGGAGTCACAGGATATTCGGCTGTTCCGGAAGTAGGAGCTGTCCGCCCTCATTGGTCAAGTGTCAGAAGCACTCCGTCTCTCTGCGCTGGCGGAGCCACAAGCCTCTCCAGCTCCTTCCCAGGCGGACCCCATTTTGCAGGGTATTCGTAAGCCCTCTAAGGCTTTTCCATTCCCTCCAGAGTTGCAACAAATGGTGTCACGGGAATGGGATTCTCCAGACTCTCCATTGCGGAACGCTCGTCACCTGGGACAGTTATATGTTTGGCCACCTGAACTTCTGGAGCAGTGGCTCGCGTACCCTAGGGTAGATGCGTTGGTTTCCGGAGTTACTAAGCACACCACCATCCCGGTGGAGGGAGGAGCTGCACTCAAGGATCCTCAGGACAGGAAGGTGGAGAACCTGTTGAAGACAGCTTTCTCCGCGTTCTCCATGGCTCTGCAGGTGACGGTATGCGGGGGACTCACTGCCCGAGCGTTGTTGCGCTGGATCCAGCGTTTGCCAGAGGATTCCTCCCTCGGTCGCTTGGAGTCTGCTACGGCCTTTTTAGCCGACACCCTTTATGATTTGTTGCGCCTTTCGGCGCGCTCGGTGGCAGCCGTGACGGTAGCACGGCGTTGGCTTTGGCTCCGTCAATGGGCGGCGGATGCCGTCTCCAAGTCCAGGCTCTCTAAGTTGCCATTCAAGGGTAAGCTCTTGTTCGGAGAGGAGCTGGACAAGCTCGTGAAGGATCTTGGAGAGGTTAAGCCCCAGCGGTTGCCGGAGGATAAACCACGGGCATCTTCTCACCGCTATTCTCGAGCGCAAACATTTCGGCGTTTCTCCAGAAGTAGAGATTTTCGGAGGTATTGTTCCTTCAAGCCCTCTCTGCCAACTCCTCAGTCTAGTCGTTCCGGAAGAGGCAACCAGTCCTTTCGGGGGGCCCGGAAAGGCTCCGAGTCCTACTCTACCGGGGGGAAGTTCTCCGGGGCCGCGCGGTCCTCCCGTTGACAGGGTGCTAGGTCCACTCCGGTCCATGCCGCCAGTAGGGGGTCGGCTGGCATTGTTTTCTCAGGAGTGGGCGCGAATTACCTCCGATCGTTGGGCTCTCGACAGCATCTCTCGGGGTTATTCCCTCGAGTGCTTTCGCGCGATCCCCAAGGCCTTCCTGGTCTCCCCGGTGGGATCTCCCGAGAAGCGGCGGATCATCCAGGCCACTCTCGAACACTTGCTGCTCTTGAACGCCATATGTCCCGTCCCTCCCCACGAAGTAGGGGCGGGTCGGTACTCCATTTATTTCATGGTGCCCAAGAAGGATGGTTCTTTTCGGCCTATTCTGGACCTCAAGGGCGTAAACCGCAGCCTTCGAGTTCCTCATTTTCGGTTGGAAACGTTACACTCCATCATCCAGGCGGTGCGCAGGGGCGAGTTTCTAGCGTCGCTCGATCTCGCCGAAGTGTACTTTCATATTCCCATCCAGGTGGAGCATCAGCGTTTCCTGAGATTCGCTGTTCTAGGACAACACTTTCAGTTCCAGGCAATGCCATTCGGCTTAGCCTCGGCGCCCCGAACCTTTTCCAAGATAATGGTGGTAGTGGTGGCGGCGTTACGCAGGCAGGGGATCCGCGTTCATCCTTACCTGGACGATTGGCTCATTCGGGTGGACTCTCTGTCCGAGTCGCGCGAGACGGTAGCCCACGTAGTGGCTTTTCTGGAGAGCCTGGGGTGGGTGATCAATCGCTCCAAGAGCTGCCTCCAGCCCTCTCAGGTTCTCGACTTTCTAGGTGCTCGCTTCGACACTCGCCGGGGGCGGGTGATGCTCACTCAAGGTTGCTTCCACAAGATCGTTTGTCAGCTCCAGCAATTCCTGCGGCGGAAGGCGCCTCGAGCTTGGGACTAGCTCCAGCTCTTAGGTTCCATGGCGGCTACCATCGATGTGGTACCCTGGGCGAGGGCACATATGTGCGAATTACAGAGGGCGCTCCTGCCGCAATGGTCGCTGGTGTCGGAGGATTATCAGGTGCGGCTTTCTCTTCCTCTGGCGGTTCGGCTCGATCTCCGATGGTGGCTCTGGGCACGCAGTCTTCTCCAGGGGGTTCCCTTGGAGTCTCTGTGTTGGGTGCTTCTGATGACGGACGCCAGTCTCTCCGGGTGGGGAGCGCTTTGCGGCACGCACACGGCACAGGGAATCTGGTCGCCTCGGGAGGCTCACTGGTCCATCAATCGCCTCGAAGCGAGAGCGGTTCAGTTAGTTCTGCGAAGGTTCCTGCCTATCCTGCACCATCAAGCAGTTTGGGTCCTCTCCGACAATGCCATGACGGTGGCATATCTCAACCGCCAAGGGGGCACAAAATGCCCGGGGGTCTCGAGGGAAATGAGACTTCTCTTCCTGTGGGCGGAGCAGCATCTCCACGCCATTTCTGCACAACACATTGCGGGAAAAAGCAACATCGAAGCGGATTTCCTCAGCCGCCGTACGCTGGATCCCGGAGAATGGGCTCTAGCGTCGGACCCTTATCAGCTCATTGTTCAACAATGGGATCAGCCGGCGGTGGATCTCATGGCGACGTGGGAGAATGCCAAAGCACCGATTTTCTTCAGCCGATGGAAAGACTGCAGGTCACACGGGATAGATGCCTTGTCGCAGCCGTGGCCGACTCGACGACTTCTGTATGTCTTTCCTCCGTGGTCCATGGTCGGCAAGATTCTTCAACGGATCAGGGAGCATCACGGGCCAGTGATTCTGGTGGCCCCGGATTGGCCTTGCAGGCCGTGGTATGTGGATCTCGTCCGGCTTTTGCGGGCTCCGCCTCTACAACTTCAGGGCTTCCCGGTGCTCCTGCAGCAGCGTCCAATCGCCATGGAAGACCTGACTCCTTACTCGCTTACGGCTTGGCTCTTGAACGCCGCAGACTAGCTCATAAGGGATATTCAGCTAGCGTGGTATCCACCTTGCTTAAGGCGCGGCGGTCTTCAACGTCCTTGGCTTATGCGCGGGTGTGGCGTCTTTTTGAAGCCTGGTGCTCGCAGCGCAGAGTGTCTCCCTGGCGTTGCGGCTTTCCGGATATTCTTGCATTTCTCCAGGCCGGCCTCGACAAGGGTTTGGCCCTCGGAACTCTACGGGTTCAAGTGGCTGCTCTCACATGCTTCCGTGGCCTGGAATTGGGGCGTTCTATCACTTTGCACGTGGACGTCTCGCGATTCCTCAGAGGAGTTAAATCCGTGCGGCCTCCGTGCCATCCGGTGTTGCCTTCCTGGGACCTCGCCCTCGTCCTCCGGGCCTTAGTGGCTTCGCCTTTTGAGCCGCTCCGGGCCTGTTCGCTCAAAGACTTAACCTTGAAAATGGTGTTCCTGGTGGCCATCACCTCGGCACGATGGATTTCCGAGTTCCAAGCGCTCTCTTGTCGAGATCCTTATTTTTCCTTTTCTTCGGAGGGCGTAACTCTTCGGACAGTTCCATCCTTTTTGCCCAAGGTGATTACGCCGTTCCATGTCAATCAGCTTCTCTTCTTGCCTTCGTTCTCCCCAGAGCAGTGTGAGGGTTGTCATCGGTGCTTGCGGGCGGTGGACCTCAAACGAGTTCTCTGTCGATATCTAAAGGTCACCAATTCTTTCCGACAGACGGATCATCTCTTTGTCTTTTTTGCGGGTTCCCGTCGAGGGTTTGCAGCCTCTAAGGCTACTATCGCTCGATGATTGCACGGAGTCATTGAGGCAGCCTATATTCTTCAACGTAAGTCGGTGCCTATAGGGCTCCGGGCGCACTCCACGCGGGCTCAGGCGACGTCGCATGTCACGCCTCTCCACATTTGCCGGGCGGCGACTTGGTCGTCTTTGTTGACTTTTGTCCGTCATTATCGATTGGATGTCCAGGCTCGGCAGGAAATGCGCTTTGGGGCTGCAGTGCTTTCGGCAGCTTTGGACCCACCCTAGAGGTCGGTAGCTTGGGTACTGCCCATTTGTCTGGACTGGTCTAGCAGTATGTATTGGAAGGTGAAATCTCACTTACCGTTAATTTCCTTTCCTAGAATACTGCTAGACCAGTCCAGGACCCACCCTGCTGTCAGTCACGTTCCTGCTGGTGCAGCGGAGCAGCCGGTAATTCCGGCGTGTTAGTTTTTGTTTCTGGATGCCTGACCAAGTGTGCCTCTGGCTCTCTTTTTCTTCTGCGCAGTTTTCTGGGAATGCCTTCAGCACCTTGTATATAGTTGAGTCCGTGCCGGCCTTCGCGGGCTGTCTTTCGTTGTTCAGTTCTGTTAGTGTTCAGCTTGTAAACGATACTGAGGGGGACCCCTTGGGGTACAGTCTCATCACTTCAGCAGCATCACCAGGGTTTAGCCTATTAGAGCTCTGGTAGAGTTCTCTGTCTCCAGGATCTGCTGGCAGGGGAACACAACCCATTTGTCTGGACTGGTCTAGCAGTATTCTAGGAAAGGAAATTAACGGTAAGTGAAATTTCACCTTCTTTCTGTTTTTGCCTGTTTCGACTCTTCTAACAATATTTATGTCTTGGGTTCCCATATGTACTAAGGCACGTATCCCAATTTGATATCTATTAAAGGTCAAGCATCCTGGACTGTGTCTAAAGTATGCAGTATAATAAAAGCTAATATTTTACTAGTTGTGTACTCTTTGGGCTTATTTGGGCAGTCATTTGTGCTCTTCAAAATTAAGTGTGCACGCATATACTGATTGTGTGCATGTTAATTCATAGGTATACAGTACATGCCCGCAAGCAGTTTGCATGTGTGGTAGTGCATAATTACGATGAATACAAGAAACCTTTGATTCGTTTTCATTTTAAATGAAAGGGGTTTTTTGGCTCTCGACATGGTTAATATTTACCCCTCTCAACAGAAGTTGATCGGGTAAGTAGCATTAACAGCTAGACACCCCTCTGTATTAAGGTTACCGGATTTTTTTTTTTTGCAGGCAAATATGCGATACTTATCTAAAGTGTGGTGGGAGAGGGGAGGAAGGGACACCTTAGTTTCAGGTTTGAGCAACAAGACATGGAGGAGGGAAGAGGAGTCATTACCCTGCCTCCCACCCCCCAAATCCATCCCATGACAGCAACAATATCACTTCCAAGCAAACAAATCAACAGAGAAGTAAAAACAGTGGTGCATTTCCTCTGTACTGCGCAAAATATAAAGCTAATGGGTGTACATTCTAAAAAATTACATTTATCATTTTTTGAATTTGATACACTGCCCTTTTGAAAATTTACATTGAGTGGTTTAAATCACTAAATTGAAAATAACAATTTTTTTTTCTACCCCCTCTGTCCCCATTGCTGGAACCAAGGATAGGAGGCTGCCAAATGGATGGAAGTCAGGGACAGAGCTCTAAAATCCGACAATCCCCTAAAATCAGGGACCTCTAGTCACCTTACTGTGTGCCTTGTTGGGAAGGGGAGGGTAGGCTTGGCTATAGCAAGCAGGGGAGAGGAAAGATAAGGCAGGGATTCTACGGGTGGGGGGATGGGCAGAAGCTGCTCTCAAATCTGAGAATGTGGGATAGGAGCCAGAAGTGAGGGGGTGAGGGATGCAGCTGCTGGGTGTTGAGTCAAGCTCATCTGCAAGGGCAGGAAATGGAAGTGTGCTGTCCATGGGTCCTCCACCCCGGGTGTGTTCCATTCAATCCCTGACCCCCAGATTGCTTTCTTCAAGGATGTCGTTCCCGGTATGCGCCTGCTTCCATTTTGGCATTGCTTCAAATATGCAGAGTGTGGGTCCAATCTATGTGCGAGACTTCTTCCTATCCTCTCAGTTTGTGTTCATTAAATATAAGCACAACTTAACCCCAATTCAGCTGTACAGAATTCGAAAGCCGGATCAAAATAGTGAAATCTCAAGAAGAAATGCCTGGGGACATTCCTCTACTTCCATATTTTGAGGGTAGGTAAATAGAAGCCTGCGGGATGTAGTGCTGTTCATTTGCTCATGACTCATTCTTCCTAAATCCAGCTTATAATTACTGAGTCTCTGTGACCTGCTTCTGAACTGGTTTTCCGTTTCCTGTAAAATCCCCTCCAGGTCCTTGCACAAGTCCATTTCCTTCTTATTAACAATAGTGTTCCTTTTGGGGTCTCTGTATTCTTGAATAACGAAGGGGAGAGGCTGGCTTAAGATAAACCTGTGCTTCTGCTCATGGACTGAAAGTTATGAAGGTTAAACTGTGGGAGAGAGATTTCTGCTAAACAGCAGGGGAAGTAGCTGAAATTGATGGTTGTTTCTCCTTCCTATTGGCAAGTTCTCTCTATCCTCAATACGGGTCTCATGGTTTTTCTAACCTTTGCTGTTAGCTTTCCCTCTCTCAAATAGTAAGGTGAAATGTTTTGAAGAGTGCAGTACTGTATTTGAAGTCAGAATTTCTCTAGTACAATTCATCCTTGGAAGATTTTGGTCTGCAAAGGTTTATGGGCATGCAGGCATTTCTGAGATTAGATTACCGAAGACTAATTTCTAGAAGAGACATGGTCCATTTTCAAAAGATTTAGCCAGTTATCTTTTGGGAGTTTTTCGACTAAACCTTGCTAGCGTAGTTCGCCTTCTCCCTCCCTTCCCCATCACTGGGGCCTTGCCGAGCATTGCCTTCTCTTCAGGGAGGCCAGGCAGTATACTTCAGGGGTAGCAGCACTCTCCTTTTACGTCTACCACCTTGGGTTTGAAGAGTTCTGGGATGGGACCAGATAGGGCTGGGAGGCTGTTGGCCCCCGGGATCACTCTCTGTCGCTTACTTCCATTTTGAAGAACTCACAGTCCAGTCCAGGGTTTGTTCTGAACTAATAGTTTTTACTGAAAGTTTGATCAGAATCCAGAAGAATCGATAAATAAAGAATGTTGAGGTCACTGTATTCCTTTCTCTCTACCCTCCTAGTACTGGTAATCTCACCCTAAAC
Organism: Ichthyophis bannanicus; assembly: GCA_033557465.1. NCBI lineage: Eukaryota > Metazoa > Chordata > Amphibia > Gymnophiona > Ichthyophiidae > Ichthyophis > Ichthyophis bannanicus. The sequence goes on from CM066035.1 coordinate 699,340,040, forward strand.
TGAGGATTGCAGCTTTCGCTACCTTGTCTCCCTATACCTCTTTTCCTTGGATGCTGGTGGCGGGCACAAGCTGGAAGTGCTCCTTGCCTTGAATCATGGGCCTTCTTGGATCCAACTTCTAGCCTGCAGTTTCTGGATACCCGACTCAGATGGTAGCAGCACTTCTTCCCCACAGAACCCTGGGCCCCTTTGTCTCAGCTCCTGGGGTTTCTGAATCCTCTTCTTCACTTCCAGGATCCTGGAAAACTTCAACTCTCTCCCTTGCAATGGGAGGCTTTCTCTTAGTGTTCCCAAGGAGAGTATTGGTGTGGGCTTTATCAGTCCATCTTTGAACAGACACTGGTTGGTGACCTAAGAGCTATCACATTTGCTGCTGTTAGGGATATGTACAAGCAAGAAAAATGTGGTTAGTTTTCATTTTTTGTTTTTCCACACATTTTTTTTCTGATTTTCAGGGTTTTTTGGGAGGGGGAGGGGTTGTTGGTTACTTTCTCACATTTGTTTTAATAGGGAATTTTTATTGCATGCTAAATTCAATTTAATGTGCACTAATTGATGAATTCAGGTGCACGATTAGTGTGCATTAAATTTAATTTAGCATGCACTAAGTGTTTTAGGATGTATTAATGAACTCTGTGTGCATTTAACAAACATGTGCTTCTAGCTGATATAATGGCTTTAGCTAGCCAAAGGCTCCTACATTTGGTGGCGTGGTGGCTCCACCAACCAAAGCTGGGAAACTACTTTTGGGTTTGGTAGTTATACCAGTCAGTTTTCCCTCCAAATTGAGCTCTCCGACTACAATTACCTTACTGGCAAGAAAAGCCCTACTGGAAAAAATAGGTGGCAGGGCAGGCCCAACCACCAGGCAAGCTAGCAGCTGCCTAGGACAACCGCTTCTGGAGGCGGTAAATAGGAGGGCATTCAAAGTTAAGCAATAGATTCTGACAGCTGGGGGGGGGGGCATAAGGTTAAGGTTTGCCTAGGGTGTCAACACCTTGAATCATCTCTGGGGCCAGCTCTGCTGGGTGGCATAAAGGTCACATTCACAATACTTAGTAGAGCTACTAGAGGTTGCTACCTGCACAGCTGGTACAACCTTAGGGATTTCAATACCACCAAATGCACAAAGCACAACAACTTAAAATGGTTTTAAAAAATGGACAGTTTCAGGGATGGGTTTGCAACTTAGTACTGATGCTCAATGTTTTCTGGCTACATGTTTTAGCAGCTGACTCTAGCCACACATGTAGCTGCCCTAAATCTGGTTAGGTTTTGATGGAAAAGTCAGTTAATGGGCTGTCTGAAAATTCCATATTGTCTTGCTAGACCAGTCCAGACAAGTGGGTTCTGTTCCCCTACTGGCAGATTGGTGGAGACAGAAAACTAATGAAATGCCCAAATTTCAATGACATCACTCCTATGCCTCTATCAACCTGAGCCACTAGAGGGCAACTCAGTATTCTGTCTCTAGCAGATGGTGGTTGGATTTTCTCAGCTCTGATAAAATCTGAACAATGAAGATTTCATTGAGAGGAAACGATTGATTTCGCTCATGAACGACCACTTTGAGGGTGACTCTCTCTCACTTGAGTGCGATGTGAGAGACTCCACTAGACTAAGATCTTTTTGGTAGCCATAGGAGGAGGGAAAATTTGGTTCTTCATGGACAAGCAGGAAGTAAGTTCTCATGTATGGGTGACGTCACCAACTGAGCCCAGCGGAAAGCTGCCCAGCTTCCATTGGAATCTGCACCACGCATGCACACCTGCCTTTTCACCTGTCATAGCACCACCTTATCCACTCTCCTTTAATCCTCAGAGCGCATAGAACATGTCTTGCACCAGCAGAAAAAAAACTGCTCTGCTTACCCCTTGTGGGTATTTTTCTTGAGTTGGTTTTACCACCTGTCATCAGTTAATCGGTTTCCAGCTGATATTTTTATTGTTTCTGCTCTTTTTGTGCTTTTCCCTCTCCGTGCCTGTTTCCCGCTGTTTGGCACAATCAAGGCCTTTGACCTCGCTGACACAGGCTCCCTGGACATGTTTAAGCTGGCGAGTGGCTTTAAGAAATACACAAAATGTGGCCACACTGTTTTGGTCACGGACAGGCACAATTGGGCTTCACCATCAGCCTGCTTCCTGCAACTTTTGCCTGCAGATGATCTGGAAGGGCCAGGAAAAGCAGAAGGAATCCCTCTAAGGAATGTTGGATTCAGCATCCTCAGCTCCAGCATCGGCGTTGCCATCAAGGAACCCTGCCGAGGCGTCAGCTGGGCGGGATGCTCGGGCACATTCAGAACCGAAGGGCTGAGGCATTGAACGGAGACCCTCCATTGATATCCAACTGGAATCAAGGAAGGACCTGACTCCTGCCCCATCAACGTCAAAAAGGGGCACCCAAGCACTGGGACAAGCCATGGGTGCATCAGCACCGCAGCCCTTCCGGGCATGATACAGACAGTGAGGACCGGGAGTGGCTCGCCAAGCTTCTCCAGTGGGAGTAGACTCTGACTCCTGACAGGAGGAATTGACCCCCACAGCCTTGGAGGGCAGCTGGATGTCTCCCGATGAGCCTGTCATCATGGAGTCTCCACAGGAGTTGTCTGAACCAGTGGCTGAAGATGCCATCCTGGCCCTGGTCCCCTCCGAGGCAGTAGTACTGGAGGAACCCTAAGGGCCTCCAGAGGACAGACCAAGAGGCCAGGGAAGTATGCTGGGCCGTTTTCCCTCTTTAGTCTCTGTCCATCTGTCGTGGGCACTCTGACCTAACGTCCGTGGGTCTCAGGACTCCCGGTGTTATTGTCCTAGAAAGCCTTTCTTCTGTGCTTCTGGATTTCAGACCAGTGCTTAGCCCTTTCAAGGGGGCCTGTAGGCCCAGAGATTTTGTCCCCTCCAGAAGGTATTTCCTCTCATTCATCACATAAAGGTTTGGGGGCCCATTCCCAGGTGGCACCAAGAATTACTAAGTGCTAAACGCCATTCAGAGTGGCTATGTCCTGGACTGCACATAGCCGATCACTGAGGCATTTGTTATTTCTCAGTGAGTTAGCAGACATGAGAGCCACTGCAAGGGTCACATTGGATGAGTTACTGCACCTGAAGACAGTGGTGCCAGTGCCCCCGACCAAGCGGGGCAAGGACAGACTTTCTATTTATTTCGGGATGCCAAAGAAGGATGGCTCCTTGCCCCACATAAGACAGAGCATTGGTTGAAATGTTCCTTTGCATGTATTGTGCTTCTGAATGGAATCTCTATGATCTTTAATTTCAGCTATGTGCCAAAGGGAGTTCCTAGTGTCTCTGGCTTAGCTGAAGCTTCTTATCCCAATCTGGGAGGATGAGCAGAGATGTCTGCATGTTGCTGTATTTGGCTCTCATCTTCAGTTTGCTGCTCTCCCTTTTGGCCTTTGAGTGCTCCAAGCGGTGGCTGTTGCACTACAGCACTAAGGACTATAGGCCTGATATTCGAAGGCCCTTACACGGGTAACTTCCTTAGTTGCCCATGTAAGGGCCTTATCCGGGATGTTCGAAGGGCACCTACATGGGTAGTGCCCTTCAAATATCCCAGCTAAGTCCCTAAAGCACCCAGATGCTATCCGCATAGCATTGGGGTGTGTTAGGGGCATTCTGGGGTGGAGTGGGTAGCAGCGATTTTTCATTGCTACCCACATAGCCCTCTGCACCTTAAAGATAGGCAAGTTTTTTTCTCACCTATCTTTAAGGCGCAGAGGGCTACACGGGTAGCAACAAAAATCGCTGCTACCCATGTAGCCTCTGTGGTTGCCAAGGCATCCAGGCTTACCTGTATATTCATTTTCACTGGCGCGAAAGTGAATATCCGGGTTAGAGGGCAAACTATGCACCGCCGTGGCACATAGCCTGCCCAGCTCAATATCAAGCTCTACGTGTACACCCATTTTTGGATGACTGGCTCATTTGAGCCCGTTCTGTCAGAGATATTTTGGTTTTAGCCCAAGTGGTTTCCTTCTGGAAGGCCCCAGCTGGGTGGTTAATCGGGGGAGCATCTACTGGAATTCTGGGAACATGGTATGATGCTTGAGTGAACAGAGTCTTTCTGCCGAAGGAGAGTGTGTAGAGATTGTTGGAATGACTTGAGGTGCTCTGTTCTCCATAGGCTCCCAGGGTTTGAGATTATCTACAGCTTTCCAGCTTGATGGCGGCGGTGATCAGGATGGGTCAAAGGGCATTGTCATCCTGGTTCAGTCCTTGCCACAGCAATGCCTACTGTAGGTACTTCCTCCATGGCTGCTGTTGGGGCATGTGCTTTGGCGCATAGAGCACCATCTGGGCTGGATTGTTCTGGTGGTGCCAGATTGGCTGAGGAGAATGTGTTTCAGGGACCTGATGCGGTTCCTGCAGGAACCTCCTCTTCATCTGCCCATTTTGGGGCCAGTTGCATCAGGGGCCATTTGTCCTGGATGACCCAGCTCCCTTCTCACTTATGGCTTGGCTCTTGAAAGGAGTCAGCTGGCACAGAAGCACTATTCTCCTGCAGTAGTTTCCGCTGGATTCTAAGCCCGGAGGAATTCTACCAGCCTGGCGTACAGGAAAGTCTGGTACCTCTTTGGGCATGGGTGTGGTGCTCAACAGCTTGTTCCTAAGTCTTCCAAGGTGCCAACTCTATTGGCCTTTCTGCAGAATGGTCTAGACAGGGGTTTTTTCCCTGACCTCCTTGGAAGTCTAGATGGCGGTTTGTCTTGTTTCAGAGATCCAGACTGGAAGTCTTCAGCCTTGCTCCTGGATGTTTTGCGTTGTCTTAAAGGGGTTTGGCATCTGCATCTTCTCTGTTCATTGTTCTTTCCTGGGATCTTTATCTGGTGCTCAGGGTCCTGATGTTGGACCCCTTTGAGCCTCTAAAGGACTTGATGTTCAAGATTGTTTGGCAAGGCAGATTTCCAAGTTGCAGACTCTGTCTTGCTGGAATCCATATTTGTCCTTTTCGGAGGCGGCCATTTCCTTTCGGCCTTTGACTTCCTTTTTGGTTATAGTGATCTTTCTCTTTCATGTGAGCCAGGTGGTTTGCTTGCCCTCCTTTTTCTAAGGAGCAGTTTAGAGGGAAGATAAGGATCCTCACCTTTTGGATGTCCAAAGGGTGCTTCTTCAGTACTTGAAGATTACAAATTCCTTTTATAAGTGTGATCATCTTTTTGTGCTGTTTGCTGGACCACACAGGGGTGACACGACAGCCTAATTTTCCTTGGGACACTGGATCAAGGAGGCAATTGCCTCTGCATATTTGTTGCAAAACAGGCTGGTTCCGGAGGGTTTGTGTGCCCATTCTACTCGAGCGCAAGCATCCTCGTGGATGGAGCATAGCTCGGTAGCCCCTTCAAGTATTTGTCGGGCAGCAGTGTGGATTTTACTTTCCACTTTGTCAAGCATTCCCACTTAGATGTCCACGCTTGGGCAGACATGGCCTTGGCTCAAACATTTTAGGAGCTGCTGTGATTTTTTTATTTCCTGCCCAATGGAGGCATAGCTTTGATATATCCCACTTGTCTGGACTGGTCTAGCAGGACTATATGGAAGGTGACATTTTACTTACCAGATAACATCCTTTCCTTGAGTCCTGCCAGACCAGTCCAAGACCCACCCCCTGGCATTGTTTTTGGTCTGTTATGTTGTGGTGGTACCTTGGTCCTCTATGACTTACATGCTTGGCCCTGCAGGCTCATATCCTACTGACAGCCTTCTGTCCCTTTCATCTGTACATGATGAATCAAACAGTAGATAAATTATTATTGCCCACGTTGTGATTGTGTGAGGTTTGCCATGCTTTCCCATACAGTTGTAGTCAACATTATTGGCACCCTTTCATTTTAGGTATGTTGTGTGCAATATCTTGAGAAATAATTGGAAATATTCCAACTGTATGTCATCATAATATTTTAATAGTATGTTCAAAGGTATACAACAAAAAAAGACATGTCTGTGCAACTTAAGCCTCTTATCTCTTATGATCACTTTCGAACAGTCTGTCAGGCACTCATTACTCCCATTCTGGATTTCTGCAACCCTATTTACAATGGACTGCCTAAGCATGCTCTCAAGCCACTTCAAATGGCACAAAATACAGCAGCTAGAATCATCAATGGATCCTCAATTATGAACACATTACCCCCATCCTTAAAGAACTCCACTGGCTCCCAATAATCCTTCGCATAAAGTATAAATTAATCATAAATATATTCAAAATGAAACACAACAGTTCTGCAATCAGCCTTCATGCCCTCTTACTCCATGATATCAACAAAAGACCAAGAAGGTTATCCACTTCTAACACCCTCAGCACCCCAAAAAACTACTCTAAATCATGCAAATGTACCTCACAAAGAGCAATTGCTTTGGCCGCCCCTTTAATTTGGAACTCTCTCCCTCCTGATTTACGCTCACTGGATGATTTAAAAGACTTTCGTAAACAATTGAAAACTACACTTTTCATTGAACAATATGGATCAACAATTGACTAAATATATTATATTTATTTTAATTATTTTAACTAATTTGCCTTATTGTTAACCCTTGTTATTTTTCCTATATTACCATTGTACTGTTATGTTTATACTGTGTTTGTTTCCCTTGCCTATAACCTTTGTATTTCTTGTGACCGCTTTGATTGAAGGAAAAGGCGGTATAGAAAACTTGTTAAATAAATAAACTTAGACGTAGTTTCTGAGAAAAAGCAAAATGTGACCTGGACAGGATTAATGGCACTCTTCACTATTTGATAGCACAACGCTTGGCATGATGACAGCCTCCAAACATTTCTTGTAGCCATCTGTAAGTTTCATACATCTGTCTGCCATTAATTTCTCCCACTCTTCAACTGCAATTTCTTCCAGCTCATGAATGTTCCCAGAATTCCTTTTACCAATGGCAGATTTCAGCTCTTTCCAAAGGATTGGATTGAAATCAGGACTCATTGCTGGCCAGTTACAACATTTGTTCCTTTTTAACCATTCTTTTGTACTTTTGGATGTATGTTTTGGATCATTAACATAGTAACATAGTAAATGACGGCAGATAAAGACCAGCGTGGTCCATCTAGTCTGCCCAGCAATATGGCAGTAGTAGGTGCACCCCTATCCATGTCTTTGCTTAGTGGTGCACCCACCAGGAGCAGGTGCACCCCTCCCCATATCTTTGTTTCTTTGCTTGTTTAGGGGTGAACCCACCACTCCTCCCCCCATCGCTCCATGTAGGACACCCCTATTTGTTGAGAAATTAGATGGCTCAGTTTATTTTGATTTAATCTTGTTGCTGTAAAGTGATCCACTGTGTCTGTCCCAGGTCACTTTGAATTCTGTCACTGTGTTTGCCCCCACCACCTCCATCAGGAGGGCATTCCAAGCATCCACCACCCTTTCAGTAAAAAAGTATTTCCTGACATTGCCTTTCAATTTACCACTTTGCAGCTTCATATCATGCCCTCTAGTTTTACAGCTTCCCTGTCTCTGGAAGAGGTTTGTTTGTTCATTATTTCTCTAAGTATTTAAAGGTCTGAATCGTATCTCCCCTATCCCTCCTCTCTTCCAAAGTGTACATATTTAGGTCTTCAAGTCTCTCCTCATAAGGCTTCTGACGCAGGCTCCAAATCATTTTAGTCGCCTTCCTCTGAGCAGCTTCCATTCTTTTTATATCCTTTGCAAAATACGGTCTCCAAAACTGAACACAGTATTCCAAGTGAAGCCTCACCAGAGACTTATACAGTGGCACTAGTACCCCTTCCTTTCTGCTGGTAATTCCTCATCGAATGCAGCCCAACATCCTCCTGGCTTTTGCCACCGCCTTGTCGCACTGTTTTGCCACCTTGAGATCTACAGAAATAATCACACCAAGGTCTTTCTCCTGCTCCGTGCACACCAACCTCTCGCCCCCTATCGTGTACATTTCCTTTGGATTTCTGCTACCCATGTGCATGACACTGCACTTCTTCACATTAAATCTCAATTGCCAAGCATCAGACCATTCCACCAGCTTTTGCAGATCCCTCCTCATGTTCTGCACTCCCTCGGGGGAGTCCACTCTGTTGCAAATTTTTGTGTCATCTGCAAAAAGACAGACTTTTCCATTCAGTCCTGCAGCAATATCACACACAAATACATTGAACAGTGCCGGGCCCAGGACCGAACCCTGTGGCACCCCGCTAATCACCTTCCTTTCATCCGAGTGAGCTCCATTTACCATCACCGTCTGTCGTCTGTCAGTCATTCAATTTCTGATCCAGTTTACCACCTTGGAACCCATCCCCAAACTACTGAGTTTATTGATAAGCCTCCTATGAGGGACAGTATCAAAGGCTTTGCTGAAATCCAGGTAGATGACATCCATCGCGTGTCCTTGATCCAGTTCTCTGGTCACCCAGTCAAAGAACTCAATCAGATTTGTCTGGCAAGATCGCCCCTCAGTAAAACCATGTTGCCTCAGATCCTGTAACCCTCTGGTTTTGAGAAAGTTCACTATTTGCTCTTTCAGGAGCGTCTCCATTACCTTTCCCGCCACCGAGGTAAGGCTCACGGGCCTGTAGTTTGACACTTCTTCCCTGTCACCACTTTTGTGTAGAGGTACAACGTCAGCCATTCTCCAGTCCTGAGGAACCTCTCCTGTTTCCAAGGATGTGTTGAAAACATTCTTTAACGGCCCTGCAAGAACCTCTCTGAGCTCTTTCAGTATCCTGGGATGTATCCCATCCGGTCCCATGGCCTTTTCCACTTTCAGTTTTGCAAGTTGTTCTAACACCTCATCCTCTCCGAATGGTGTGGTATCTACCTCATTACCATTTTTATATTTGGGAGTCACAGGTGGTCCTTCTCCAGGATTTTCTTTAGTAAAAACAGAGCAGAAGTATTTGTTTAGCAATTTCGCTTTATCAATGTCATTTTCCATAAATCCGTTCTCAGCACTTCTGAGCCCTGCAATTCCACCTCTGATCTTCTTCCTTTCCCGAATATACCTGAACAAAGTTTTGTCACCGCACTTAACATCTTTAGCCATCTTTTCCTCTGCCTTTGATTTTGCTATCCTTATTTCTCTTTTTGTCTCCTTGAGTTTGGTCATGTAATCATTTCTGTGTTCTTCTGTTTGCAAGCTTTTGAATTTTGCAAAAGCTGTGTTTTTTGCCCTTATTTGAGCAGCCACTTCTTTGGAAAACCAAATAGGTTTCCTTCTCCTCTTGTTTTTATTTACTTTTCTTACATATTTATCTGTTGCCCCTTTTATTGCCTCTTTTAGTTTAGCCCATTGCAATTCCACTTCCCTTATCCCCTTCCACCCTGTCAGCTCCTCCTTTAGATACTTGGCCATTTTGTTGAAGTCCAGTGGTTTTGAAGTTTAGGACTTTGAGCTTGCTATTATTGGACTGCACCTTGGCTTTTATCTCAAACCACACCGTGTGATGATCACTGTTGCTCACAGGGGCACTCACCCAGACATTTGACACGCTATCACTGTTGGTGAGCACCAAATCCAGCGTTGAGCTTTCCATGGTTTGTTCCATCACCATTTGTCTAAGTAACGCATCTTGGATAGTGTCCACAATTTTTTTGCTTCTTTCCAGATTTGCAGAAGGAGTAATCCAATCCACATCGGGTAGATTAAAGTCACCCAATATGATCGCTTCCCCCTTTTTTTGCTATCTTGGCAATATCTATAATCAATTCGTTATCTCTCTCTTCAATTTGAGTTGGAGGTCTGTAGATTACAGCAGTATAGATGACAGTGCCATCTCCTCTTTCCAATACTATCCATAGCGCTTCTTCTTTTCCCCATGCACCTTGCATTTCAGTAGCTTTAATATTGGATTTGACATACAAGGCTACTCCTCCCCCTTTTCCATTTTCTCTGTCTCTTCTGAATAGATTATAGCCAGGTATGGCTATATCCCAATCATGCGATTCATTAAACCATGTTTCTGTAATGGCCGCAATGTCTAAGTCCTTTTCCACCATTAGGGCTTCCAGGTCCGGAGGTTTGTTGGCTAAGCTACGAGCATTTGTGCTTATTGCTTTCCAGCATTTAACTGGCTTGTGTGTATTTTGCATTGATTTTATTCTACCCACTTCTTCCCAGTTGCTTTTGATGTGTTGTTTAAAAGTGTGGTTGTTTCTGTTCTGCTTTTGCAGGGGTGATGTCCAGAACTTGACCTTCCCTTTCCGTCGCCCCCTTCTTCTAGTTTAAATGCAAATCAACATACTGCCTGAATTTCTCATGTAGGATTCTTTTCCCTGCGACAGAAGTGTAGTCCATCAGCATAGTATAGTTTCTTGTTGGTCCATGTGTTTTCCAAGTCGCCAATAAATCTGAATCCTTCTCGTTTGCACCAGGTCTGGAGCCATGTATTAAAGCTGTTAATGCGATTTAGCCTTTTTGCCCCCTTGCCTAGAACAGGTAGAACTTCTGAGAATGCTACAGTGTTAACAATGGGCTTGAGTTTTTCTCCCAGAGATTGGAAGTCCTTTTGGACTGTAGAGGCACTATTTCTAACCAGGTCATTTGTACCCAAGTGAATTACAACATCAAGTTTGGAGTGTTTGCTTTCCGCGCTAAGTACATCAATAATTTGGTTTGTATTCCTGCCGGCTGAGGAGCCTGAGAGGCATTTGACTATCTTCTCTCCTTTGAACTGTGTTCCCAAGTTGGTGTCTCTGATGATGGAATCTCCAAGTAGGAGTTGTTTTCTGTTTGGTGAGTTTTTCTTCATATTTGGTGCTTTAGCAGGAGATTGGGCATTGACTGACTCCTCTAAGGGCCGTTCAGTTTCTTTTGATTGGGCATCCTAATTAACCAAGGCAGAGAATGCATTATGCAGGGATATCTCTTGGTGTATAGGATGTCTCTGTGTCACAAATTGCAATCTACCCGAACCCACTGTGATCCATTTGTTCCTGGTGTGTTTGACTCTTTGTGGGAGCAGTGGTAGACTTTGTTCAGTCTGTATCCTAGAAGAGGTGAGCTTCATTGCAGCCAGTTCTTCCCTCAGTAGAGAGAATTATTTATGCATGGCAGCTAGGTCTTCTCTTAGTAGAGTCAATTCATTATGCATGGCCGATGACCTTCGGTCATAGGACATGCTCTTAGGCGCCAAATGATCCTTCTTGGAATGAAAGTACCACAGGTATTGCACTGAATACAAGACATGCTGGTTGATAGAATGTGGGCGTATCCCAAGCTTTTGGCCACTACAAAGGCAATGCAGCCCCAGGGGTGGGTGAGGTGAGGGGTAGGGTGGGCGGGAACCCAAGTGTCCCTGCCCCAGTAGGCTTATGCCTGAACTGAGGGCACACTCGGTAAAACTGTTAAGGCTACACAAGGAAATCAAGCAGTTTGACTATCCCCAAATGTAATGTAAGACCAGCAATTAGCAATTTTCCAAATACCTAAGGTTTAACCCACAGCTAGTATTCTGTATTTGCAATTTTAAAAAACCCTGCAGAGATAGAAAGGAATAAGCTTATCTGTGTCTTGGGCAGCTCCGGCCTTTCAGACTGGCTGGCTGTGACCGGTTTGAGAAGCCAGATGCCTGATGATCTAAAGTAGCCTCTCCCAGGGAGACGCTTTTCAAGCAGACAGTGAACCAGAATTACCCAAAATATACCTTTATAGTTCTGTCTGCCCCCTGTGCAAAGGCCTCTGTTGGTCCCTTGCAATGTAAGTATGTCTATTCCAAGTAGCTGATTTCTCTTACAAGTGACCCTGCCCCAGAAGGCTTATGCCTGAACTGAGGGCACACTCAGAAAACTGTTAAAGCTACACAAGGAAATCAAGCAGTTTGACTATCCCCAAATGTAATGTAGGACCAGCAATTAGCAATTTTCCAAATACCTAAGGTTTAACCCACAGCTAATATTCTATATTTGCAATAAAAAAAACAGCAGAGATAGAAAGGAATAAGCTTATTGTCCTGATGGAGGACTCATGACCTTCGACCCAGACCTAGCTTTGACACTAGGTAGCACATTTTGCTCCAAAATACCTTGGTAGTCTGACTTCATGATTCCTTTAATACATTCCAAGTCTCCACTTCCTGAGGCAGCAAAACAGGCCCACAACATTATGGAACCTCTACTATATTTAACTGTAGGAAGGGTGTTTCTTTCCTTATAAGCTTCATTTCTTTGCCTGTTAATGTATCACTGGTCTGCATTTCCAAAAAGCTCCAAGATTGATTTCATCTGTCCACAGAACATTTTCCCAGAAGGATTGTGGTTTCTCAAGGTGGGTTTGGGCAAAGATCAGGCATTCCTTTTTATGTCTGTCTTTGAGCAGTGGGGTTCTCCTTTGCCTTTGCCCATGAAGTCCTTTTTTTAGTGCACAGCATATGGTGCGTGTTGAAACCACCGCTCCAGATTGCTCCAGGTCAGCCTTAAACTCTTTGGATGTTGTATGTGTTGTTTTTCCAACAGTTCACACTAATCTTGAAAGACTTCTTGGATTAATTTTTCTCTTCCCACCACAACAGTTCCATGAACATAAAACTGCTTAATAACATTGCGAACTGTAGACACAGGAATCCCAAGGTTTTTGGAGATGGCCTTGTACCCCTTCGAAGTTTGATGTTTGGTGATAATGGCTTTTCTGGTGGTCTCAGTCAGCTCTCTTGTCATCACCATTGTGAAAATGGAACAGGGAGTGAATATGGCCATTTTAAACATTAGAGCCATCATTGGTTGATTCAAATCATGTGAGTACTGACAATTGATCACAGATGTGTCTAATTTTACTGCAGTGGGAATATGGATCTTCTGTTCAAACTGATTTCAATTGTTTATAAGAGTGCCAATAATCATGTCCTATATAGTCAAAACTCATTCCACTAGAAAATAAAACAGGGCACTCCTGAGGAGAAAAGGATCTCAGAACCATATGAGCCAGTAATAGGGGCATTAAAACATAGCCCCACACCAAATGCTCACAACATCACCAATCTGCAAAACTCCTCCTATCCTCTTGTATTTTTTATTTTAATATTATCTTTAAACTGCAAAAAACCTTTTAACCATGCCTTCACCCCTACCATAGAATATCAGCAGTATGACAGTATACACAACACACTGACATCGATGATTTCCCCAGCAGTCCCAGCACCATGCTTGGCACCATCAAGCGTTTCGCCACTGCTTCTTCAGCGAGTTTCTTTTCATCAGGTTCCACCAGCATAGCAAGCTAAGACAATGGTTCTCCGAAAACCACTGTCTAGGGGACAAAGGCAATAAAAACAATAAGCAATCCAATCTACAACTTATACTCTATCCCTGTTCACCCAAGACTTAAAACACCCTTAACTACCACCTTCTACCCAAACACTTCGGCCATACATACTCACAAACTGTTGTTAGCTCTTCCTTACTGTTGGTAAGCCAGGTGAGAATTTCAAAATTGCCTCCAGTTTAGCAACCTTTTAAACCCTTCCCCACCAATCAAGAAACATTTTGCACACAAAAACACATTTCCCAGCATGCAATCTCTTCTTCACACTCAGCCTTTTAAAAGGACAGTCCACAAAAACTACATCACTCAAATTATTTTTCCATCAAAGAGTATGGCTTAGCCCTCGCCTACGGCCCCGAGTTCAGTCCTGTGTCAATTATACTAAACTCCCTTACCCTCTGCATCCACATCAGACTCATCACAGCTATAATAAAGGATCTGGCAATGTCCCTTTTTTATACTATTTCTACTATTTTATACTATTTATACTCTGTTGGTTTCCCTGGATCTTTCTGCTGCGTTTGATTTAATCGATCACACCCTGCTTCTCACTCGTCTTGCGGAGGTGGGTCTTCACGATACGGTTCTTCTTTGGTTTCGTTCTTTTCTTACGGCCCGATCCTTTTCCGTCACTCTTAATGGAACATCATCTTCCCCTCTTCCCCTCACCTGTGGTGTCCCTCAAGGCTCTGTTCTGTCTCCTCTGTTGTTTAATATTTTTTTTTTGGCCCCTCTACTTCTCTTACTGCAGCAGTACCCAGTATCTCCCTATGTATACGCAGATGACATCATATTACTCTATCACACTTCCCCACTTTCTCTGGATCTTTCCCCTTTCAATATCTGTCTCTCACATGTGGCTTCCTGGCTTTCCCAGCATTTCTTACGTCTGAACCCATCCAAATCCACGGCTATGTGGGTATCCCTCACTGGTTCTTGCCCCTCCTCTGCCCCTTTGATCGATTCTGTACCCATTCCTCTTGTATCCTCCTTTCGGTATCTTGGAGTAGTTCTTGATCCTTCTCTTTCTTTTCACGACCATATCTCTTCCCTCACTAGGCGTTGTTTTGCTACCCTTCATCAAATTCGAGCTGTCCGCACATTTCTTCCTTTAGAATCATTAGTTACTCTTGTCATTGCCCTGATCACCAGCCGACTCGACTACTGTAATGTTTTCATAGCCAACCTCCCCAAGTATCAACTCCGACGCCTCCAACTAATTCAAAATACCGCTGCCCGTATCATCACTTTTGCCCGCCGTTTTGATCATATCACTCCTATCCTCTTTCGTCTACACTGGCTGCCCCTATCTGTCCGATTTCATTACAAAATTCTCATCCTCACACACCGTGCTATCCACACCCATAACCCTTTGGCTGATTTGGTTTCCTTGCACACACCCTATCGTCAGCTCCATGCTCTTCACGCTAATCGTCTGTCTCTGCCTCCCCCCTCCCATGCACATCTTGAAAAGACCCGTCACTCTGCTTTCTTTTTCCTTGGTCCCTGGTTGTGGAATACTTTACCTTCGTCCCTTCGTCTTGAAAACTCTTATTCTCAATTTAAAGCCTCCCTTAAAACTTATCTCTTCCAAAAAGCATTTGACCTTCCCTTGGACCCCCCCCCCCCCTGATGTAGTAGTTTCATTGTTTTTATTGTTGTCTTGTCTCAGCTAGATTTTGGTCCTGTTTTCCCCCTGTTTGTCGTTGTTTTTAATTGAGTCAGTCTGTGTTTTGGTTGCGATTATTGTTTTTTTGTTTTTGCTTTGCACTGTCCTTTCTTTTGCTTTCCTGTTATATTTTGGCGTTCCTTTTTCTATAGTTTGCAGTGTTGACCTTTTATTTTTCTGTACACCGCTTTTATGTTTCGGCCTAAGCGGTCTATCAAATTTTAAATAAAGATAAAGATAAAGATTTCCTTTTTTAATTGGTCTTGTTTTATTTATTTAGCAAGTTTTCTATACCGCCTTATCCTTCAATCAAAGCGGTTTACATTATGAATCACTACAAACTACTGAATGCATTCCCTTGTCCCCGAAGGGCTCACAATCTATGTGTACCTGAGGCAACAGAGAGTTAAGTGGCTTGCCCAAGGCCACAAGGAGTGCCTATAGAACTAGAAACCCCAGTCCCTCCGGCCTGAGATTGCTGTCCCCAGGTGGGACTTGAACCCCTGGCCTGAGGAACCATGTCCTGGCCACTCCTCCCAAATATGTATGCATATATAGTCCAAAGCCATTTCACTGGCCACATTTTGTTTAGGAGATATTGGACATTAAGGGGATTGAACTGCAAGGGTGCCAATAATGTTGACCACAACTGTATGCTTTGAGACGAATACTGAGTTACCCTCTCTAGTGGCTCAGGCTGATAGAGGCATGGGAGGGATGTCATTGAAATCTGGGTATTTCATTCGTTCTTTGTCTCCACCAATCTGCTTAAAGGGGAATACAACCCACTTGTCTTGACTGGTCTTGCAGGACTCAAGGAAAGGACATTATCTGGTAAGTAAAATATCACCATATTGAATACTGCAGCTCTTTGAAAATTGATGCCGATAGTGTAGTAGCTTAGTCAGGTGTTTTCCTGGTTAGTGGACATAAACTTGGATTAGCCTTTCCTGTCCCTTGAGCATCCCGGTCCATGTTATTTGATTGCACTTTGTCCTGGGTTTCCATATCGATGCTGACATCATGGACTCCACAGTACTAGTTTGTATTGAACAAATAAGGTCTCTATTACTTTTGCAACAATGGAGAGAGCTGTTCTTAGCATGCCAGCTTTTGTCAATAGACTTCTTAAAACTCTTTGAACAGCTCGCCCACACTCCTTGATGCACCAGTACAGAGCTTGGAGCAGTGAAAAATCCCCTGTTCAGCACATCTTTTCCCTCCATCTCTCTCTTTTATTGTTTCAGTTTTATACTCTAGAACTGCCCATGGCTTCCCTGCCATGAATGAGTCTGTTCTGCTGATCTCAGAAGCCAAGCAGGGTTTAGCCTGGTTAGTATTTGAATGGGTGACCATCTTGGAATACCGGGTGCTGTAGGCTTATTGTGCGGACGAAAGGCCTAGCAGTCTTCCATTTGCACCTTGCCAAGAAAACCCAGGGGCTGGGTTGCCAGGAGTCCGCATTGATTCGATGGCACATGCAAATGCTTTTGAATTGGTCAGTATGACTTTTGTAGCTAAGAAGTTTTGTCTGAAGTCTTGCTCCCTACTGGGAGAAATAGAACTCCAGTTCCTCAAAAATATACAAAGGTAAAATTTTGCTCCCTGTAATTGAGTTCAAGTAGCTGTATCAGAACTTGAGAGAACTGGATTCTTTCCAGTCTGCACTTCCTTGTGTTAAACATATACACGTAGAAAGAATTCTGCAAAGATGTTGGGCTTGATCTGGACTACGTAAGTGTCTCTTCCTGAGATGTCATCTGAGGATGGGATTGACGTGGTCTTAAGCATTTGTGTATCATTGTCTTTCTGTGGATGGACCCAAGGATTCATTTTCAGTCTGTGGAGAACATAATTCGCTGAAAGACAAGGAATAGAAACGGTCTGAGACAGTAGACAGAAAAGACATGTGGCTAGATCCATGTCCCTGTGAGGCATGAGTGCTCATGAGGGATGTGGAGAAGTGTGATGTTACTGGGGCTTCTGTGCCGCCCCACCCCAGAACTGCTGTTCTTGCAACACTCATGCCCCCAGACGTATGGAGGTAATTTCATGAAGTCATTTCTAGGTATAGGTGGCCACGTGTGTAAATGACCTCTTATGAAATATACATCAGCGTAAACATATGTGCTGTGGCATTAAGGCGCATGCATTGCCAGTGGGTGTGCACAAGGGTGGAGCCTGAGTATGAGTGACGTGCACAAGGAAACACACATAGATTATTAACTGCGGCCTGCAATGATGAAATATTCGCACCTGCAATGTAGGAGCATGCTAAGTCACCCACTCTAGTATTTGATAAAGACAAGTAGGCGTCAACTCATCATGAAAAAATAGGCTTAACATAGGCATGCCCTTATGAAATTATCTTCCCAGAAGATACTTTATAACAGGTTCTGCGTCAATGCCCACCAGGAGACGGATCCAGGGCTGCTTTTAGCTATGAGTAAAAGGGGCAGGGGCCCCGGCACAACAGAGGCCCAGCTGTCCTGTTGCCTGTAGGTAATAGCTGCTCTGTTCAGGGCTAATGCAAGAATATGAGGCATCCTAGGCAAACCTCATTCCCAGCAGCACCCTGCTCCTGCCCCTGTGCCCATTGCCAACCCTCTTGGGGACTTGCAGCAGTGGCAATGCATTTAAAATGACACCATGACACTGGTGTTACCTTCTCTTCTGGTGATGCAGTGCCATTCGCGCTTCAGCCCCCGTCCGACTCCACTTTTAACTGGAAGTGGAATCTGAGAGGGGCTGAAGCACGAACAGCACTGCAGCACAGGAAGAGAACGTAACTTGGGGTCCTTGATGCCTTTTTAAATGTATTGCCGCTGCCACATATCCCAGAGAAGGGCAGCAGCAGAGACGGGAGGGGGTTTAACCAAGGACCCCCATAAGGGGTTGAAGCAGCCCTGGGTGGATTATTATTGTCCAAAGTGTAAGCTCTGCTTGGCATCTGCAAACATCTGTAGGCCTCAGCCAGAAGTTCTGCTAGTTTAAAGTTAGATGGTTTTCCTAGTCCTTTTGAAGTAGTTTCGGAGCCTCACAGGGATGTTAGTATTATGGCCAGCTGGTGATCTCATGTGCAAGAAAATACTGACTGACTATAAGTTTTATTTGTAAAGTTACTAGAACTCTTGTACTTTGTTCTTTATTGATTTTATTTGTAAATGGTGTAGTTACTAAAACTGATAGGTGGTATATCAAATCTAGTAAATAAATAAATGCGTGAGGACCAGGTAGGTACCTGCTTCTTGCCTATCTTATAAAGGCCTAACCTAAGAGTCTTTTTATGAAATACTAGAGGTAGACTGACAGAAATAGTGGTTGTGTTTTTTTAACTCGAGGTGAGGTATATTCAGGTACAGTAGGTATTTCCTGCCTCCTGGAGGCTTACAATCTCTAAGTTCATATCTGAGGCAAATCCACAAGTTACATAAGTGGGATTGAACCCCGGCGTCCCTGTTTCCTGCCTGCTGCTCTAACAACCAGGCTATTCATCCACTGCACTCAGGAGCAGCTGTAAATGTCAGCACATAAGACACCCATAGAATTATAACTCTGCTCCTGAACATGTATGTAATCCCTGGAGTAATTTTATAAGAGTCCTTGTACATGAACTACTTCCCTAAAGTGTATGCTACACATATATTTTTCGCTTTGTACTTTCATAGTGTGGAGAGATTTGGAATGACTGAAGAGAACCTTTCCTGTCGTGCAAGTCTTCTGAAACTGGCATTTCTATTTGTTTTGGCCTTTTAGTTTTATTAAATGTTGATAACTCTGGTCTGGATGTGTGGTGTCGCAGAGCTGGCAGTGTCTTTAAACTTCACCACTTTTGTGCCTTACAGAGCTGGAGGCGCAGAGGTTTTCCAGGCCTGGGATCCATAATTACAAGACACTAACGCTGAACGAGAGCGAGGGTGTGCTCTATGTCGGTGCCCAAGAAGCCATATTTGCACTCAGCTTGAGCAGCATAACCAAGGAGCTGAAGCCAGCGGTAAGCAGGAATGGGTTCTGCTAGGCTGTGGGTGGGGGTTCCCAGGAGTGGCTCAGGAGAATTATAGAGGGACCTTGAGAGTCTGTGTGGTGCTGAGATTTAGAGAGGGGACCCTGGGAGGCCATGCATGCAGGAGCCCACATAAAGTGTCCGGGACATCAGGGGAAGGCTGAAGGTTGTAGTCTTCAGAGGTGATTAAGTCAAAAAGAACAGAGATATACGGAGTTGAGCTTTCTTTCGACTTTCATAGATGCTCTTTTTGATTTAGGGAAAAGCGAGAGTCACTCTGCATCTGGAGCCATTTTTGCAGCAATGGAAACATCCCTTCCTAAACTGAGAGATGGCATTCGGATCAGAATCGCCAGATTAGCACTTCCCTAGTGTGCTGTATATCTTGCCAAACAGCGTCTCTTTCCCTCTAAGTCAGGGGTTCTGAACCCAGTCCTCGGCGTAGTTTCTGTATATCCACAACTAGTAGGCATGAGAGAGTTGCATAGAATGGAGGCGGTGCTTGGAAATTGATACATCTCATGCATATTCATTGTGCATATACAGAAGACCCGATTGGCTCGGTGTGCCCTGAGGAGCGGGGTGATAAGCCCTGCTCAAACACTTTTCCAGTTTTACTTTGAATTGATTTAGGACCCAAGTTATCTTTTTTTTTTTCCCAGCTTGGTCTATGGGGAAAGAAGTTCAGTGAATCAGGCCCATAATTAGTACAGGTGAAAAAATGTTTTCTAATGTCAGTGGAGGCTTTATTTCTGTGTCTCTCTTTTTTTTATCTGTGCTATAGATAACCTGGGAAGCTCCCTTAGAGAAGAAGTTGGAATGCATCCAGAAAGGAAAAAATAACAAGGTGCTGGGCTGCTGTTGCTTATTTCTAACACAAGCATGGGGTGAAGGGAGCTAGGTGATTTGTGAGTGAGGCTACTTCTGTTTTTAGAGGCCCGTTGGAGATCCAGATTCTCCATTTCAGTGAGGGGTGGGAGAATTTGATGCTTTCTTTAATGCCCTCGAGGGGTACTTAATGGTGGTCTATTTCTACTTTGCTCATTGCCTAAGAAAAGAGAGGTAATGACAGGTTTCTACCTCTTTGCTTATAACTTTACTGTACCATTTTTACACTTTTTCCCTACAGACTGAGTGTTTCAACTACATCCGCTTCCTACAGAGCTATAATGCTTCTCATATGTACACATGTGGTACCTATGCATTCCAGCCCAAGTGCACCTATATTGTGAGTATCTTTTGGACTGGGCTCTATACCAGAGACATGGAGAGAGCTCTTTCTACAACCAGCACGCCTGCACCATTCCCTGTAGTACCAGCTTGTAAGAGGCAGGGACTGTAGGAGCTGGGACCTCTTTCCTACAGCCAGCACTCTTGCACCTTTCCCTGTAGTGAGAGGCTGGGACTGCAGGAACCCTGAGCATCTTCACAGCTAGTGTTCCTGCACCGTTCTCTACAGCATGCCCTTCTGGAATAGGCTGGGACTGCAGGACACCCCCACACACCCCCACCTTTACAGCCAGCACTATGGCCTTGGTTCTGCAGGACCTCCAAGCTAAGAGAAACATAGAAAAAATATGGCAGATAAAGACCATACAGACTATCCACTCTGCTACTAAGTTTTACAGTCCCTTTCCCCCCTTAGAGATCCTCTGTGTTTGTCCCATTCTTTCTTGAATTCAGATGTAGTCCTTGTCTCTACCACCTCTTCAGGGAGACTATTCCATGCATCTACTACTCTTTCCATAAAGACAAATTTCCTCAAGTTATTCCTGAGTCTGTTCCCTTTTATCTCCATCCAGTAATCCCTTGTTGCAGAGTTTCTTTCAGTTGAAAGAGCCTCTCCTCCTGTGTGTTTATTCCATGGAGGTATTTAAACGTTTCTATCATATAACACCTGCATAAGTCTTATAGCGTGTCCTTTTTGTTATTAGAAGCTGGTTTTTGACTTTCTCCCTTGATCTTAACAAAGCTGTCAGGACCCAGTGACTAATTTTGTTCCTCCTTTTGGTTTTGCAGGAACTGTCCAGCTTCACCCTGGATAGGTTTTCCCTGGAGGATGGGAAGGGAAAATGTCCCTATGACCCATCCAAGGGTCACAGTAGCCTTATAGTTGGTAGGTGTTCTGCAGGAAAAGTGGAGTATTTTATGGGAATGAATCATCTCTGGTAAACCCTTCCTCCTTCCCTGATCACCCCTAGAGACGAGGCTGCCAGCTGTATTGCAGCAGTGTTGCTGTGTTCCTGAGTCCTGCAGGCATCTAGAAATAGCCCAATGGTTAGAATAATGGACTAGGACTAGGGGAAAGCCACTCCTGCTCTCATTGTGATTGTGGAGGGCAGTGGGGAAGATGGGGCGGCATCTTCTGTTCACCCTCTGGATGTTCAGGGGCTCTTTGGTCTAGGGATATGATTTTTGCTTTGGGTGGGAGGGGTCCTGAATTCAAATCCCAGGCACGCCCTGCCCCCTCCCTTCTTTCCCACGGAACAGTGGTGTGGGTTGGTAGTAGCCAAGCTTTGGGTAACTTCCGTGGCTCAGTTGTCAGGGTGAATTCCTTGCAACCTGAGGGTCAAGAGTTTGAGCTTTGCTCCGGGCATGCAGATACTGTGGTGTTAATTGTATAGATAAAATGTGATAAGCATCAATGCCCCTGACTTCCTTGCGCTAAGGATGTTGCTGCATACCCCTTTGGGGAACCTCCTCTCCTCTCTGCCAATCCCTCAGCCATTTTCTGCTGCCTGTTTGAGTCTAATTCTGAGCACTGATCTCAAAGCAGGTGTGGCTTTAAATCCCCCATTACTGGAGCATATCTGTGCCAAATTGGAAAGGAACAGAAAACATTGGGCACTTGTACAGGAAAAGTTGCTTAGGGGTATGAAAATTACTCCTGCATTTTATGAACGGAGAACTGGCTATGTGGTGGTACTATGTAATTAGGAAAGTATTCTGCTTTGCTGTGTTGTTTTAGTTAGATATTGTGTGTGTATAAAGGAGGCAGGGAAGTTGGGGGAGGGGGGTCCCCTCTAAAGCTGACCAAAACCATGCACCTCAGTGAGGGAGTTGAAACTCTCAAAACTCAGGTCTGACGCAGCTGCTAGCTCTAATGCAGATGGATCTTTAAATACCTGCATGCCCTGAGAGCCAAAAGGCCTATGCCCTCTACGTCCCAGCCCTTAAGGCTCTGGACAGTATTGTACACTATCCTTCAGTGGTTTATTCTCAATTTGTTTTTCATGCTGATTTACTCCCAATGCAGTAAGAAGTGCTAGTGTGGGAAAATCATCCTAAAGCCACTGCGCCTAAAGACAGCACAGTGAGCAAGCAAAACTCATGCAAATTGTTGGTTTGAGAAATTGATCCTGAAGTATGATTACTTTTTTCTTTTGCACAAACATCTAGTGCAGTATCTCTAGGAACAAGCAGGAATAAGTCATCACATATGGGTACGTCGGTACCGACGGAGCCTGCGCGGGAAAGCTCCCCAGCTTTTCAAATGAAAAGCTTTTGGGGCCTCCCACTGCACATGCGCGCTGCCTTCGCCTTCCTGACCAGCTCTCCTCAGTTCTTCTTTTTCCGCGGAGCCAGCAGGTCGTGTTCCTGTCACCGCTGAAGAATTTGTTACTTTTGTTTGTTTCTTTAGACCGCGTACCTGCCTTCCCCATACCGAAACCGGTATCGCCGGTCTTTCTTTCTTTCTATATCAAAAAAAAAAAAAAAAAAGACTTTTTTATTTTTTCTTCAGCACAGCTTGGTACCCGGTGTTAGGCCTTAAGGCCTACACAATTTCTCCTCATGGAGAAGCCAGTCCCTGGTTTCAAAAAATGTACCAAATGCAGTGCTGTCATTTCTGTCACAGACACCCATGAATGGTGTCTCAAATGTTTGGGACCTGAGCACTCCATACCGGACTGCCCATCCTGCACCCAGATGTCTAAACGCGGTTTGCAGAACCGGGCTAACAAGCTCCATGTGCTGTTTCCTTCAGAAGCATCACAGTCATGCAGGTCTTCCTCTCCGGATGGATCTCAGGTAACCAAAACTTCTGTGGGCAAATCCTCTAAAAGCAAATCTCTTTCTAAAGATCGAGAGGCTCTCAGTTCTGAGTTCGAGGATTCTGCCCAGGCCAAAAAACCCCGGCGGGAGGTTCCGGCCTCCAAAGCAATCATGGGGTCACAGGTTGACATCGATGGCACGGCCTCGACAGATCACCTGTTGGACTGCTCTGGGGTACCGGCCCATACCGGTACCGACATCCAGGCAGTAGTGGCGTCTATGGGCAGTACTGTCCAGACCATGCAGCAGGCCGTACTGGCCTTCATTAAGGCTGCGACGCCCTCGGTACCGATTTCATCGGTACCGACCCCGGTTCCGGTATCTACACCGGAACCGAGACCATCGACTTCTAAACGTCGATCGGTTTCGCATGCCGGATTCCGGCTTTCGCCCGGTACCGATCCCATGCCCGATACGCCCGATGTTGATACCGATCGGTATGCGTATCGTACATTGGAAGCACAGAAAGAGTACTCAGATTCTTCTGATGAATTTAATTCCTCTGATGACTCTGCTGAGCTTACTCTTCCTGAGGAGCCCTCTTCTCCCAAGAGGAGGATGTTTCCTCCAGAGGATTTATCCTTTCAGGATTTCATTGTTGATGTAGCTAAAGCACTTTCTATTACTACATCTTCTGAAAGAGAACCCAGATCAAAAAATTGGACATTTTAGGATACTCAAAAGCTCCTCAAGAGGCAGTCACTCTGCCTGTCCATGAAATCCTTCAAGAACACTTGATGGATTTGTGGGAGACTCCTTTAACACTGTCTCCCCATTCCCGCAGGTTGGACACCATGTATCGGGTCCCTCCTTCGCCTGGGTTCCAGAAAACTCAGCTGCCTCACCACTCAATTGTGGTGAAGTCTGCTATGAAGAAAATAAAGAGTCCTAAGAGGCATTCTTCTACCCCTCCAGGGCGAGAATGTAAGAACCTAGACTCTTTTGGAAGAAAGATGTTCCAGGCTAGTATGCTTATAGCCAGGATCAACTCTTATAGCCTTTATATGGGCATGTATCTTGGGCAACTTGCCTAAAAATACAGAATTTTGCCCCCTTTATCCCTGATGATCAAAGGGCGGACTTCTTTTCTATGGTGGTGACACAACAACTTTCAGCGGTCTCCAAGTTCTCCAACAGGGCATCCTTTGATTCCTTCGAGGTTGCAGGCAGAGCTTCGGGAATTGCTATTGCAGCCCGACGTCTCGCTTGGCTCCAGGCTTCTAACCTAGAACCCTGGGTTGTAGAAGGCCTCAGGAATCTGCCCTGTACCGGTGAGAACTTATTTGGGGAAGACTGGCAGATTAAAGCTGCTCAAATGGATGCAGAAAATGCCACTCTAGATAGACTTTCCAAGTCTACTTCTACCCCTACCAAAAAGAAGCCTTTTAAAAGGCCTTACTATAAAAAGACCAGATTTCCCACAAATACTGGCCAGCAATCTGCTCAGCCTCGCCTTGCGGCTAAGCGTCAACAATCTAAGCAGGTAAAGTCAAAGCCTGCAGTGTCTGCTACATCCCAGCAGGCTCAACCCCCTCAGGGGTTTTGACTTCCCTCTAGAGAACTTGCCGTTTCTGGCTCTAGCACAGCCAGAGCCCCTCACCATTCCTGGAAGGCTAGCTCACTTTGCTCCCAGATGGGAGCAAATAACATCAGAGCAATGGACCCTCTCTATTATCCGAGAAGGCTACAAACTTCATTTCTCCAGCCTTCCTCCCCATACCATGGTGAGGCAATTCAGTTCTCCCCCATCTCTTCTGACCCTGTTGGGTCAGGAAGTCTCTTCTCTTCTTGCCCAAGGGGCAATAGAGGAGGTTCCTCCTCCACAACAGGGGTTAGGTTTCTACTCCCCTTACTTTCCTCATAACAAAGAAGACAGGGGGCTTCAGACCTATCCTAGATCTGAGAGAATTGAACAGGTTTCTATTCAAGGAGAAATTCAAAATGCTCTCTCTGGGCCTTCTCCTTCCATACCTTCAGAGTCAAGATTGGCTTTGTTCTCTAGATCTCAAGGATGCGTACACTCATATACTCATCCATCCATCCCACAGAAAGTATCTAAGATTTCTGTTCCAGGGAAAACATTTCCAGTACAGAGTACTACCCTTCGGTCTGGCCTCTGCTCCAAGAGTATTCACAAAATGCATGGCAGTCGTTGCCGCATTTCTCAGAGGCATGGGAATCTTTGTCTTCCCATATCTGGACGACTGGCTCATCCGAGCTCCATCTCAATCAGAAGCCCAGATTTCTCTGGACCGCACAAGGCGTATTCTTCAATATCTGGGACTTGTGGTAAACATTCCCAAGTCCCAACTCATCCCTACTCAGTCCCTGGAATTCATAGGGGCCCAATTGGACTCCACCACTGCAAGGGCCTACCTCCCTCTGGTCCGAGGCCAAAGGCTAATAAGCTTGGCCTCCCAGGCTCAGTCCAGAAGTCACTTGTCAGCCAAAGAAATGCTGCAACTTCTCGGCCACATGGCCTCCACGGTTCATGTGGTACCTTATGCTCGTCTCCATATGAGAGCAGCTCAATGGACATTGGCCACCCAGTGGTCTCAAGCATCGGGACTGCTGTCAGACCAGGTACTCACCTCAAAACGTCTGTTTTGGTCTCTCCAGTGGTGGACATCCTCCAAAAATCTGTTGTTGGGGACCCCCTTCCAACCTTCGTTGCCCCAAGCAACCCTCACAACAGATGCCTCCCAAACAGGGTGGGGAGCTCATCTTCAACATCTCTACACTCAGGGAATCTGGTCTCCCCAAGAGACCACCCTTCATATCAATCTTCTGGAACTGCGAGCAATCTTCCTTGCCCTCACAGTCTTCCATACCCTCCTTGCCAACCTGACTGTCCTAGTTCAGACAGACAATCAGGTGGCCATGTTTTATATCAACAAACAAGGAGGGACGGGCTCTCTGTCGCTTTGCAACGAAGCTCTCAGATTATGGGCCTTCGCCAGAGAGCACCAAATTCATCTTCTGGCAGTATATCTTCCAGGAGTTCAAAACTCTCGGGCAGACAGACTCAGTCGAGTTCTGCTCCCACACGAATGGTCCCTACATATGGACCAGATACGCAGAATCTTTCAGGAATGGGGGACCCCGGACATAGACCTCTTTGCAAGTCCGTGGAATGCCAAACTTCCCCGGTTCTGTTCCAGGACTCCGTGTCAGGGAGCTCAGGCCAACGATGCCTTTCTCCTGCATTGGGGTCAGGAATTCCTGTACGCTTTTCCACCCATTCCTTTGATTCCCAAGACTCTGTTCAAACTTCAGAGGGATCACGGATCCATGATCCTCATTGCTCCACGCTGGCCACGCCAAGTGTGGTTCCCTCTCCTTCTACAGCTCTCCCAGGGCTCCTCCCTGGACCTGGGAGCTGCACCAGACCTTCTGTCTCAGGAGCAGGGGACTTTGTGGCATCCAAACCCCAAGTCCCTACATCTCCGAGCTTGGTTACTGAAGGCTTAAGCCTTCAAGAGTTTAATCTTTCTCAACCAGTGAAAGATATCCTTTATGCCTCTAGGAAACCCTCTACCAGGCGTTCCTATGCTTTCAAATGGAAACGTTTTTCCATTTGGTGTGCTCAACAGGGTCTTGACCCTCTGGCACTTCCTTTGAATTCTCTACTAGACTATCTCCTGCATCTTTCCAATGCAGGCCTCAAGACGAATTCAGTACGAGTCCATTTAAGTGCTATTACAGCATCCTTAAAACCTATAAATGGACAATCTGTTTCCTCTCATCCTCTTATTGCAAGATTCATGAGAGGCCTAACCCTCACTAAGCCTCCCATCCGGCCTCCTCCGGTAGCATGGGACTTGAATTTATTTCAGGGTCAACTTATGAAGCCACCCTTTGAAACATTGGTATCTACCTCCCTGAAATTTCTTTCTTGGAAGGTCCTTTTCCTTATTGCAGTCACTTCGGCTCGCCGCATCAGTGAACTGCAAGCTTTGGTGGCAAATCCACCTTATACCAGATTTCATCATGATAAGGTGGTCCTTAGGATGAATCCCCACTTTATGCCTAAAGTGGTCTCGCCTTTTCATCTTAATCAAGAGGTATATCTACCTGTCTTTTTTCCGGCTCCTCATGCATCCAGTGCAGAGAGGAACCTTCATACTCTTGACTGTAAAAGAGCTCTCGCCTTTTACCTCAATAGAACTCAGCCACATCGAAAGTCTTCTCAGCTTTTTGTGGCTTTTGATCCTTCTCATTTGGGACTTCCAGTCACCAAACGCACACTTTCCAACTGGATTGCTCAGTGTATTTCCTTTGCTTACCAGAGTAAGAACATTTCTCTGGAAGGCCATGTCACAGCTCACAATGTGAGAGCCATGGCCACTTCTATGGCTCATCTCCACTCTGTATCCATAGATCAGATCTGTCGAGCAGCCACTTGGGCCTCGGTGCATACCTTCACAGCCCATTACTGCTTGGACAAGGACTCCCGCCGGGATGCCTTGTTTGGTCAGGCTGTCCTCAAACACCTGTTCCATACTTAAACAACTCCTGCCCACCTTCCCAGAATGGATGCCTGAGATCCATCCGAAGATGGTTACCCTTGGAGGGGGATCTCCCAGGCATCTCAGCTAGGGAGTCCCCATATGTGATGACTTATTCCTGCTTGTTCCTAGAGATAGCACAGTTACTTACCTGTAACAGGTGATCTCTGGGAACAGCAGGAATTAGTCATCACAACCCACCCACCTCCCCTAGGAGTTGTCTCTCTATTCCTCTATCTTCCTGTCCTCTCTCTCTATTGTCTCAGCTTTAAACTCGAACTGAGGAGAGCTGGTCAGGAAGGCGGGAAGGCAGCGCGCATGTGCAGTGGGAGGCCCCAAAAGCTTTTCATTTGAAAAGCTGGGGAGCTTTCCCGCGCAGGCTCCGTCGGTACCGACGTACCCATATGTGATGACTAATTCCTGCTGTTCCCAGAGATCACCTGTTACAGGTAAGTAACTGTGCTTTATCACTCGTAGTGATATGTCAAGAGTTGCCATAAAGATGCAGCTGAGAGCAGAAGGGTCGTCTGAAGTGAAGGGTGACACTTCCCCTCAGGTGGCCCATGATTCCTGGGGGTCCTAGTAGTCACTCTAGCCTTCCCCAGACTCCAAAAAATAATTTAATCCCAGATGATCCTAGTGGAACCTCACCAGATCCTGCCCCCCTCCCCCCTCCCCCACCCGTGGAATCCACCTCTAAATTCTAAATTTTAGAAGGCATGAGCAATGTCCACTTTTTCCTGCTTCTGGTGCTGCCATCTTCCAAAAAAGGTGGTGCATGACCCCTGGCTATGCATGCTAGGAACCATGTGCTGCCATTTTATTTAACAGGGTTTTTATACTGCTTTATTTCAATCTAAGCAGTTTACATTGTAACTTGAACTTGGTAATGTACATTAAACAGGGGCATGGATAACTTGGATTTTTACAAGGCAATGGAGGGTTAAGTGACTTGCCCAAGGCCACCAGGGGTGCTAGTGGGAATCGAATGCTGGTCTCTGGGTTTCCAAGCCAGTGCTGTAAACATTAGGCTACTCCTCCACTTAGAGCCAGAGGCAGGAATGAGTGGGCATTGATCCTGCCTTGCAATGTTTAGAGGTAGATCAAGAGGGGCAGGGTCCAGGTCAGAGATGTCCACTAGGACCACCTGGGATGATTGGGGGTTGGGGTCTGACAGTTGGGATGTCCATGGGAGGGGACATCCACTAGGACCAGCATAGATTATCTTTTGGGAGTCTGTGTCCGGGGCCCATTGGACCACCAAGGAAATTTTGTGGGGTAGGGTGCAGAGAGGGGGGTGTGGATTGCAGAGTCCAGTAGGCTGATCTCCAGGAACAAGCAGGAATAAGTCATCACATATGGGTACGTCGGTACCGACGGAGCCCGCGCGGGAAAGCTCCCCAGCTTTTCAGATTAAAAGCTTTTGGGGCCTCCCACTGCACATGCGCGCTGCCTTCCCGCCTTCCTGACCAGCTCTCGTCAGTTTCTTTTTTTCCGCGGAGCCAGCAGGTCGTGTTCCTGTCACCGCTGAAGAAATTGTTAATTTTATTGTTTTCTTTAGACCGCGTACCTGCCTTCCCCATTCTGAAACCGGTACTGCCGGTCTCTCTTTCTTTCTTTTAAAAAAAAAATATATATTTTTCTTTTCTTCAGCACAGCTTGGTACTTTGTTAGGCCTTCAGGCCTACACAAATTCTCCTCATGGAGAAGCCAGTTCCTGGTTTTAAAAAGTGTACCAAGTGCAGTGCTGTCATTCCTCTAAAAGCAAATCTCTTTCTAAAGATCGAGAGGCTCTCAATTCTGAGTTCGAGGATTCTGCCCAGGCCAAAAAACCCCGGCGGGAGGCTCCGGCCTCCAAAGCAATCATGGGGTCACAGGTTGACATCGATGGCGCGGCCTCGACAGATCACCTGTTGTACTGCTCTGGGGTACCGGCCCATACCGGTACCGACATCCAGGCAGCAGTGGCTTCTATGGGCAATACTGTCCAAGTCATGCAGCAGGCCATTCTGGCTTTTATTAATGCTGCTACGCCCTCGGTACCGCAGCCAGCGGTACCGGGTCCGGTTCCGGTAATGGCTTCCATACTGGAACCGAGGCCATCGTCTTCCAAACGCAGATCGGTTCCGCATGCCGGATCCGGGCTTTTGCCCGGTACCGATCCCATACCCGGTACGCCCGATGTCGATACCGAACGGTATGCGTATCGTGCGTTGGAAGCACATAGAGGATACTCTGCTTCTTCAGAGGATTTTAACTCCTCTGATGATTCTGATGAGTTCTCCCTTGATCTTCCTGAGGAGCCTTCTTCTCCTAAAAGGAGAATGTCTCCACCAGAGGATTTGTCCTTTCAGGACTTCATCATAGAAATGACTAAAGGTCTTTCTATTGCTTCATCCTCTGAAAAGGACCCCAGATCAAAGAAACTGGATATTTTAGGATACTCTAAGTCTCCTAAAGAGGCAGTTACCCTGCCTATCCATGAAATCCTTCAAGAACACTTG
This sequence comes from Ichthyophis bannanicus, assembly GCA_033557465.1. Lineage (NCBI taxonomy): Eukaryota > Metazoa > Chordata > Amphibia > Gymnophiona > Ichthyophiidae > Ichthyophis > Ichthyophis bannanicus. Next base: position 699,370,006 of record CM066035.1, read on the forward strand.
ATGGACTTATGGGAGGCTCCTCTAACATTGTCTCCTTCTCGCAGGTTGGACACCATGTACCGTGTCCCCCCTTCTCCTGGTTTCCAAAAAACTCAGTTGCCTCACCATTCTATTGTGGTGAATGAAGTCTGCAATGAAGAAGATAAAGAGTACCAAAAGGCACTCTTCTACTCCTCCAGGGCGAGAATGTAAGACTCTAGACTCTTTTGGCAGGAAAATTTTCCAGGCTACTATGCTTATAGCCAGGATTAATTCCTATAGTCTTTACATGGGCATGTTTCTCAGTGAAATCGCTCTAAAAGTTCGGCATTTTGCCCCCTTTATCCCTGAGGATAAGAGGGAGCAGTTCATTTCCTTAGTGAAACACCTTTTGGATATTTCAAAGTTCTCCAACAGGGCAGCTTTTGATTCCTTTGAGGGTGCTGGTAGGGCTTCGGGCATTGCTATAGCAGCCCGACGTCTTGATTGGCTCCAGGCTTCTGATCTAGAACCTTGGGTCCTAGATGGCTTACGAAATCTGCCCTGTACAGGTGAGAACTTATTTGATGAGGAGTGGCAAATTAAGGCCACTCAAATGGACGCAGAAAATGCCACCTTAGATAGACTTTCTAAGTCTACCTCCACTCCTGCCAAGAAGAAGTCTTTTAAGAGGCCTTATTACAAGAAGTCCAGATTTTCCACAAATACTGGCCAACAATCCTCTCAGCCTCGTTTTGCTGCTAAACGTCAGCAACCTAAACAGGCAAGGTCAAAGCCTGCGGCGTCTGCTACGCCTCAGCAGGCTCCACCCCCTCAGGGGTTTTGACTTGCCCCTAGAGAACTTAACTTTTCTGGCTCTAGAACAACCAGAGCCCCTCACCATACCCGGAAGGTTAGCTCACTTTGCTCCCAGATGGGAGCAAATTACATCAGAGCAATGGACCCTCTCTATCATCAGAGAGGGTTACAAACTCCATTTTTCCGACCTTCCTCCTTATACTATGGTGAGGCAGTTCAATTCTCCCCCATCTCTCCTGGCCCTCTTGGGTCAGGAAGTCTCCTCCCTCCTTGCCCAGGGGGCAATAGAGGAGGTCCCTCTTCTTCAACAGGGGACGGGATTCTACTCCCCTTATTTTCTAATACCAAAGAAGACAGAGGGCTTCAGACCAATTCTGGATCTGAGAGAATTGAACAAATTTCTTTTCAAGGAGAAATTCAAAATGCTTTCTCTGGGCATTCTCCTTCCATACCTTCAGAGTCAGGATTGGCTTTGTTCTCTAGACCTAAAGGATGCTTATACACACATACTCATCCACCCATCCCACAGAAAATACCTTCGATTTCTGTTTCAGGGAAAACATTTCCAGTACAGAGTACTCCCCTTCGGTCTAGCCTCTGCTCCAAGAGTGTTCACCAAATGCATGGCAGTCGTAGCTGCCTTTCTAAGAGGCCTGGGAATTTTCATATTCCCATACCTGGACGACTGGCTCATCCGAGCTCCCTCTCAGTCCCAGGCCCAAATTTCCCTGGACCGCACAAGGCGTCTTCTGCAGTATCTAGGACTGGTAGTAAACCTTCCCAAGTCTCAACTAATCCCTACTCAGTCTCTCGAGTTCATAGGGGCCCAGTTAGACACCATCACTGCAAGGGCCTACCTGCCTCAGGTCAGGGCCCAACGCCTGCTGAGTTTGGCCTCCCAAGCTCAGTCCAGCAGTCATTTGACAGCCCGGGAAATGCTGCGACTTCTGGGCCACATGGCCTCCACGGTACATGTGGTGCCCTACGCTCGTCTGCATATGAGAGCAGCTCAATGGACCTTGGCCACCCAGTGGACTCAAGCATCTGGAGCGCTCTCCGACCAAATACTCACCTCAAGCCGTCTATTTTGGTCCCTCCAATGGTGGACATCCACCAAGAATCTGTTGTTGGGAGCCCCTTCCAACCTTTGTTGCCCCAAGCAACCCTCACAACAGATGCCTCCCAGACAGGGTGGGGAGCTCATCTTCAGAACCTCTCCACTCAGGGCACTTGGTCTCCACAGGAGGCCACCCTTCATATCAACCTCCTGGAACTGCGAGCAATTTACCTTGCCCTCAAGGTCTTCTATACCCTCCTTGTCAACCTGACTGTCCTAGTTCAGACAGACAATCAGGTAGCCATGTTCTATATAAACAAACAAGGAGGGACAGGCTCTCTGTCGCTTTGCAACGAAGCTCTCAGATTATGGGCCTTCGCCAGAGAGCATCAAATTCACCTTCTTGCAGTGTATCTTCCAGGAGTTCAAAACTCTCGTGCAGACAGACTCAGTCGAGTTCTGCTTCCACACGAATGGTCCCTACATATGGACCAGATACGCAGAATCTTTCAGGAATGGGGGACCCCGGACATAGACCTCTTTGCAAGTCCGTGGAATGCCAAACTTCCCCGGTTCTGTTCCAGAACTCAGTGTCAGGGAGCTCAGGCCCACGATACCTTCCTCCTGCATTGGGGTCAGGAATTCCTCTATGCCTTTCCACCCATTCCTCTAATATCCAAGACTCTGTTCAAGCTCCAGAGGGATCACGGGACTATGATCCTCATAGCTCCCCGCTGGCCACGCCAGGTGTGGTTCCCTCTACTTCTGCATCTCTCCCAGGGATCCTCCCTGGACCTGGGAGCTGCGCCAGACCTTCTGTCTCAGGAGGAGGGGACTTTGTGGCACCCAAACCCCAAATCCCTACATCTCAGAGCTTGGTTACTGAAGGCCTAAGTCTTCAAGACTTTAATCTTTCTCAACCTGTGACAGATATCCTTCATGCCTCTAGGAAACCTTCCACGAGGCGTTCTTATGCTTTCAAATGGAAACGTTTTTCCATTTGGTGTGCTCAGCAGGGTCTTGACCCTCTAGCACTTCCTTTGAATTCCCTCTTGGACTATCTCCTGCATCTTTCAAATGCAGGCCTTAAGACGAATTCAGTAAGGGTCCATTTGAGTGCTATTGCAGCATCCTTAAAACCTATAAATGGACAACCTGTCTCCTCTCATCCTCTTGTTGCACGTTTCATGAGAGGCCTGACTCTAACTAAACCTCCCATCCGACCTCCTCCGGTAGCATGGGATTTGAACCTAGTTCTAGGTCAGCTTATGAAGCCACCTTTTGAGCCTTTGGACTCTACCTCCTTCAAATTTCTTTCCTGGAAGGTTGTTTTCCTTATTGCAGTCACTTCGGCTCGCCGCATCAGTGAACTGCAGGCTTTAGTGGCTCATCCACCTTATACTAGGTTTCATCATGATAAGGTGGTCCTTAGGACGAATCCCCACTTTATGCCCAAAGTGGTCTCGCCTTTTCATCTTAATCAAGAGGTATATCTACCTGTCTTTTTCCCTGCTCCTCATGCATCCAGTGCAGAGAGGAACCTTCATACTCTGGATTGTAAAAGAGCTCTTGCCTTTTACCTCAACAGGACTCAACCACATCGAAAGTCTTCCCAACTTTTCGTGGCTTTTGATCCTTCTCATTTGGGACTTCCAGTCACCAAGCGTACACTTTCCAATTGGATCGCTCAGTGTATTTCTTTTGCTTACCAGAGTAAGAACATTTCTCTGGAGGGCCATGTCACAGCTCACAATGTGAGAGCCATGGCCACTTCTATGGCTCATCTTCACTCTGTGTCCATAGATCAGATCTGTCGAGCAGCCACTTGGGCCTCGGTTCATACCTTCACAGCCCATTACTGCTTGGACAAGGACTCCCGCCGGGATGCCTTGTTTGGTCAGGCTGTCCTCAAACACCTGTTCCATACTTAAACAACTCCTGCCCACCTTCCCTGGATGGATGCCTGAGATCCATGCGAAGATGGTTTACCCTTGGAGGGGGATCTCCCAGGCATCTTAGCTAGGGAGTCCCCATATGTGATGACTTATTCCTGCTTGTTCCTGGAGATAGCACAGTTACTTACCTGTAACAGGTGATCTCTGGGAACAGCAGGAATTAGTCATCACAACCCACCCACCTCCCCTAGGAGTTGTATCTCTATCTATCTATCTTCCTGTCCTCTCTCTCTATTGTCTCAGCTTTAAACTCGAACTGACGAGAGCTGGTCAGGAAGGTGGGAAGGCAGCGCGCATGTGCAGTGGGAGGCCCCAAAAGCTTTTAATCTGAAAAGCTGGGGAGCTTTCCCGCGCGGGCTCTGTCGGTACCGACGTACCCATATGTGATGACTAATTCCTGCTGTTCCCAGAGATCACCTGTTACAGGTAAGTAACTGTGCTTTCTTTGTTCTACGCACTGACAGGAAGACAGAAAATTGCCGCTCCTAGCACTGACAGGCAGGAAACATATAATTCATGATGCAGCAAATGAGCGTATACTATTATGGCAGTTTGTACTGCTTTTTCCAGCAGCACACACTTTGTAACTTGCATGCCATTAGTTTACTGTAGCGGGAGTCAAACATTTTTCTTAGCATCTGCATTAGAACCCTGTGTACGGAGTCTTAGCGCAACGTTCTAACACAGTCCTTAGCCGCCCAAAGGCTTCTATTGGGATCGGACGACCTCTGAGCATTGAGGTGCTTCTGCACTGATTGCTTTCCACTCCCATCCCCTAGTGGATTCTGGGTTTTGTGGCTGCCTTGTTCCAACAGAAATACTGGTGTACATCCCAAAAACTATGAGCTGGGTGATGCAAGACGAGGTGAGGAGTGGGCTAGCACCTTTGTGATCATTTGGGCCATCCCACCTCGTGAGAGCCTCTCTTGTGTTCCGCGTGTCATGAGTTTGTCATGAATGGAGAAACTTGAGGATCCCTGGTGATATCCGCCTTTCATGTTTTGAAGCACATACAGGGGGAATTGCTTAAATTGCACAGAGACATTTTGGTAAAAAGCAGCCATATCATGGGATGGATATCATATTCTGTATCTGTTTATAATGCCCCATTTTGGACATTGTTTCACAGATGGTGCACTGTATTCCGCGACCCTGAATAACTTCCTAGGCACAGAACCAGTGATCTTGAGAAATCTGGGCCAACAGCATGGTATGAAGACAGAGCACCTGGCCTCCTGGCTGAACGGTAAGAGGACCTGCCTCCTCTGGATTGCAGAGGAAAGGCTCGGCCTTGCCACCAGTAGCTTTGCTCCTGTTTTAGATGTGGAGTAAAATGCCTTTTCATTGTTCCTCTATATTCTCATTTCCCCAGAAGAACCACATTTTGTGGGCTCAGCCTACGTGCAAGAGAGTGTGGATAGCGCCATCGGGGATGATGACAAGATCTACTTCTTCTTCAGTGAGCGTGCAGTGGAATATGATTGCTATGCAGAGCAGGCAGTTGCCCGCGTTGCCAGAGTTTGCAAGGTACAGGAGGTGGCACCACAAGAACAAGAATGGTGATTTGGTGGGGGGGAGAGAGGCATAGGGAAAGCTAAAAGATATGCAAAGGTCAGAAAATTCTACAGCCCATGGGAAGGAAGTGCTAAGTGCTTTCTTCCCGGGGAGTTAGCTGGGAGAGTTGGGGCGGGGGCTGGCCAGATGCCTTGTGAACAGGAAAGTGAGAATTTCCCTGCCCGCACCCTCTTCCTCCCTTACCTTAACAAATCCATGTATAAGAGTGGACAGAGGGCATAAATGTTTGTCTTATTTGCACTGAAGCCTTCACGATGCCATGCGATTCAGCCGTCTGCCTTCCCTGAGGCATTAGTGTGCTGTGGCTGTAAGTGGTGTTGCAGCAGGGTGTAAATACTAGAATTTATCAGAACTGCAGATACTGCAAGGTCACCCTGCCCTGAAGAGTCTGTTGTGGGGGTGTCGGTCTCAACTTCCGTTTTGGAATTCCTTTCTCTCTGTGCTCCTTTTCTCCATTCAGGGTGACGTGGGAGGTGCAAGGACCCTGCAGAAAAAATGGACAAGTTTTCTGAAGGCTCGTCTGGTCTGCTCTGTCCCTGAACATCAGCAGCACTTCAACCAGATGCAGGCCATGTACACACTAAGTGGCAACACCTGGCGCGACACCCAGTTCTTCGGGATCTTCCAGGCCTGCTGGTAAAAGCTTTCAGCGTCCTTTATTCATTCCCTTACGTTTGACTTCAAGGCTGTTCTAGGATACCTTGAATTGGAATCAAACCAAATGTTTTTTTGTCACTACGTCATATTCCCTACCTTGTGTGGCAGCACTTTGCTGGCTGCTTCAGAGTTTCAGCAGCTTAGAGTCTCCTCTATTCAGTTCTCCAGCAGAAGTGTGATAGACAAGGAGCAGGACCTTTGGTAACTGCCCTGGGGCTGCTGTCTGGGTTCTGGGGGAAGGGAGAAGGAGGATGGAGGGGTCAGCTTTCTCAGTCACTTTTGCTCCCTTGGGGGTTGCATCACTTGCAACAATTGAAGTTTTCTTCCAGCTGTGCGCTCTGTGATAGTGTGTAGAGATTCTCCATCTGTCCTCTTACAAACTGATTTGCTTTCACTTGGCTTTCCAGTGCTCCATATATTGAACCGTTTTTGTCCCTCTGCAGTGGAGAGGTCAGCATGTCGGCTGTCTGTCAGTATACAATAGAAGACATACAGAAAGTGTTTGAGGGGCCCTACAAGGAGTACAGGGAGCAGGCCCAGAAGTGGGCGCGCTACGCTGACCAGGTGCCTAACCCCCGACCTGGAGCGGTAAGTTCTGAATTCAGCAGATGCCAGGCTAAAATCTAGACCTTGTGCACAGTAAGCAGAGCTAGCTGAGAGTGAATAAAGGAACACACTGTGATTTAGAGGGATGTAAACAAAATGCCATGGGTTTTATGTGTAGTGCATCAGATCTGTGCTGAGAGTGGATTGTATGGAAGTAACATGACTGGCATTCTCTGTTTAGTGCATCACAGACTGGCACCGGGAGAATGGCTTTCATAGTTCGCTGGAGCTGCCAGATAACACTCTGAATTTTGCCAGGAAGCATCCATTGATGGATGGGCATGTATTGCCGCGGCAGCACAAGCCCCTGCTGGTGAAGAAAGATGCAAACTTTACGCAGCTGGTGGTGGACCGGGTCCAGGGACTGGGTGGAGAGTTGTATGACGTTCTGTTCATTGGCACAGGTTAGTATGATGGTACCCTCAGGGCTCCTGTTTGACACAGATAATACTATGTTTACTTTATGATAGAGAACCTGCAATGGATGGGTCCAAATGGTCATGATATTCTGTGCAAAGGCTGTGAAAGAAGGTGTAAAGAGGGAGATATGGAGGAGACAAGAAGGGCGGTGCTCTTTTTTCATAAACTGGATTTATTGTCGACTTCTAGACCACTCGGATGTGCAGACCCCCTTTTTTTATAGAGGAGTTTACTGTTCCATTCAGTGAATCTATTTAAAATCTCAGGGTTCATTAAGCCAGGTCAAAAAAACATTTAATCAAGAGAAAATTGCTAAACCCAATCTAAGTTTTCAAAAACCCAAAACAAAATTCATCGGATGAGCAAGTTACTTCAGATATTTCAGATCCACTTTGTTTTTTTCTTCTGGATATGCTTTAAAAAATGCAATAGATTTTTTATTTTCTGGTTGATCTAGGGAAAATCCATATTTTACTTGTCAAATGATTCTGGCTGAAATCTTCCAGATGAGCAGAACTTCAAATTCTTCCCACGCCCATCAGTTACTTAGAATTTTGAAAAAACACACCTGGGGTTATTTTATACAATCAGTTTTGCGAGAAGGTGGCTATATACGATATGCATCAATAATCTGTTTTATAAAATTCCAGCTGGCGTAAAGTAGGCGCCTTATCGTGAAGGAGCAAACTTTGCTATTAGGCATAGCTGGAGGTTCGGTCTGAGCAGAACCTGGTAGCATATGGATTATTTTATTTATTAAAAATTTTTATACTGTGTTTTCCAAAAGATCAATCGCGGTTTACAAATAACATTTTGAATCGTAGAGATAACAAGCACATATTCAATTACAAAGAATGAAGTAAAACTATATATGTAGGTGAGAATTATAGAATGCCTTCATCTATTTACATACTTGCAAATGCTACGTGCAAACATTTACACCTCCTCTGGAGCCAGTGTAAATTACTGCATCTACGTTCAAGACATGATTTCTGACACTCATTTTTTATTAGGACACATAAAGTGGCATTTTAGAAGGGACGTCCAGGGCAGAACATGTAGCAAAACACCGGGGACGTCTCTGTTGCTGGCTGATCGTCATAACATGGATATCCGTGCTGGTGGCCACATAAATTTCCCCCTTAGGACATCCATCTCATGCATAAGAGGACATCCAGCAGCATAGCAAAACCGAAATATGAGCCCTCATTCCCCATCAGTGTTTTTGTCATATTGTAAAATAAAGGGGATTTTAGTGTTACTCCTTCTGCACATTCTCCAGACATTTGCCTGACATAACAATCACTTTTCAGATGCCTGTTGATGCTTGGAGCAGGTATAATCTTAGACGCAACTCCGGACATCCAGAACGTTTCTGAGATCAGTCGGGGACGCCCGCATTCTTGGGAATGCCCCAGCCACACCTCCTCCATGTCTCCATTCAGACTTTGACATTCTCACGCTGCAGACGTGGCTTCTAAAACAGCTCTGGAGACATCTCCGCGCTTTGGGTATCTCTATGCCTGTTTCCAGACATCCAAAGCACAAATAGGGTTTCCAAAATAAACCCCAAAGGCATCTTTGTCTTGCTGTCCTAAACTAGGCACCCCCCTTATAAAATTACCCTGGCAGAATTTAAAATTTGCTTAAGTTGCATAGAGGTCACTTTAAAAGCAGCTCCGCATGTAAATAGCAGTGACATCATAAAGCCACTGTTTGTACAGGGAGATCTACATCAGGCAGGGATTTTAAGGGGGGTGTGGTTTAAGTGGGCCAAAATCTACACATGAATTACAAAGGGAATACACATCTGTTTTAAGAAAATTTCCTGTCGGCTTTTGCATCAGCTCAGAAGCACAAAGAGATTTTTAAAAATTTCATGTTTTGGGCAGGGCTTTGCGTGAGGGATTAAGAGTCATTTTCCTTAATTCCCCATTTTTATTTGCCCCTCCAAATTTTAGAAGGAAATAAAATGCAGCTTTACTAGTTAATTGGTGGCATTTATATGTCTAGATTTGTAAAATGGCCCTACTGTTGATGTGTAAGTGCTGACAACTAGAGATAGAAGACACCATATTGATGCCTCTCTCTTTGTGTGTAAATTTGTAAAATAGCTGCTCCTGCAGAATGTGTCAGCAAATACATGTGTTCATGTTCTTGTAGGTATTTTGCAAAAGGCTCCGTATTCTGCAGAGCCTTTTATACAATACAGGGATAACTGAGCATGCCCTGACCTGGACATCTCAATTCCAGACTTGACAACCTATGTAAAATGGGCCTACACATCAGATATTTACATTGAAAATGACGTTTTTTGTTATGTTTTTCCATCTCTCCTCTGCTTTCATCTTGTTTTCTCTTGATTGCCTTTCCTCATTTCTTTCCTTTTTGGTTTAGTTTAAGTTGATAACCTGCTTACTCCACCAAGGGCTCTTAAATATAACTACAATATCAAAGTTATTAAGAACATCATTGCCCAAACCTCTTAAAACAAATCACCTTTATGAAATCAGACAAATCTGATTGATTTCTTTGACTGGGTGACCAGGGAGTTGGACCGAGGGAGAGCTCTAGATGTGGTGTATTTAGATTTCAGTAAAGCCTTTGACACTGTTCCTCACAGGCGACTTATAAACAAACTGAGCACCCTAGGGATGGACCCTAAAGTTACTGCTTGGGTTAGAAATTGGTTGGGTGGGAGGCGACAAAGAGTACAAGTAAATGGAGCTCACTCTGAGGAGAAGGATGTTACCAGTGGTGTGCCCCAGGGATCTGTCCTTGGTCTGATTCTTTTTAACATCTTTGTTAGTGATATAGCGGAAGGGCTGTCGGGTAAGGTTTGCCTCTTTGCAGATGATACCAAAATCTGCAATAGAGTAGACACCCAGGAAGGTGTAGATAACATGAGGAGGGATCTAGCTAAGCTTGAAGAATGGTCTACAATTTGGCAGCTGGGATTTAATGTTAAAAAATGTAAGGTCATGCATTTGGGCTGCAGCAATCCAAGGGAGCAATATAGTATAGGAGGTGAAGTATTTTTGTCCACTAAAGAAGAGCGGGACCTAGGCGTGGTTGTGTCTGATGATCTTAAAGTAGCTAAACAGGTAGAAAAGGCGACGGCAAAAGCTAGAAGAATGCTTGGGTGCATACGGAGAGGAATTGGCTAGCAGAAAAAAGGAGGTGATAATGCCTCTGTATAAGTCTTTGGTGCGACCTCATTTGGAGTATAGTGTGCAATTCTGGAGACCGCACCTTCAAAAGGATGTGAACAGGATGGAGTCGGTGCAGAGGGTGGCTACTAAAATGATTAGTGGGCTTCATTATAAAGCATATGAGGACAGACTTAAGGATCTTAATATGTACACCTTAGAGGAAAGGCGGGATAGAGGTGATATGATTGAGATGTTTAAATACCTCCGTGGCATAAATGTTCAGGGAGAGAGCCTCTTTCAATTGAAAGCAAGTTCTGCTACGAGGGGACATGGGATGAGGGTGAAGGGAGATAGATTCAGGAGTGATATGCGGAAATATTTCTTTACGGAAAGAGTAGTGGATCCATGGAATAATCTCCCAGTGGAGGTGGTAGAGATGAGGACAGTAACTGAATTCAAAAAAGCATGGGACCAACACAGAGGATCTCTAAAGGTAAAAAGTGGACTGTTGTAGTTGTTGATATGGAAGGACAGACTAGATAGGCCATGTGGTCTTTTTCTGTCATCATGTTTCTATGTTTCTAAATCTTATCACATACAATATCTGTAAAATACAACACATTTGTGTTTTGTTTTCTGACCCTCCTTTCTCAGACTCCCCTTCCTCCTTCTGGCATTGTGCTCCATCTTTCTTGCCCCTTCCCTCCGTCGATACTTTTTTTTTGTATTGCCTTCGCTTGCATCTCGCCCATCTTTTTATCGCAACTATTTAACTTGCTTTCATCTGTCCACGTCCAACTCTCACCTATTACTTCTCTTCAGTGCTTTCTCTTCCCTTCCCCCAACGCCTTCCAGCCTGCTAGAACCTTGTTTTACTTTACCCCCATCTCTCTGTCTTGCCCTTCTCTAATCATAGTGCTCGATTTCTCTCTCTCAAGCCTATCCCCAGGGCCTGGCAGAAGCAGCAAGAGCTCTGTGGGGAAAGCCACTGTGTCTTTCTGGTATCCTCCCGCTGCTGGTAGCCAATGAGCAGAGGAGGAAGGGAAGCAGGGGCTGCTAGGGAGGCTAGACTCATGGACCCAGACGCAACTGCAGCTTTAAGCAGTAATGTGGTTCTTGCCGTGGCATTATTGCTGCCCCTGCAGCTCTCCCTTCTCTTGCTACCTGTTTGCTGTGTACAGGACAGTGAATTCATAGGGACAGGGAGTACGAAGGTGGTTGGGACCCAACACTGCTCTGTTTCTTCACATCACGTTGCTTCTACTGCACCTGCCTCCAGACCTATTGCCATATCTGTGTTGCCAAGCGGCCTGATGGGAATGAGTCAGACAGCTTGGAAACATCTTGTAGGCTTGGGCTGTCTAATCAGTGTAGTTTCTTTGTCATATGTAACTTGGAACCTACCACCCTATCAGGATGACTTTCGTGGTGCCAGATTGTGTCTGTTAACGCACTATAGGAGCATTCGTCCCTGGTCATTTATTCCAGTCACCCCTCTCAGAGCTGAAAAACTCCCTGTTAACAGGTCTTTGAATGCTACTTTTTGTGTAAAATATACAGCTCATGCAGACTCTGCTTTTCCCAGAAGGTGTCACTATATCAAATGGGGTTTGAGCTTTGGAGTTATTTACAGCTGCTTTGGTCTTGGCCACCCCCAGCAGAAGACACCAAGGAGTAGAGCAGGGCATGCAGAATCCTGTATATATTCCTTATCCTTCAAACGTGTCGGTTTCCTTATCTTGGTAACTTCCTTTCTCTCATGCAGGAAATGGCTGGTTGTATAAAGCAGTGAACCTCGGCTCCAAGGTCCATGTAATAGAGGAACTGCAACTCTTTGAGCACTCCCTTCCCATTGAGAGCCTGACCATCTCTCACAGAAAGGTACTAGGATCTATAAGGTTCCTTGGCAAAATTGAGGAATAGATAGAAGAGCAAAATCTTTCTCCATATATGTTTGTTTATTAGTTCTCTTGATATACCGCTCCTTCATGACACCAGGGCGGTTTACAAAGAATTAAATAAAGAGAAAAGGTCATAGGTCGGGAAAGGAAAAGGAACTCCATTGCATGATAGGACAGTGACAGCACATAGGAGTCTGCAGTGCCAAAGCCTCCTGTATTGGAGAGGAGCAGCGCCGTCCAGGGCTGGCCCCAGAGTTGGTTCAAGATGTTTGCCCCCTAGGCAATCTTAAGCCTTGCATCTCCCTTGGCTCTCAAAATCTATTGTTTATCTCTGAAAGCCTTGCTCTTTGCCTCTTTCTCCCTCCCCTCTCCATTGTTGTTTCCCTAGGCGGCCTCCTAGTTTGCCTAATGATTGGCCTGGCCCTGGAGCCGTCTGTGCTCAGTGCTACCCTGAGAAGGCCAGCGGGCAGCCAACTGTGTCCTATGCCACTTCCAAGACTGTGAATGCTTCCATCCAGGGCTAGCCCAACAATTAGGTAAACCAGGCAGTCACCTAGGGTAACAATGTCTTTTGGATGGGGGGCAAAGAGCAGGGCATTCAAAGCTTAAGGTTTGCTAGAGCGCCAGCACTTTGAATAAACTCTGTGGCTGGCCCCTATTGCACCACAGTCTTGCTGTGGGGCTCAGTTGTAAACTGAATGCAGGGCTTCCGCTTTGTCTCTCTTGTTTTAAGCATGGTCCACTTAGCAGAGGATCAGAATACGTAGAGAAGCAGAAACCAAGTGGCATCGCCTCTCCTTTGCATTTTTCATATCCACAGAACTCCTGAGCATACTGGCTAGTCCAAAGCTGCTTGGCATGTGAATTGAGCACATGAAATAACAATAAGATTACCAAAGCATAATTTTAAATGGCTAACCCATTTAATAACATTTTGCCATGATTCTACTGACTACTAATCTTTAATAAATATGCTATTGACTTATGGAACAGCACAGAGCTGAATTCCATGGCATCCCAGCTTGGTGCTGTTCCTGCTCTAACAATAAGGGGGCACTCTGTTGTAGCCCACAGGTGCACACGACCAGAGAGGGGTAGGAAGCAGACATCCATATCAACAATGCATGCATTTTGTATACAGTCACACGGGAAGTCAAATAGAGCAACCACAAAGCTAGAAGCAGGCAGTGGGATGGATGGGCATGCATCAGTAGGATGCCTATAGTTGGAGAAGTAGGAGAGCTGAAAGGGGGAGAGGCTGGCTTCAGGCCGCAAGGGTGGAAGAAGAGTGCTGGATTCAGACAGGGTAGAGGCGGGAGGTCAAGAGCAATGGCTTTAGATTTGAGAGGTAGGAGCCATATTGTTTCCATTGAAACTTTGAAGAGGTTGTGGCTCCCTTGGAGGAATGAGTACAAATGTTTCTATGAGAACTACAGCAAGGGCATGTGTATATTCATGAGATGGAATGGGCAACTTTTCTGTCTGGTATTTTCAGTTCAGATGTTGGTTCTCAGCCCCTGAGAAAGAAGGCCAGGAAGGCCCACACTGGTTTGAGAGAGCCAGTTACAGAGCACGATCTCATGGAATTAGGTAGCTGAATGTGTGTCGCCTGAGCTCGGTAACCTGATGCTCTGATTCTCTTTCCCTTCCAGAAACTTCTTTTTGCTGGGTCGTACTCCCAGGTGGTGCAAGTATCCGTGGCAGACTGCAGCAAGTACCACTCCTGCAGCGACTGTATTCTGGCCAAGGATCCATACTGTGCCTGGAGTCACAATGCCAGCCGATGTGTGCGGACCAAAGAGCATGAAAGGTAAGAGGAGTCGCACGTCAGTTGTATGCCAAGGAACTAGAGCATTTGGCTAGGATTCCAGTTTGCCAAACTGTCAGGTAAAACAATGTGTGTGTTATGAGGACAAGCGTCAAACGATTATATCTGGATATTGAAGCAGTAAAACCAGCAACTGAAAATTGCCATACTACTGTGGGTAGAACTACCTGTGTTTTCACAGCATTGGTCATTTTTATCCAGACTACAAAGAGAGGGCATACTGAGGTTGGCAAGCAATGTGGAGGGATCTTACTTTGAAATCTCCATACATATGCTTAGCACCGACTCTACACAGCTGCAGGGCAGGCCTAAAGTTAATCTGTAGCCTTCATGTGGCATTTCTCTTCCAAAAATGTGCTTGCAGTCCTGCGGATGTAGCAATGTGGTGGGTTTAAGAATTTCCCTCTATATAGTAATTGCAAAGTCCCACAAAGAAACATACAGTACGGGCAACAGACTGTGAAAATAGTGGTGCCAATATTCAAAGCCCTTAGCTGAAAGAGCATCATTGGAACTACCTGTTGTTCCTCATGCTATCTGTTAAACTGTTATGGGTAGGAAAAAAAAGTATTTTGTACATCTTTCTTCAAGGCCCTTGTGAGCATTGTCGTGTTTGCTGTGAGTTTGGGTTCTTAGCTGATTAGCTCCATGCTGGAACTTGTGTAGTGATGCTCCATTGTAACCTAATGACACAAAATGGTAATCTGTTATCTCCAGGAACAAGCAGGAATGTAGTCATCACATATGGGTATCGTCGGTACCGACGGAGCCCGCGCAGGAACGCTCCCCAGCGTCCAATCAGAACGCTTTTGGGAGCATCCCACAGCACCTGCATGCTGCCTTTCCCAACTGCCTCTCTCCAGTTCTTCTTTTTCCGTGGAGCCAGCAGGTCGTGTTCCTGTCACCGCAGAAGAATTTCTTTTTTCTCCAGGACCAAGCAGGAAGTCAGTCCTCACATATGGGTGACGTCGGCGCCGACGGAGCCCTCGCGGAGCAATTTTCCCCAGCTTTCAAAGAAAGCCTTTGGGAATTGCAGCGCACATGCGCGGTCCTCTTCCTGCCCAAGGGTGCCATCTTGCTCAGTTCTTTTTTTCCGCGGAGCCCTACAGACGTTGCCTGTGAATCCCCGCAGAAAAGTTGATTTTCCTTTATTTTTATCTATTTTTTCTTCGGTTCGACGCCAGTTCTTTTCCCGCCCGGACTCACGACGCCGGTTACGAGTCCGTCCTTTATTTTTCGTTTTTTTGTCCTTCGTGACAGATTTAGCGCTTTTTTCCTTTTTTCCCTGGCTGCCCGGTCGTTCGACCTCGCAGGGGCCCTTTTTCCCCCGATGGCGGCCAGTGGTTTCAAAAAGTGTGACCTCTGTAAGAAACTTATGTCTCTTACAGACACTCATGACTTCTGCCTCTGCTGCCTCGGCCCAGATCATGACCCCATGATCTGCGGGCCATGCGGCAAAATGTCCTCAAAAGCATTGAGGAGTCGGCAGCACCAGCGGGAGCGTATCTTCTCTGACTCCGGCCGGGCTTGGACCTCGTCAGAGGCTTCGACGTCTTGGGACTCTGGTCCTGAGCATCGTCGGAGTTCCTCTGAAAGGGGGTCTCCTACCCGGGAGCATCATCGGAAGAAGAAACCCGCGAGGGCGGGATCGGTGGACGCTCCTGGTTCCTCGAGGGCCAGGTCGCATAGCCCCGATTCCCGTCCCGGGTCCTTGGAGTCGGAGAGGCCGTCAAAACATCCTCGACTCGAGATGGACTTGCCTGCTCACGTAAGTACGGTTGTCCTCGTGGACTCGCCTCCGAAGGACCCGACGTCGGGCCCGACGCCGTCGGGGCCCGAGTTGGGGGCTGCTGGGTCTCCTGAGCTCGGACTCAGGTTGACGGCCTTGGAGTGCAGTTTGTCTGCCTTCTTGGACCAGCAGCGGGCATTGATCGCTGGCCTCGCTGGCGCTTCTGCCTTGACCGCCGGGACGTCGACCTCCAAGTCGACCCCGGAGACCGAGCCGATCCTCGAGTCCATGAGGGCTCGAGTCGATCCTCGGTCGAGGTCTCCTTCGGCCTCCCGTTTGGGACCGAGGTCGTCGACGCCGACTCCCTCGGCATCGGGGCGGATGGCATCAGTGCCCGCCCGACTGGAGCCGGTCGACTCCTCCTCCGAGGAGTCGGCCTGGGAATCCGAGGACGAAGAGTCGCCTGGTTCCTTTCGGACTCGGTGTGTCCCTTCGGACTCCCCCGAGTCCGAACCTCGGAGACGGTCCCCCCCGGAGGATACCCGGTTCTCGGACTTCGTGAGGGATATGGCCAAAGCCTTGGCCTTCCCTGCGGACCCCGAGGAGGAGCCTCGAGTCGAGGAACTCGATGCCCTCCAATATGACTCTCCCCCGAAGGAGGCCTTTATTGTACCGGTTCCTCCGATGCTGGAACGGCTTCTCTTCCGCATGTGGGAGAGCCCGGCGTCGTCGCCGGTGTTAAGCAAGCGGGTCGATTCCATTTATCGAGTCCGCAAGAGCCCCGGGTTCCAAAAGGCACAACTACCGCACCATTCCATGGTGGTGGAATCGGCCATGCATAGACTGAAGAGTCAAAAAATGCACTCCTCGGTGCCCCCCGGTAGGGAGGCCTGAAGCCTGGATGCCCTCGGTAGAAAGTGCTTCCAGGGCTCTATGCTTGCTTGTCGAGTCCAGACATACCAGCTCTACATGGGCATGTATCTCCGAGACCTGGCTAAAGAAATAGCTGGGTTCTCTGCTGGTCTCTCCGATGAACCTTTGCAGAGGTTCCAATCCTTGTCTACTGGCATTCGGGAGTGCTCCAAGTTTATCTCTCGAGCAGCCTATGATGGTTTTGAGGCTTCGGCTCGAGTAGCCGCGGCCGGCATCGGTGGACGCCGCCAGGCTTGGCTTCAGACGTCCGACCTCGAGCCCTGGGTACAGGACAAGTTGGTCGATGTCCCCTGCCGAGGTGATAACCTCTTTGGCAAGCCCATGGATGAGAAGGCTGCACAAATCGAGACGGAGACTCTCACCAGGACTCGTCTCTCAAGGAAGACCTCTGCCCCTTCTCAAAAGAAGAAGGCCTCGGGGAAAAAGCCCTTTTACCCGAGGAAAGGTGCTGCCTATAAATACTACCCTCAGTATCAGGCCTCACCAGCTCCCCCACAGGGAAAGCAGGCCAAGGGACGGGGTAATGGGTCCCGTAGGCAGCAAGCCCCCAAGCCTGCACCACCGGCCCCTGCTCAGCAGGGTGGGGGTTTTTGACTTTCTCAGCATAGCCTCTCCCCCTCAGCTGGTCCGACATCACCACAGATACCTGGGTGCTTCAGATAGTTCAAAAGGGCTATCTTCTTCATTTTCACCAGGTACCTCCCTCCTACTTTCCAGGGGAGCCTTCCAGACTCCCTCTGCACAGGGACTTACTCCTTCTGGAGTTAGCAAGTCTTCTTCAGGAACAAGCCGTGGAACCGGTGCCCCACCACCTGAAGGGTCAAGGGTTTTATTCCATATACTTCCTGATTCCGAAAAGAACAGGAGGCCTCAGACCCATCCTAGACTTGCGAAACCTCAACAAGTTCCTTGCAAAGGAAAAGTTCAAAATGCTTACCCTTGGAATCCTGCTGCCCTACCTCCAGCAGGGAGACTGGCTATGCTCCTTAGATCTAAAGGATGCGTATACTCATATCCTTATTCATCCAGACCACAGACAATACCTCAGGTTTGTTGTGGGTGGACACCATTACCAGTACAGAGTACTGCCTTTCGGCCTATCCTCCGCCCCCAGAGTGTTCACCAAATGCCTAGTAGTGGTGGCGGCCTATCTGAGACTTCAAGGTCTCTTTGTGTTCCCATACCTGGTCTGCCCAAGAAGCCACTCAGGCTACTCATCGCACTGTGGCTCTGCTCCAGCACTTGGGTTTTGTCATAAACTTCGCAAAGTCCACTTTGCTCCCCTCTCAAGATCTCGAATTCATCGGCGCCAGGTTGGACACTCTTCAGGCGCGGGCCTTCCTGCCTCTGGACAGGGCCCAAAGACTCATGGATCTCGCCAGCCGCTTTCGCAGCAATTCCCTGGTCTCGGCCAGGCAATTTCTGAGACTGCTCGGCCATATGGCTTCCACGGTCCATGTGACCCCCAATGCCCGACTGAACATGCGTCCTGCTCAGTGGTGCCTTCGCAATCAATGGCATCAAGCCACGGGGAGCCTAGCGGACTCCGTACAGATCTCCGACCAGCTGGTCGCTTCTCTACAATGGTGGCTTCATCTGCCAAACCTGGTACTAGGAGTGACTTTTCAGCCCCCTACGCATTCTCAGGTCCTGACGACCGATGCTTCTCTCCTGGGTTGGGGAGCACATTGCCAAAGGACATGTACTCAAGGCCTCTGGACTCCTTGGGAATCTGCTCAGCAGATAAACTTCCTGGAGCTCGGAGCCATCCGCCTGGCGCTCAAAGCATTCTCTCACCTGGTTTCTCACCAGTCGGTGCTGATACAGACGGACAATCAGGTTGCAATGTTCTACGTGAACAAACAAGGCGGCACAGGCTCCTTCCTTCTCTGTCAGGAGGCACAAAAACTGTGCTCTTGGGCAGTCCACCACGGCATCATCCTCAAGGCTGTCTATCTCCCAGGTCAAGAAAATTACCTGGCCGACAAGCTCAGCAGGATCCTCCAGCCACACGAGTGGAGGTTGGATCCGCTGGTGGTTCAGCGGATCTTTCTCAAGTGGGGCCTCCCCACCATGGATCTGTTTGCCAGTCCTCTGAACCGGCAGCTGCCCAGATTCTGCTCTCGACAGCCGCATCCTCTCCGGGTAGCGGCGGATGCTTTTCTAATTCCATGGTCCACCAGTCTCTTGTATGCCTTTCCTCCCATGCCAATGGTGTCTCGGACGCTCTTCAAGGTTCTCAGAGACAAAGCATCGCTGATCCTAGTGGCTCCCCGGTGGCCGAGACAACCTTGGTTCCCGCTTCTGATGCAGCTAGCGGTAGACACTCCTCTTCCACAGGGATTTCAGCCCGACCTCCTGTCGCAGGATCAGGGGACTCTCCTACACCCCAACCTCCGGTCCCTTCATCTGATGGCCTGGCTGCTGAAAGGGTAGTCCTTGCTCCTCTCCAGCTACCTCCAGATGTGGAAGAGGTCGTCTTGGCCTCCAGGAGGCCTTCCACCCGGAAGTCCTACGCTCTTAAGTGGCGTCGGTTCTCCGTCTGGTGTACTCAGCAGTCGCAAGACCCCTTCTCCTGTTCAACATCAGTGGTCTTGCAGTACTTGCTTTCCCTTTCCAATCTTGGACTTAAGTCCAACTCGGTCAAGGTCCACCTCAGTGCTATTTCTGCGCACCACCTACCGGTGGATGGTAGACCTCTTTCCAGCCACCCTCTGGTGGCTCGTTTTCTCCGGGGCCTCCTACTCCTTAAACCACCTTTGCGCCCGCCAGCCCCGAACTGGGATCTCAATGTGGTTTTACAGCGGCTTACCTGTCCGCCTTTTGAGCCTATGGCTACCTGTCCTCTTCGTTTTCTTTCCTGGAAAACCTTGTTCTTGGTGGCCCTCACTTCTGCTAGACGCATTAGTGAGCTGCAGGCCCTGGTATCTGATCCTCCTTACACTAGGTTCTACAAGAACCGGGTAGTCCTACGGACTCACCCTAAGTTTCTTCCTAAAGTGGTTTCCCCTTTTCACATCAACCAGGAGGTGGTACTTCCGACCTACTTTCCCAGGCCACACTCCAGCCGAGCTGAAATGGTCCTGCATACCCTGGACTGTAGAAGGGCGCTGAACTTCTACCTGGACCGTACGCGGGAGCACCGAAGGGCGGTTCAGCTCTTCGTGTCTTATGACCCCAACAAGTTGGGGCTCCCTGTCTCCAAGCGTACTCTGTCCATCTGGATTGCGGACTGCATCGCTTGGGCTTACGAGGCTCCGGGCCTCGTGCTGGAAG
Organism: Ichthyophis bannanicus; assembly: GCA_033557465.1. Taxonomy (NCBI): domain Eukaryota; kingdom Metazoa; phylum Chordata; class Amphibia; order Gymnophiona; family Ichthyophiidae; genus Ichthyophis; species Ichthyophis bannanicus. The sequence continues at coordinate 699,389,872 of CM066035.1, forward strand.
GTAGAGTCACCGCTCATCGTGTTCGGGCGAAGGCTACGTCAGTGGCTTACCTCCGCTCTGTTCCGTTGGCAGACATCTGCCGGGCCGCTACTTGGTCTTCAAGCCAGACTTTTGCAGCCCATTACTGCCTGGAGAGGGAGTCCCGCAGGGACAGTGCTTTCGGACAGGCAGTCCTCCGTAACCTCTTCGAGGTATAGGCAACTCCTACCCTCCGTCCCGGATGTTGGGCTACCGGTTGGAGACGTATTCAGAGAAGATTCCTTCCTTCTGTGCTGCTTAGCTAGAGGGAGCTCATTTTTGTGCTTAGGGTCTCCGGTAGCCTTAAGCTTGGGAGTCCCATATGTGAGGACTGACTTCCTGCTTGGTCCTGGAGAAAGAGTAGTTACTCACCTGTAACAGGTGTTCTCCAGGAGCAGCAGGAATCAGTCCTCACAACCCTCCCTCCTCCCCTTGGAGTTGCAGTTTATGCTTTCGTTTTTGCTAATTTTTGCTGTCTTTTAGCTATGTCATCTGACTGAGCAAGATGGCACCCTTGGGCGGGAAGAGGACCGCGCATGCGCGCTGCAATTCCCAAAGGCTTTCTTTGAAAGCTGGGGAAAATTGCTCCGCGAGGGCTCCGTCGGCGCCGACGTCACCCATATGTGAGGACTGATTCCTGCTGCTCCTGGAGAACACCTGTTACAGGTGAGTAACTACTCTTTCTTTCTTTCTTTTTGTGGTCACGTCTGCCTTCTTCGACGCTCTACCGGTACCACCGGTCTTTTCTTTCTTATTTCTGTAAATAAAAAAAATATATAATTTTTTTCTTTTCTTCAGGTGCACCCGCCTTTTTTGGGCCTTAGGCCCAAAAACTTTTCCTTAACATGGAAAAACCTGCCTCAGGTTTTAAAAAGTGCACCAAGTGTGGCGGTACCATTTCCGTCACCGACACCCATGAATGGTGTTTAAAATGTTTAGGTCCTGACCACTCCATCACGGATTGTGTGTCCTGTACCATGATGTCTAAAAGAGGTCGGCAGAACCGAGCTGCCAAGCTCAGTACCCTATTTCCCTCTGATGCGGCTTTGGTGGCATCGACGTCTTCCAGGGCTGCTTCTTCCTCCCGTGGATCTCAGGTAACTAAACATAAATCCAGCTAGTCCTCGAAGGGTAGATCTCCTTCTAAGCATTGAGATGCCTCTGGCGTTGCCCTCGAGGATTCTGCACCGGCAAAATTACCCCGGCGGGAGGCTTCGGCTTCCAAAGCATTATCGGGGTTCCAGGATGTTCTCGATGGCTCGGCCTCGACAGATCTCCTGGTGCCATGCTCTGGGATACCTGTGGTCTCCACCGGTACCGACATCCAGGCATTGGCGGCGTCCATGGACCAGAGAATTCTGACTATGGAACGCAGTCTGGCAGCTTTCCTTGCGGCATCGACGCCCTTGGTACCGCGACAGACAACTCCACCGGTACCGGCACTCCACCGGCAACTCCACCGGCAACTCCACCGGTACCGGCATCGGTATCGGTACCGGTACTGATAGCATCGACATCGGCATCGGTGTCAGCTCTGCCGGTACCCTGTCCTCCGATGCCCTCCGGTACCGGTTATTCCCGGTACCGACCTTGGTCAGTACGGGTATCGGGCTCTACAGGAGCATCCGGACAGACGATATCTGAGGATTCTGAAAGTTCTGTCGATGCAGCGATGCTTCTTCCAGAGATGTCCTCCTCCCCTAAACGCAGGATGTCTCCTCCAGAGGACATGTCCTTCCAAGACTTCATCAGGGAGGTGGCTTGAGGCCTGTCCATTACTGTGGCCCCTGAAACAGAGCCAAGGGCCAAGGAGTTGGAAATTTTACAATATCCCAAAACTCCTAAGGAGGCAGCTACCTTACCCATTCATGAGATTTTATATGATCTCATGTTGAGGATGTGGGAAACACCTCTTACCACCTCTCCTCATTCTCGTAGATTGGATACTATGTATCGAGTCCCTCCTTGTCCTGGGTTCCATAAGACTCAACTTCCTCACCACTCTATTGTGGTGGAGTCAGCTATGAGAAGGATCAGAAGTGCAAAAAGACATGCCTCTAATCCTCCAGGACGTGAGTGTAGAACCCTGGATGCTTTTGGACGTAGAGTCTTCCAAGCTTCCATGCTTGCTGCAAGAATCAGTTCCTATAGTCTCTACATGGGAATGTTCCTTAAGGAGGTCACAGATAATTTACAGACTTTAAGTCCTTTTATTTCTGAGGATAAAAGACAGGACTTTCTCACTTGGGTCAAACATGCCCAAGATGTTTCTAAATTCTCCAATCGTGCAGCCTTTGACTGTGCTTTGAGTGTATAAGCAGAACCTCGGCTATTGCCATAGGTGCACGTAGAATTGCTTGGCTCCAGGCATCTGATTTAGAGCTCTGGGTACAAGATAAATTGGGAAATATTCCTTGTACTGGTGAGAACCTGTTTGGTAAAGATTGGCAGGAAAAAGCCAATGAAATGGATGCTGAAAATTCCACCTTGGATAGACTATCCAAGTCCACTGCTGATCCTGTTAGAAAGAAGTTGTTCAAGAAAACATCTTTTTCTAAAAAGAAAAGATTTTATCCTGCTTATGGTCAGCAGGCATCTTCTGCAGGTCAGTTTTCAAGCAAACGTCAGCAACCACCCAAACAGAAGAAAGCAAAGGCTGCTAGGCCTCCACCGGCCCAGCAGCCTCAGCCTCCTCAGGGCCTTTGACTTTCAGCTAGAGAACTTAGCCTTTCTGGTTCTGGAAGGACCAGAACCGTCCACCATTCCAGGAAGGTTATGTCATTTTGCCCCCAGATGGGGGCAAATAACAGCAGAGCATTGGACACTCTCCATCATAAAGGAGGGGTACAAACTTCATTTTTCAAGAATGCCCCCACACACAATATTGAAGCAGTTCAATTCTCCGACCTCTGTCGTCGACCTGTTAGGTCAGGAGGTTGCCATCCTTCTTGCCCCAGAGGCAATAGAAGAAGTACCTCTTCATCAACAGGGCATAGGGTTCTATTCCCCTTATTTTCTTATTCCAAAGAAAACAGGGGGTTACAGACCTATTTTAGATCTCAGAGAATTGAACAAATTCCTTGTCAAGGAGAAATTCAAGATGATTTCTCTCGGAGCTCTGCTACCATACCTTCAGAGTCAGGATTGGCTTTGTTCTCTAGATCTCAAGGATGCGTACACCCATGTCCTCATCCATCCAGCCCACAGAAGGTTCCTTCGGTTCCTTTTTCAAGGAAAGCACTACCAATACAGGGTACTTCCTTTTGGTCTGGCCTCAGCACCAAGGGTGTTCACGAAATGCATGGCTGTGGTAGCAGCATTTCTCCGCACTCTAGGAATATTCGTCTTCCCTTACTTGGACGACTGGCTCATTCGAGCTCCAACACACTCAGAGGCCAAGATTTCTCTATCCTGCACAATGCGTATCCTGCAGTATTTAGGGCTGGTAATAAACATCCCAAAATCTAGTCTGACTCCCACTCAGTCTTTAGAGTTCATAGGAGCTTTCCTGGATGCCACAAGGGCAAGGGCCTATCTTCCCCAGGTCCGCTGCCTTCGCTTGGTGCAGTTAGCTTCTCAAGCAGTGCTAAAGCCCCATCTAACTGCTTGAGAAATGTTGCAATTACTAGGCCACATGGCATCCACCGTGCATGTGGTTCCATATGCTCGCCTCCACATGAGGGCAGCTCAGTGGACTTTATCCACCCAATGGATCCAGGCATCAGGGTGCCTGTCAGACAAAATAGCAAACACAAGTCGCCTCATTTTGTACCTCCAATGGTGGAAGTCCACTCAAAACCTGTTGCTGGGGTGCCCCTTTCAACAACCCTTACCCCAAGCAACTCTCACAACAGATGCTTCTCCAAAGGGTTGGGGAGCTCATCTGCAAGACTTCTCCACCCAGGGCACCTGGTCTCCGCAAGAGAGTTGTCTACATATCAATCTCTTGGAACTCAGAGCAATTTTCCTGGCTCTGCGAGTGTTCCACTCCCTGCTCAGCTACAAGACAGTCCTCATTCATACGGACAATCAAGTAGCCATGTTCTATGTGAACAAGCAGGGGGGAACAGGCTCTCTGTTGCTTTGCAACGAAACTTTGCGACTATGGGCCCTCACCAGAGAGCATCAGATTCATCTGCTGGCAGTATATCTTCCAGGCATTCAAAACTCTTGGGCGGACAGACTCAGTCGAGTTCTGCTTCCACACGAGTGGTCTCTGCATGCAGACCAGGGACCAGGATATTTCAACTTTGGGGAACCCCGGACATAGACCTCGGTTCTGTTCCAGAATTCCAGCTCAGGGGGCTCAGGCCAAGGATGCTTTCCTCCTTTACTGGGGTCAAGACTTCCTGTATGCCTTTCCACCCATTCACCTAATTCCAAAAACCCTCTTCAAGCTTCAGAGAGACAGAGGCCACATGATTCTCATAGCACCACATTGGCCACGGCAAGTGTGGTACCCTCTGCTTCTACATCTCTCTCAAGCTCCCTCCCTGGAGTTAGGGTCTGCTCCAGATCTCCTATCTCAGGAGAACGGAATGTTATGGCATCCCAATCACCAGTCTCTGCATCTCAGGGCTTGGTTGCTGAAGGCCTAGATCTCCAAGATCTTAATCTTTCTCAACAAGTGAAAGATGTTCTTTATGCTTCCAGAAAACCTTCCACTAGACGTTCTTATGCTTTCAAGTGGAAAAGGTTTACTATTTGGTGTTCGGAAAAGGGTCTTAACCCCCTTGTGATACCTCTGCAATCTTTGCTAGAGTATCTCCTCCATTTATCTAATGCAGGCCTTAAGACAAATTCAGTAAGAGTCCATTTGAGTGCTATTGCAGCTTCTCTTAAACCTCTAAATGGACAGCCTATTTCCTCTCATAGCAAGATTTATGAGAGGCCTCCTTCTAACTAAGCCTCCCATTAGACTACCTCTGGTGGCATGGGACTTAAACCTGGTTCTTGGGCAGCTCATGAAGCCACCTTTCGAACCTTTAGCTACCACCTCCTTAAAATTCCTTTCTTGGAAGGTTATCTTTCTCATTGCAATCACATCAGCACGCCGCATTAGTGAGTTGCAAGCGCTAGTAGCTAATCCACCTTATACAAGGTTCCATCATGACAAGGTGGTCCTTAGGACTCATCCACACTTTATGCCTAAGGTGGTCTCGCCTTTTCATCTAAACCAAGAGGTCTACCTACCTGTCTTTTTTCCAGGACCTCATGCATCAAATGCAGAAAGGAATCTTCATACCCTGGACTGTAAAAGAGCTCTAGCTTTTTACTTACAAAGAACACAGCAACATAGAAAGTCCTCTCAACTCTTTGTTGCTTTTGATCCTTCTCATTTGGGACTTCCAGTCTCCAAGAGAACACTATCTAACTGGATTGCTCAGTGTATTTCCTTCGCCTATCAGAGTAAGAACCTTTCTCTGGAGGGCCATGTCACAGCTCACAATGTGAGAGCCATGGCAGCCTCAATGGCTCATCTGCACTCTGTGTCTATTGACGACATCTGTCAAGCAGCCACTTGGGCCTCGGTTCATACCTTCACAGCCCATTACTGCTTGGACAAGGACTCCCGCCAGGATGCCTTGTTTGGTCAGGCTGTTCTCAAACACCTGTTCCATACCTAATCAACTCCTGCCCACCATCCCTGGTAGGATGCCAGAGATCCATGGGGGGAAGTGGAGCCCTTTTCAGGGACACACAACTTCTGGGGTCTCTCCCTGGCACCTAAAGCTAGGGAGTCCCCATATGTGATGACTACATTCCTGCTTGTTCCTGGAGATAGCATAGTTACTCACCTGTAACAGGTGATCTACGGGAACAGCAGGAATTTAGTCCTCACAACCCACCCACCTCCCCTAGGAGTTGTATCTCTCTATCTCTTTCCTTTCCCTCTCTCTCTCTTTGTCTCAGCTTTAAAACTCAACTGGAGAGAGGCAGTTGGGAAAGGCGGGAAGGCAGCACGCAGGCATTGTGGGATGCTCCCAAAAGCGTTCTGATTTGATGCTGGGGAGCGTTCCCGCCCAGGCTCCGTTGGTACCGACGATACCCATATGTGAGGACTAAATTCCTGCTGTTCCCGGAGATCACCTGTTACAGGTGAGTAACTGTGCTTTATGTCACAGATTTAGGGCTTAGGATTTCCATTAAAACCAATCTGGCTGTAACTTACATAGTAACATAGTAAATTACGGCAGATAAGGACCAGTATGGTCCATCTAGTCTTCCCAGCAAGGTGGCAAGAGTAGGTGCACCTGCTGCTCCATGCAGGTCACCCCTCCCCATGTCTTTAAGGAGTGACCCCACCGCTCCATGTAGGGCACCTCTGTTTGTTGAGATATTAGATAGTTAAGTTTATTTTTATTTTATACTGTTGCTATAAAGGGATCCACAGTGTCTGTCCCATGCCATTTTGAATTCTGTCACTGTATTTGCCCCCACCACTTCCATCGGGAGGGCATTCCAAGCATCCAGCACCCTTTCAGTGAAAAAGTATTTCCTGACATTGCTTTTCAATTTACTCCCTTGAAGCGCCATGTTGTACCCTCTAGTCCCCCAAAGTGGAAGTGTTTAATGACTTTTATAAAAAATTGGGATTAGTGGGAAAACAGGTCTTTCTCTCTTCCCATTACATGTTCCAGGTGATATGAGTTATCGTCAAATGGATATGACAAAACGGAAACCTCAGTCTAATTGTTTTTCTATTTTTGCACCATAGGCATTTGCTTGTCCAGGACGTGGTGAACTCGGAAACTGCTCTCTGTAATGACCCTGACCAGAAGACAGGTGAGCAGTCAAGGTCCTCAACGGACCGTTGTTTAATCTGCCTACTTCTGTAGTGGGAAAGGTTGGTGATGGGAAGAATGAATGCAATCAAACTTCAGGTGCTGTTTTGTTTTAATTTATAAAAGAGTTAGATGAGGGAATGTGAACAGTAATTCCTTAACAGTTGGGAATTGCTGAGGTCGGAAGCCTATAGTGCATAAAGCAGCCAGATGAGTCTCAAAATAACTCTAATTCGTAAAGTGACCTTTTGAAATGTGATAAGGAGACAGAGTTCCTTGTGAGCCTGCTGAGCCGTGGCAAGACCGTGGGTTTTTTGTGAGGCTTTGGCTAAAAATGCAAGCGGTGCATTGAGTCTGCACTGACTCCTGGTGATCCAGCAACCCCTAGGAATTCTTGGCAAGGGATGAGCGGAAGTAGAATGCCAGGACTTTCTTCTGAGGCAATGGAGGGTAAAATGACTTGCCCAAGCCCACAAGGAGGTTCAGTGGGAATTGAATCCCAGTCACCAGGCCGCTGCGGTAACCACTAGATTATTTCTCCACTCCTTGAGGCTTTGATCTTCCTTCTTTATATGCTTGTTTTAAAATTTGTGTTAACACAATTACTGCAGAGTGACAGTGGATTTCAAAACTCAGGATATGGCTCTGTAATGGATATGGCTTAAAGGTAGCTGACCTCATTAGGCAATGATTATTTTGCAGTTATGCTACTGGTTATTAAAAGAACCAGTTAGCTTGCTAAATTTGCTTTCTCTGCAGTGACTATTGGTTATATCGTTCTTCATGCAAACACATACTGAGCGTATATGGGCCAGGTTTTGGAATGGCCATATACATAGTGTAAGAATCCAATGATTGATAACATGGCTGTTACTGCCAGAACCACAACAAAAACACACATACAACCTCGCTGGACACCAGGAAAGAACAAAGGGGTGAGAGAGTGATGCAAAAAAGTACTTTATTAACTACCCAACATGGCCGTATTTTGAGTTACCTCAAAGAGAACCATACAAATAAAACATTAAAAATGGGTACAAGAACAATAATAATTGTGCAAATGTACACTAATAAGGAGTGGAAGAGTAGCCTAGTGTTTAGAACACTGGCTTGGTAACCAAGCAACCAGGGTTCAATTCCCACTAGTACTCCTTGTGGCCTTAAGCAAGTCACTTAACCCTCCATTGCCTCTGAAGAAAGGCCTGGCAATCTACTTCCAGTGGGTGACACTGCCAAGAAAACCCAGGAGCTTCTGGGTCGCCAGGAGTCAGGAATGACTCGAAGGCACACATTGCATTTTTGTACACTAATAAACAAATAAACGAAATTAAAAACAATATGTATTCATAATCAGTAATACCATGAAATAAAACCCATACAAAAGGATAAGATAAAACTCTGTAACTAAAAAGTTAAGAGACAATCAAAAACATTGTTAAAAACAATCAGATCAAAGTTAAAATGAAATAATAAATAGTAATTAAAAAAATATAAATGAGATGCAAATATACAAAAAGCCAGGCAAGAAAACATACAACATAAAAATAAAAATAACGTCCTATCTAACTAAGCGTGTATTACTGGGGAGGAAAGGGGGAGGGGGAGAGTCATTAAACAAGAGGACCACTGACTTACTAGCTAGTTATAGGCTTTCAATTTTAAACTGAGTTGTGCCTGAGGCAATGAAGGATAAAGTGACCTGCTCAAGGTCACAAAAAAGTATCAGTGAGGGAAGTGAGATATGACCTCTGAACTCAGACTTCCTTGGTTCTCAGCCTGCTCTGCTGACCATTAGGCTGTTCTCCCTTCTGTTTGTCTCCTCTTCTGTCCTAATCTTAAACCTTTCTTTCTTTCAACAGTGAGGGTGACACCAAAGAATATCACAGTGGGAATGGGCACCACTGTGCTCCTTCCCTGCCGGCTCGCCTCCAACCTGGCCCAAGCTTACTGGACCTTCAATGGCAAGGAGCTGTCCACAGTACAGGATGCCATCCTAGCTGACTCTGTCCTCTATGACTCCACACTGAAGGTCCTTCTGATCTTGGAAGCTGACATCAGGCACAGTGGCAGCTACAGATGCCTCTCAGAGGAGCAGGGTACATGGCTCGTGGCAGAGGGCTATTACCTGTCAGTGGTGGCCAGCCTGCCAATGACCCTGGAAGCCTCAGCTCCTTTGGAAAACTTGGGGCTGGTGTGGATGGTGGTGATTGCCTTGGGAGCTGTTTGCCTCGTCTTGTTCCTTCTAGTGCTTTACCTGCGGCAGAAGCTGAAGCATGAGCTGGAGAAGAGTTCAAAGAGTATCGAGAGTACACTGGTGTATCCCATCGAGCTGCCCAAGGAACCCAAGAGTCCCAAGTTTATCCCCAGCACCATGTCAGACTCTGATGAGAAGCTCTGGGACCCAGCTAGTTACTACTACTCAGATGGATCTTTGAAAATTGTGCCGGGGCATGCAGTATGTCAGAATGGAGGCAGCTCTCCTTCTCCTACCAGCAACGGGATTCCTGGCCAGCCCATCCCCACGACTGCCCTCCACTCCCCCAACAGGATCAACCTGGGCAATATCCGGGGCTCAAACAGCAACGGCTACATCCGACTCAACTTGGGCATCGCTGAGGAGCGTCCAGACTTCAATGATGTAACTGAGGAGCTGCGGTGGAAGCTGAAACAGCGGCAGGCATTGCCAGACTCCAATCCTGAAGAGTCTTCCGTGTGATGGGCAGCCAGCGGATGCTGCAGGAGTGAAAAGCAAAATTTGCACGATTACAGCTACCTCATAGTCTTCCCCTGTTGTCCAGCATCAGCAGTTGAAGACGGTTCTTCCTCCAGCTCCATTGTTTTCTAACAGTCTTCTGAGGGGAGACCTAGCCAGTTGGGCTCACAAATCCTGTAGGTCTGCAATGTCTTGGGCTCCTTGCATGAGCGTTAGAGAAGGTGCAGAGGTACCTACAGTGACTCAGTATTTTGTGTGCTGACAGTGCCCTGGACATTGAGGATCACTTGAGCACTCTTGAACATCGTTAAATGTGAGATTGTTTTTGTTTTTGCCAGCCTGTTGAGATGTTCTTAATGTTGTAAGTAAGTGGTTTGGGCTCCAGCCCTATCCTGGAGATCTGTTGAGTCACTGATGTGGGATGAGTGGAATGATAATCCTAAGGGCATTTCTGCTGTATTTGAGCTGATATGTCTCCTCCATATAAGCCATGTGCACTGAACCTTTGGGGGGAGGGGGAAACCTTGCATACCAGCAGATGTTCTTCTGCCAAGCTCCAGTGGCCCATGGCCATCTACCCTCTCAGGTGAATAAAAATGCTTCCAGTATCTAAGTGGGCCTTTTGGTTCCAGCTCCTGGGAAGTATTTTGCTTCAAGCACTCCAGTTCTTCTCCGGGTATGACCCTGCTATAGAACTAAAACTGCCAATAATTTTGCTTTCCTTCTGTGTGCAAGAAAAGAGTCCCAGCATTTTCTTACTAATCAGCGTCAGACCCACTCCTCTTACCCTAGATCCTGGGTTTTTGTCCTTTGTTCTCTTAAAAAGTTCTCATGCCACTGCACCGTTCTTCCATATATGATCCTCTGAGGCCGTTTTCAAACACTGCCTCCCCCTCACCCCCACCCCCCGTGTGGCTGCTTTTTTAAGGGATGTTCTCTTAAGTAGAAGTTGGGGAGGGGTTAGTGCTGCTGAGATCAAATACAGCTTTGTGGTAAAACAGCACTTGGACACTAACTAACCCTCCCTTTCGGTGCAGCTGCCAGCTCTCTTGCCTCCCACCCAGGGGATTTCTACATGTTCTCATGGAGGAAGAGAGAGAGAGAGGCAGTCTTTTTCCACTTACTGGTTGCTAGCGGTATTTGGAAAGTTATTGGAGGGTTGTGAAGAATGCAGGGACCCTAGCTTTTATGCCTCACCTCTCTACAGCTGTCTTGATCCAGGCGATATCCCTCCTCTTACTCTAGTGAGAGGAGAAGTTCTCATCTAGCTTCTCTTGATCATGATCCCAGAGGAACGCTTGCAACTCTGCACGTATCCAAGTGCTGTGTATCCCATCATTCTCATGCCGCACATTATGCTTGCTGGAACACAAATTGGTTGAACTTATTGTTTTTATGTTCAACTTGGGGAGGGGAGGGTTGTTTACACCCTCAGTGATGTGCAAGTATGTTTACAAGGCATGTTCTGTGTAGAGAAACATCTACTTGTGTTTTGCACCATGACGTGTGCTGGGTGGGTATGTTGAATCCTCACATTCCTGCCTGCCCCTCTCCCCAACCAGCTCTATACTTTATTCTGTCTCAGTATTTGTTCATTGAAGTGTCAAGAGGAGAGGGGGCTCGCCATAGCATGCACATTTTCCAGAAAGAAATACTTCCAAAGTCCCCTCTTCCAGGTATTCCATGCACCAGACTCAGGTGTGCACCTGCCAAGTGTACATAGCACTGCACAACTCCAGGAGAGCATCTAACAGCGAAATAGAATTTCTTAGGTCATGTGACCAATTTTTATTGCGTGAATGACATTTGGGGGCTGGGGAGCAGTCAGTGTGTGCATTCCATACACGGATAAATCAAATGGGGCACCATAAGGTGATAGATGACTCCACTTTCTAAAATACAAGCTGGGCCAGGCTTGGTCTCATCTCGAGACAGCTGTGGACTTATTTTCTGGTTTGGCTAAGAAAAGCTATAGTTTCCAATCCAGAGGTGGAACCAGGACCGTCTCAACATGTCCCTGATGACATGGAGCTATGAAGTCACCTTCCCATTGAATTACGCAATACAAGAGTGAACGTTTTCTATACGAGCAAGATTCTTAACTGGTAATAATGTGTGCTGGTTCTCTTATACCCTCTTTTCTGCCTTCAGTTGCCCGTTTGTGTTTTGGGGAAAGGAGTCTTGAGGTGGGGGAGCTGAGTTGTGTTTGTCCCTTCCTTTAGTCATTGTACCATAAGGTACTGAGTTGACCCCACACACCTAACTGCTTGTAAGTGGGCCTGGTTTCTGCTTTTCCAGTACTGTTAATTATAGAGGGTTTCCAGTGTATCTCTACCATCCCCAAGACCCTAGGCTAGGTTTAAGCTTGCAGCTTTTGCTGCCTCCTCCTGTCTTTCATTGCTCAGAACGTGTCACCTGATGTGGCTTTGGTCTTCTGACACTGGAGTGTGGTTTCTGGTCTTTACTGATGCAGAAATGGGAGAATAAAAAATAAAGCTTTATGGAAAATGGGGAGATGTAAATGGATAGCTTTGTATTGCAAAACAAATTTGTAAAGATTTTCTAGATTCAAAAACTTATTTTTAAACTGTAGCATTAGGGTTTTTTGTATCTTTTTGTTTTGTTTGTTAGATTTCCTTGACCTTATGAAACTACCAAATAACGCCAAGTAAAGTAATAGTACCATCCCTGTGGTAAGGCCAATCAAGGGCGTAGCTGCTATTGAGAGTCCAGGAAAAAGTCGGGGGTGCTTGTTGGAAGGGCCACTGCTGTTGGACCGATAATCACACACAGTAGAGACAGTGCGGGAGGGGGGGGGAACACGGGAGGAGGGGAACACAGCACACCCTGCACTTAGCCTCCTAGCAGTGCCGCCATGCCACCTCCCATTCAAGCTCTCTACCACACGTGGCCAGGAAGCAGTTAAAGTGCTTAAGCGTCCTGTTTCCTGCTGCCATGGGACAGAGGGCTCACAGTAAGATCTGTGCGATCTCATGGTTCATATTGTGAGACAGCATCTCAAGACAAAGTGTTTATGTGCTTTATCTGCTGACTAGCTGTGTGGTGGGGGCCGGAAGGGGGAACTAGAGCATGGCTGTACTATTAGAGGTAAGTGCAATATGTGCCATTCTTACCACCTTACGGCTCCCAGACTTTAAAAAAAGGTTCTATATGCCCCAAAGGAAGGAGGGAAAAGGTGAGGAATGTTCCAAGAATCTTCCACTGCAGATCCATTTCACACAGACATCCCCACCCCACCCCACCGTCACCACTGGGCCACTGCTCCAGGAAGAAGCTCTTCTTGGACCAGGCTCACTCCCCTCATGCATCATTGTGCACCCGACACCCCTATTTTTGGTCTCTTATATATAGAAACACACACACCTGCTACACTGCCTCTGATATGTGTCATGTACATACTCCCATACATCACACACCCACTGTGCCCTAATATACATAAGCCCCTACTCTGACACACCTCAGAAATCTCACCCACAACAAACCCCCTCTGCCACTGAGCATAAAACCTTGCCCCACACACACTCCTGTTTCCGATCTCTCTGTCCCTCCCCACTCCTGATTGGAGCTCTGAAGGGGGCCCCCAATGTTAGAGTATGTGTCAGGGGCCCGTTCATTTCTTGCTATGCCACTGAAGCAGATGATAGCTACTCTGCCATAGAGGGAACTAAGGGCTGCTTCTGGGGGCTTGTCTGAGGAACCTTTCAAAGGAAGGTTAAGGATAACACTCAGGCTGGGTTGGGCCTACATATGCCACAGCAACCTTACATTTCTTTGCTGGTACTCTATATATATTTAATTTTTTTAACATGCACTACTGAGAAGAGGAACTGTGAAAGCCTTGACTGGTTCTTCTAGCACCTGTGATAAACTCTGATTTCCAGCCTGTGACTAAATTAGTCAGGTGACTTTGTTCTGCTAACATTAGGATACATTTAGCTCACTCCAAGTACAAAGCCCAGAGCCCTGCCTCTCCAGTGGTGAGTGGTATGTCCAGGGCCAGAGTGCTTATGTGCGCTGTCAATAAAGGGAGCTGGGGACAGCTGGAGAGCTGACATCCATCTTAGATATGAACATCAATGAACCAATGTGGAGAAAACACTGGTAAAATTGTGGAGAAATCTTATTTTCTCTTTACAACTTTGTGCCAAAATCAAAACTTGTAAAGTTTTAAGGTACAAATGTATTTAGGTTGGGACTCTAGGTTTACTGTGTTTATGTGAAAATAAACAGCAAGTGCTTGCTTCTTGCTGAGACATTTTTCTATTCGCTAAACTTGCAAATATCTTTTGAGAGTGTGTCTCTTCAGGCAACACTTGAAAGTGAATCACAAATGTAGTCTTAGTCCAGTAAAATGGTTTTGGATACATCTTGTTTAACCTTGTCTGTTACTGTATATCAAAGTGGACTAAAACAGCAACCGCATGACAAGTATAAATGCCAGTTTAATTCAGTAATTCACTACCCCCTCCTTTTATTTAATAATAATAATAATAATAATAATCATAAGTATAAGGGAGAACATATGTCTGTCCAAACATATCAAAGCAGAAAGGAAGGTTTTGAAGCATCACTAGATGGCTGAAATTTAGCATGTTCTATATCCCATTCTGTTGCTTGTATAAATTCTTAGGATTAGATCAGCTCCATGAGACAGGAGGTCAGCTAGTGAGCTTGGGCTGTGAAACTAGAGAAAAGAGACGAGCAGATGGATGGCCTTTTTTTATGAAATTTGTATCTATTCTTGGGTACAAATACCCCCTCATTCAGTCCAATGAACCAAAACAAATATGGGTAAAAAATGCAGAAATCTGTATTAAACCAATGTAGAAAAATCCAGATAGGAACAAATCAACAGCCAGTGAGGACAAATGCAGAAGGCCCCGAATCCTCTAGGAAAGAGAACTAGATGATGATTCTGGGATTCTGCCAGATGCTTTTACTGAATTTTCTTATTTAAGAATTGAGGGCAGCCAACTGGTCAAAGGAAAACATTAGTCTTCTGTTTCTTAAAATGTCATTTTCCGGTCTATTTAAATAAGAGCTTAAGAAATTCTCCCTCAGAGTCTGTGATTAAAAATGTGTTTTCCAACGTCAGTTCCTTGTCGTAGGCTTGATGCGTTTAGTTTATACAAAAGGAAGGAAAACATGGGTTATTTGTCCATCTGTTCGCTCCTTTTTAAATGCAGGCCTTCACTAATAAAGGAGCGGAAATGCACAGTTTAACTGCCTTGGCATGTCTCCTACTCCGTTTTATAGGCATGGCTAGGATAGAGAGTGACTCTTTTTTTTTTATCAAAGGAGGGGTTTTTTGTTACTTTTTGTTTCAGTGCAAATTTTGATCCAAGGTTGTGCCAGTTTCCCATTGAAAACTCTTGGACGTTGCCAGTACTAAATCTGGAATAACTATGTATTGAAGGAAAGCTTTCAGAAACTGCAGTCTCCTCCCCCCCCCCCCCCCAACCAAGAAAGGCCTGAATTGGAAATAACCAACCAGTGCATTCCCAAGCTACGAGGGACAGCCCCAGTCACTTCTCTAGTTTTCTGTTTGTAACTCTCCCTTACTACAAAAGTGACAGGACTCCTCCTGTGTTAGAAGCAGGATAGTGAAAGATCAGGACTGGATCAGCACAGTCCTGGAGTTTGCAGTTCTGTAAACACATTTGGCCACTCATGTGATCATTAGTTATATTGTCTCTTTTTAATAGGTTGATCTGGTTTCAGGAGTGGGAGAGAAAAAAATGCCTCTTCTGTAACTAACCAGCAACCCCCAATGTGGGGCTGGGAGCACAGCCGCAAATTGTGTGGGGATGGGCCAGGCTAACCTGGGAGATAATGCCTGCAGCTTTAACACAAGCAGTTTTGCACCTGGGCTTCTGTTCCCCGGATTCCTTTACTTTTAATGTAATTAAATTAATTCACCCCTGGTTGCTTTCAACGATCCTTGCTTTCTTCACATTCCCTTTTTTCAGATTGGTGTAATTTATTTGTATGAATATATATTTATTTGCTGTAAATATTTGAATATTTTTATATTCGAAAATAAAATTGAAAATACCCGAGTATGGATTTTGTGTGTTTATAGAATTCATTGAAACATGCGGAGTCTTTCACGGGACACTGACCCTGTTGCGCTGTAAGCTATTACACAGCACCCCGATTTTCTGATCAGCCTCCTCTGACCATCTTGACGTGTTTATTGCATAGTTGCTGCATCCTGAGACACTGGCAATGGCAAAGTGGCTTTTCCAATGCTCAATGACATCACAAGCTCTGTAAGTTCTACCAGAATGTCTGCACAGAAAGAAATAAAAATTAATATTTTTGTACATATGTAAATTTCCATATTGTCCTTCTAGACCAGTCCAGATAAGTGGGTTGTGTTCCTCTACCAGTAGATTGGTGGAGACAAAGAACCAATGAAAAGCCCAGGTTTCAATGACATCACTCCTATGCCTCTATTCACATCAGCCACCAGAGGTCCCTTCAGTATTTCTTTGTCTCCAGCAGATGGATTTTCTCCTCTCTGCAGAAAATCTGAAGATTGAGAGGAAAAGAGATTGATTAAATGCTGGTGAATGACAACCTTGTATACAGAAATGTGACTCTGTCACTTGGGAGGCTCCACCAGACTGCAGTATTTTTAGTAGCCATAGGAGGGGGAAAATTGGTTCTGCTCCTCACCCTTATCATAAGGGTCTGTTGAGCAACCACAAATTGGAAGGATCTGGAAGAGTACAGCAGTCTTGCAGAACTTCAATGCCCCCTCCCCCTCCTCTTTTCCCCTTCTCTCTCCCGAAGATTGCAGAAGGCTCTCAGAGGGATCTACTTGCCAGCCACCTTCCACACAGTGCTGTACGAACAAAACCATCTAGTAAAGCAGTTACAGAGGAGTAGAGCTGAGCCCGGCACAGATCCTATGCCTGGGCTCTCAAGGGGTGAGTACTAAGGCTTGACCTTGTCATTTGTCCTTAATGGGGACTCCCGGTTCCGTCTCTGAGGGATGCAATTTGGGGTGGATCGTTGGCACTGTGTGAGGGTTTCCTGCACGTGTTAATAACAGGTTTTGCCTATTGTGCACCTGGTGGTTGCGTTATCCTAATGTGCATTCCACCCAAGTGGCTCCAACTCATGCTCTTTCCTTAGCGCCTTTAATGTGTGTAAAGTGCAGTTAATGCACACTTGTGGCCTGACACAACCTTAGCGTGTGCTCTTGTGATACCCTACTGTCTTCTTCCAGGAAATGTTGTTTGCCCCTGGAGGGCATGCTTTTCTCCTCTCATTGGGGGGATGCTGTTAGTCCACCCTTACCTGCAGAAAGTGAAAGATGACGCTATGGGTAAGGATATTCAGCCGGCCAGAGACTCTAACAGCCGTGCTGTGAGCTGCGCTTCATCCTGTAGGGGGTCTGTGGTGGCTATGTCCCCTGGTGTTGGGGAGTCTTATCCGAGGGAAGAGCTTCTGGATCTCGACTTGTCCTCAACAGAATTGTTTTCCTTTTTGCAACAGGCCTGGTCCTTCTGGTGTGGAAATTCAGACCTTGTGGCTTCTGGGTGTCCCCAGATGTAGTCGAAAATATTTTTTTCTTTCTGGAGGACTAGTTTTCCTTGAAGAAAAGATTGGGCCAATAACACTGGAAATCAAATATGCCAAAACACCCCAGCAAAATTAATTTTTCTCTTAACAGAAAGACGGTGACGTTTTACTTCCAGTTAAGGTCCTTTGCGTCCTGCTAGACCAGTCCAGACAAGTGGGTTGTGTTCCCCTATCAACAGATTGGTGGAGACAAATGCCTAGGTTTCAATGACATTACTCCTATGGCTCTGTTTGCCTCATTCACCAGAGGTCCCTTCAGTATTCGTCCCAAAGCATATGGGAGATACAGAGCAAGCCTCAGAAAACCTCAAAATGTGGGCATCAATGAGTTAACAGTAGAGAACTATGTACAGGAAGGTAGAAACATAAGGCTGTCAGTAGAAGATGAGTCTGCAGAGCAATGTATAAAACTCTTAGTGGACCCAAGAGTACAGCAGCAGCAGAACAGAGCAATACAGTTCCAGGGGCGGGCCCTGGATTGGTCTAGCAGGATACAAGGAAAGGATATTAACTGGTAAGTAAAATATCACTTTCCATAATTTCCTACTAGACCAGTCCAGGCAAGTGGGATGTAACAAAGCTACAACACCACTGGGTGGGGAGAAGACACAGCAGTTCACAAAACTCTTGAGCCGAATGTCATGTCTGCCTGCGCGTGGACATCCAAGTGGTAATGCTTGACAAAGGTGGAAGTGATGTCCACACTTCTGCATGATGTTTGTGCTTGGGTAGAATGGATGCGCAAAACCTCTGGAATTGGCCAGTTCAGTAACAGGTATGCCAAGGCAATGGCCTCCTTAATCCAGCACCCCAAAGTTGATTTGGCCACCACCCTTGCATGGGCCAGCAAACAGCACAAAGAGGATGGTCTGACTTACAAAAGGAATTCATAACTTCCAAGTACCGGAGAAGCACCCTCTGGGCATCCACAAGGCAAAGATCCTTATCTTTCCCCAACACTGTCCTTAGAAGAGGAGAGCAGGCAAACCACCTGGTTCATATGAACGAGAGACAGCACTTTAGGCAAGAAGGAAAGCACAGGTTGAATGGAAATGACCTCCTTTGAAAAGACAGATAAGGATCTCAGCATGACAGAACCTGCAGCTTGGAGATCTACTTTGCAGAACAAATCACAATCAAGAAGACAAGACAGCCTTGAGCATTAAATCCTTTAAAGTAGCGTGCTTCAGTGGTTCAGAGGAGGCCACCATCAGAGCTCTGAGCACCAGACACAGACCCCAGGAAAGGATTACAGACTGAAGGGGAGGACAGACACCAAACCCCTTGGAGAAAACACAAAGTATCCGGGTACAGGGCCAAAGACTTCCTTGCCATGGAAACAGGCCACAGCTGCCAGCTGAATCTTCAGGGAGCTAAGTAAGAGGTCCTTCTCTAGGCCATCCTACAGAAAGGTCAACAGGGAGGAAACCTTAGCCGCCTTAGGAGCCAAGTGCCGTGCGCCACACCAGTGCACCATATCCGTATGTATGCTAACTTGGTAAGCCTCCTATGGGCCCCAAGTAAAATAGAGATTACTGCTGGAGAATAACCCTTATGCACTAGCAGTCTCCTTTTAAGAGCCATGCCATAAGCGAGAAGGGAGCTGGGTCCTCCAGGATGATCTGTTCCTGCTGCAATAGCCCCAAAAATGAAGGCAGCTGAAGAGGAGGCATCTGCAGGAACTGCATCAGATCTCCGAACCATGCTCTCTGCGGCCAATCCAGCATTATCAGAACAAACCTGCTCAGGTGGGGCTCTATACGCTGAAGAACATGTCCCACCAAGGGCCATGGAGAAGCACATACAGCAGTCACTGATTTGGCCAAGGCTGGGTCAGGGCATAAATGTCCTTGGACCCCATCTCTGTGTGGTGACTGAAGAAGCGGCAAACTTTGGTTTGGAGGGCCACCATCAGATTCATTTTGGGATGACCCCCCAGCAGCGCAGAATCAACTGAAACACTTCTTGACTCAACTTCCACTCACCAGGAATCAGAGAGTGCCAGCTGAGGAAGTCCGCTTTCACATTGTCCACCCCAGAAATATGCTGGGCCAAGGCTAGGAGGTTCTTCTATGCCCAAGCAAACAGGGAACCATCTCCAGAACCACTCCGGTGCTCCTTGTGCTGCCTTGCAGATTGACCTAAGCCACTGCCATGGCATTGTCTGAAAACAGTTGAACCGCCGAGCCCTCAACCAGGGGCCGGAACTCAGAAGAGACAACCTGATGGCCCTGGCCTCAAGACGGTTGATGGACTATACCGCTTCCCTGTGGTTTCAACAACCCTGAGCTGTATAGTCTTGACAATGGGTACCCCAGCCCAAAAGACTGTAATCTGTCATCAACAGGAACCAGGAGAAATCATCCAGCGGTATGCCCTTCCTCAGAAGTTGGTAATGACAATAGTCCCAAAACCCCTGGGAATCCACTGCATGCCCTTGGTAGTCTGATGGAGGTTGACAAGAAAGGTGCACTTGCCCACTTTGCGGGCCCTTGGACCTGTCTTCCAAGAGTTGGTTAGATTTTGTCTCACCTAGGTCTTTTACCAGCTTCTCCAAATCAGTTCTAAACAGAAGCTTCCCTTTAAAGGCCAGTTGAGTTAACTGAAGGATGTGTCCACTGCCCAGTGCCGGAGCCAATCCAACACCATGACCCAGTCATCAGGGCACCATCCCTGGCCACCAAACATACCAGGTCATACATGGCATCAGAAAGGAAGGCCATAGCCGACTCCAAACAAGAGAAAACATCATCAGGCAGAAGATACTGAATCCACTAGAGCAGAGCTCGAGACGTCAGACTGGTACATACTCCCAGCTGTAAAATAGCCACCGCCACGGCAAACTGGCTTCTTAGCAAGGAAGCCACCTTGTGGTCCAGAATATCCTTTGATCTGCCTTCCACAGGAATGGTGGCCTGTGTGACATGTCCATCCACCTTGAGAATGATAAAACCACTCACCATGCTCCTCCTCTGGGAGAGCATAGATCTTCTTATACACCCTTAACTCTCTAGAAAGGGAGTCATGGGATGCCCACTCTGACCAGATCATATCCTTGATCACTTTTGGGATCGGGGTGACAGCAGTGGATTTCCACACCCCTTGAAGGAGCAGGTGTACCTTTTGGCTCCTGCTCTGTGCTGGAAGCATCCATCAAGTTCAAGGCGGATAAGATCTTGGCAATCATTGCCACCAATTCCTCCTTCTGGAATAGGTAGATCATGCCGGCCTCTGCAGAATCTTTTGAAGACAAGAACACTTTGTCATCCACATCAGGGGCCTAGTACAGACTCATCTGAATCAGAGGCATAGTCGCCATTCCAGATAGCTCCCTACTGTTCCACATCTCCAGGGAACACCCTGCGTCAGGGACGCTTAGCTAAAGGCAATCGAACAGGGCTTCTGCTTTCAGCCTGCCTGGCACGAGACTAACAGGGCTTCTTCCACAGCCTTGATCTGCAGTCATGCTTTACATGTAGGTAATTGGTGCAACACCTCCATGGGGCTGTGCTGAAGGTTGTCTTGTTGTTTCTCCCTGCTGTATTCATGTTTTACATGTAGCAATGTGATGCCTGCAGAGAGATTAACTGAAAATCTGCTTTTCAGCTTGTGATCAATTTCTTTGGGAAATTTATCGGTGTCTGTAGTACCAATGAAAAGACTTTCAATACAACCAAATAATTCACACAAATAGACTAATATTGTATTTGTAGTCATTATACTAACATACCAAATTATCACACATATACAGATATTTGCCTTCATGTGGGATTTTAAGATGTGTGACATGGAAGTATGATTTTGCTTAAATTACCCTTGCAAGTGATACAATAGAACTTGTACAGTATCTGAATGCAAAAAAGCATGGGACAAACACAGAGGATCTCTAATGGTAAAAAGTGGACTATTATAGTTGATAGGAAGGGCAAACTAGATAGGCATGTGGTCTTTCTGCTGTCATGTTTCTGTTTTTTTTACTCCTGCTGAATTTCTGCACACAATAATTCAATATATTGAACTTTTGGTGATTATTTGTTTCTATATTGTATTTTAAATTAAGTAATCACTCAAAAACACTATGGGGCTTGTTTACAAAGCCGCGGTAGCGGTTTGCGATCGTAATCGGAGCCGCGGCCCCATTGATTTCAATGGGGCCGCGGCTGCGATCGCGTTCGCGAACCACTACCGCGGCTTTGTAAACAAGCCCCTTATGCCTCCTTTTTGACAAAGCATGCAGAATTTTGCATACTTTCGACCTTTTGAGACAGAATTTTGAACTCTGTGTGCAGAATTCCAGCAGGAGTATCTAATTGACCAAATTGCTTTTTGTATACCAAGGGGGGGGGGGAGGAGGGAGGCAAGAAGATCCTCACATGATCAATCTGCAGCCCATCTTGCAGCTTAAAGGATGACGATGAAGATGTCTGTGTTCCTTTGTTTCATTTTATACCATTTCAGCAACTTATCTGTCAATCCAGTTCTTTTCAACGTTTTCATAAGTGATACTGCAAGGGCTATCAGGGAAAATTTTGCCATTTTGCAGCTCTTACCAAAGCTGGCAAGAGAGTAGATACTCTGGAAGGTGTGGAAAACATGAAGGATCTAGCTAAGGAATGGTCTAGATGGTTTTGCAGTGAACATATAATTCAAAAAAACCCCAACAGGGTCATGTATTTGAGTTGAGAAACCTAAGAGAATGGTACAGTATGGTGGGGCTGAAGTTCTGCATACAAAGGAAGAGTGCGGTGTACACGTAGAGGTGATTACTGTTACTTTAGCTACTTGTTTGGCCACTTTAGGATAATCGGATACAAGGAGGGACTGATGAGTCTCTGGCCTTGTAACAAAACAGAAAGCTATGTGCACACTTCAGTTCTGGAGGTCCAAATAATCTCTCTGCAGTTTCTTTTTATTTGGTACAAGAAGGATGCTTGGATGCAGAGGGAAAGGAATGCAAAAATGCAAATGCGCCAAGCTCAAATTATCTTGTATAATGTATTAAAGACAACTTTTTTCTTACAGGAGAGACTTAAATATGCCTTAAATAACTATAATCTGTAAATAGGCGCATCAATAAAGGCACAAGATATTAAGTACTAAAACGCATCAAGTACTGTATAGTCCATAGCCATTTCATCCGCCACATTTTTTTAGGAGATATTGGACACTAAGGGGTTGAACTGCAAGGTGCCAATATATATATATGTATTCTTTTTTTTTAATAGTTGTGGTCAACATTATTGGCACCCTTGCATTTTAGGTATGTTGCATACAATATCTTAAGAAATAATTGGAAATATACCAACTATACTGTATGTCATCATAATATTTTAATAGTATATTCAAAGGTATACAACAACAAAAACGATGTCTGTGCAACTTAGCCATAATAATTTCTGAGAAAAAAACTAAATATGACCTGGACAGGATTGATGGCACCCTACACTAATATTTGGTTGCACAACCCTTGGCATTGATGACAGCCTCCAAATATTTCTTGTAGCCATCTATGTTTCAACATCTACCTGCTGGTAGTTTCTCCCACTCTTCAACTGCGATTTGTTCCAGCTCATGAATGTTTCCAGGATTCCTTTTACCAATGGCAGATTTCAGCTCTTTCCAAAGGTTTTCGATTCGATTGAGATCAGGACTCTGCTGGCCAGTTTAAATCAGTCCATTTGTTCCTTTTTAACCATTCTTTTGTACTTTTGGGTCATTGTGCTGCTGGAGGACCCAGACCTACCTTTCTGACGCTTGGTAGCACATTTTGCTCTAAAATACATTGGTAGTCCTCTGACTTCATGATTCCTTTAATACGTTCCAGGCCTCTGGTTCCTGGGGCAGCAAAATAGCCCCACAACATGGAACCTCCACCATATTTAATTGTAGGAAGGGTGTTTTTTTTTCCTTATAAGCTTCATTACTTTGCCTATAAATGTATCACTGTCTGCATTGCCAAATGGTTCAATTTGGTTTCACCTATCCACAGAACATTTCCCCAGAAGGATTCTGGTTTCTCAAAGTGGGACTGGGCAAAGATCAGGCATGCCTTTTTATGTCTGTCTTTGAGCAGTGGGGTCCTCCTTGGCTTTCACCCATGAAGTCCTTCTTTGTTAGTGCACAGCATATGGTGCAGGTTGAAACCACCACTCCAGATTGCTCCAGGTCAATCTTAAGCTCTTTGCATGTTGCAAATGGTATTTTTCTAACAGTTCGCACTGACATTCAAAGACTTCTTGGAGTAATTGTTCTTTTTCCACCATGTCCTAGGAGGTTCTTGACAGTTCCATGAGCAGATATTTCTTAACATTAAGAACTGTAAGCACAGGAATCCCAAGGTCTTTGGAGATACCCCTTTGAAGTTTGATGTGTGCCGATAATAGCTTTTCTGATGGTCTCAGGTAGCTCTTGTCTTCATCATTGTGAAAATAGAACAGGGAGTGAATGTGGCCATTTTAAACATTAGAGCCATCATTCATTGGTTAATTCAAGTCATGTGAGTACTGACACTAGATCACAGGTGTGTCTAATTTTACTGCAAGGGAATGTGGTTCTTCTGTTCAAACTGATTTGAATTGTTTATAATGGTGCCAATAATCATGTCATGGTAATGTCCCAGTTTTTATACTATTTCCTGCTATTTCTTTTTTTAATTGGTCTTATTTTATTTATTTTTTGTGTCAAATATCTGTACATATATAGTCCAAAGCCATTTCACTGACCACATTTTTTCAGGAGATATTGGACATTAACACTAGAAGCCCCAAAGTGCATCAACTGACGCAAATGCATCTTCGAAGTTGTATACCAGCGCCACTGCTAGAACCATGTCAGTCATTTTCCATGACTTTGTTAGCAAGATCAATATGTTCAAATATGTGCATCGAAAACACAGGTACACTACCAAAAAACTGCCTCCAGTTTTGCAACTGATTCCTATAGATTTTGGGGTGCTGAATCCAGGAAAAATAGCTAAAATGTACCATCACGTCACGTTTTCTTGCAAAATTAGATTTCTTACCCATATAAGGAATGTTCACATAATTTCTTTTTAGCCGACTGCAGTTTATTTTCTTGGCCCAAAATAGAGGTTGTAATGTAGAAACACTCCCTCATGATATTTTAGAGTGTTTTGTATTCATTTTATACATTAACAGGACAATTGGGAGGCGGGGGGCTAAATCCAGTACTCGCGCTGGTGCATGTTCTTTCCTGTTCGCCTCGCCTCGTTCGCTCGCTCAAACACGGTGGTTTCGACATGAACGTTCCTGTCAAATTTCAGTTTCTTGCAAGTTCATTATTACCTTTTGTTTGCTCAGTCGTAATCCAGCTTTATTCCGAAGTGGTTCACTACAGTTGTAGTTTGCAGTGCTGTGTATTTGTGATGGCTCACAGAGCCAGAGGTTGCGTCAACTCTCCGGACAGTTTTTGTTTTATTTGTGGGGAATATACCGTGAAAAAGCGGCAGAGGAACATTTCTGCATTTATTAAAAAAGTATATTTCGCCTATTTCGGTTTGAAGTTAGGTGATCAAGACAAACCGTGGGCTCCTCACAAAGTGTGCAAGACATGTGAGGAAGATCTACGCTTATGGATGAAAGGTAAAAAACAAGCATTTTGTTTCGGAATACCTATGATGTGGCGTGAACAAAGAGACCACAGCAGTGACTGCTATTTTTGTTCTTGCATTGTGAAGGAATACAACTTAAAAAATAAGAACGTAATAAGTTACCCCAACCTTCCCTCAGCAATTAGGCCTATGCCTCATAGCAACGAAGTACCTGTGCCTGAACCACCAAAATCTTTGGATCATATTTGTGTGGACGGTTCTGATCATGATGAGACTCATCAGATGGCTTTTCCCGATGAGTCCAGTACTTCCGAGTTTGAAACTGAACCAGATCCGAAACCTGAACTTTTCTCTCAAGCTGAATTGAATGATTTAGTCCGGGATTTAGGACTCCCAAAAGATGCTGCCCAACTGCTAGGTTCTCGGCTTAAACAGAAAAATCTATTGTCACCAGGAACAACTTTTTATTGGTACCGCAACCGCGAGACACAATTTTTGAAGTATTTCAGCAAAGAGGAAGATTTGGTATTTTGCAACGATATATACGGAGTGATGGAAAAGATTAAACTCAAGTATGATCCTGCTGAATGGCGGCTGTTCATTGATTCGTCAAAAGACAGCATAAAAGGTGTTCTTCTTCATAATGGCAACACATTCGCTTCAGTTCCTATTGCTCACTCTGTTATTCTCCAAGAAAAATACGAGAATTTGGCCCTGATTCTTCAGAATTTATTTATTTATTTATTTATTTATTTTACATTTCTTATATACCGCACTATTTACGATCAGCGCGGTTTACATAAAACAAAACAGAATCCGACAATGAACCAGAGTCAGGTCATTACAATGAACAGGAGCAATCAACTTGGATAACGGGGGAAACTATGTACATAAATGGAATACTGAAATTGGTAAACTATGTACACAAATGGGGTACTGAAATTGGTAATTGTCTATATGTGAGATGAGGTCATTGTGTGTTGTTCGTACCTGGTGGCTGGGGTTCGAGGGAGGCTGTGAGGTATTTAATGAAGAGGAGGTGTTTTAAGGCCTTCCTGAACTGGCTCAAATTGGGGATAGCTCTGATGTGTGGTGGTAAGGAGTTCCAGAGGCTTGGGGCGCTCAGGCTGTAGGCTCTATTTGACGTTGATATGGCGCATCTTGTCATAGCTTTTGGTATTGCTAGCATGTTGGTTGCAGCCGTTCTTCTTATCCTGTTGGGCATGGGTTGTTGTATGAGGTCACATATTGAAGAAGAGGATAACCCATTGATGGCCTTGAATGTCATCACTAAGATCTTGAAGTTAATCCTGGCTTGGATGGGGAGCCAGTGCAGCTGCATCAGGAGGGGTGTGATGTGCTCTTTCCTTGGTGCTCCTAAAAGGATTCGCGCAGCGCTGTTCATGGCGAGTTGTAAGGGATGTAAGGTTGCTTTAGGGAGACCTTGTAGGATGGCGTTTGCATAATCAAAATGAGGGATGATGAGGGCTTGGTAGATGGTACGGAAGTCATTCAGCTCGAGTAGAGGGCGTATGT
This sequence comes from Ichthyophis bannanicus, assembly GCA_033557465.1. Lineage (NCBI taxonomy): Eukaryota > Metazoa > Chordata > Amphibia > Gymnophiona > Ichthyophiidae > Ichthyophis > Ichthyophis bannanicus. Next base: position 699,416,108 of record CM066035.1, read on the forward strand.
GTCTGAGGGATCTGATCTTGAAGTAGATCGCTCTTACTGTTTTTGCTATGTGCTGCTTCATGTCGAGGTTCTGATCCAATGTGACTCCGAGGTATCATATGGCTGATTTTACTTGCAGCTTGGTGTTGTCTACTTCCAAGTGGTTAGGTGGAATAAACTCAAGATTTCTAGAGATAAATAGGACCTCTGTTTTCTTATGTTGGATGCGCAGATTTTGAGAGAGGAGCCATTCGGATACTGCATTGAAACACTTAGTTATTGGGGTGAGGTCTGGGCAATCCAGGGATATTGGCAGGTAAAGTAGGACATCGTCGGCGTAAATCATGCAACTCACATTAAAGTGTCTAATGATGTTACATATGGGTTGGATATAAATGTTAAACATAAGAGACGATAGGGAGGATCCTTGAGGGACTCCTTGACTTTGTAGGAATGGCTCAGATGTGGTTCCATTTGCTCGTACGTGTTGCCATCTTCCAGACAGGTAAGACCTGCACCACTCCAGCGCTGTTTCAGTGATGCCTTTCTCTCTTAGCCGAATCAGGAGGATCTCGTGGCAGACAGAGTCGAAGGCTGCCGCAATATCTAAAAAGATAAGTGCGAAACCTGTACGTGAGTTGTCAATGCCTGAGATTATGGTGTTGAAGAGAGTGGTAAGTAGTGTTTCCACTCCATGTGACTCTCTGAACCCGTGTTGTGATGGATCTAGAGGTGCATAGGTGTCCACATGATCTTGTAGCTGCCTGTATACTATTTTTTCAATGATTTTAGAGAGCATCGGGATACTGGATATGGGTCTGTAAGACTCGACCTTTAGAGGGTCTAATTTGGTGTCCTTAAGCAGCGGTCTAACAGAGGTCTGTTTGAGCATGGATGGGAATGATCCGGTGCTAAATGATAGTTGCATCATTTTGGCTAAGATTGGGGCAAGGTCAGATCGCAGATCTTTTATCCAGAATGCTGGACATGGATCTGAGTATGAAGTAGAGGTATTTAGGGTAGCAATGGTGTCTTCAATAATTATCTTAGACGGAGTGGTAAAGGTGGATAGATACGTTGCGCATGCTTGAGCATAAGGGGGGTCCGGTATCACCATCTTGTCGGTTCTGCATAGCTTTGATTGCATAAAGTTGGCATAATCCTGAGGGTGTATAGATTCTGTGCGCTCAGGGGTCGGTTCTCTGGCAAGAGATTTGACCAGGTTAAAGAGGTCGTGCGGCTTGTTTAATGAACGTTTCAGAGTGTTGGTGTGATGTAGTTTCATTTTGTCTGTTACAGCCCTGCGATGAGTGTGTAAGAGTTGGATGTATGCTGCTTGATCGCTGCTGGTACGTGATTTCCTCCAGCGTTTTTCCGATCTTCGTAGGAGGGTTAAAGACGCCTTTAAGTCAGGTGTGAACCAAGGTGCGGAAGGTCTTTTCTTTGAGGCTTTAGTCGTGGGAGGGCGGATTGCGATCGCGCTGAGCTTGCTGTTCCATGTGGAAATTAGGACATCCAGGTCTTGTGGGGTATTGTCAAGGAGAGAGTTTATTTCATCCAGGATGCGTTCTTTGTTAAACGGGTGAAAACTTCTGGCATTTGAGGTTGTGATTGTTTGTTCGTTCGTGATGGACCTTTGTGACCTGGTAGGGGTCGGAATTTGGAATGAAATAAGCTTATGATCCGACCATGGAACTGCTGTTAGAGATAACTTGATGTTTTGTGCTTGTTGAAGGACCACTTGTGGGGCGAATATCAGATCAAGAATGTTGCCCTTTGTGTGTGTAGGTTCATGAACCAATTGGGTGTATCCCAAGGTATCTAGGGCTTCTGTGAAGGCGGCAGCCTGATTGACCTGTAGGGATGGTAGGTTAAAATCACCTAGTATCCAGCTTGGTCTGTGTGGAACATGGGTATTTGTTGCTATGTTTATGATATTGGAGAGATTGTCTGGATCAGTGGAGGGCGCTCTATAAATAAGGTTTATGGAGCAAACGTGGTTGGAAATCGATAATGTTTCAAGGGTATTGGTATTGCTGGCTTCTACCATTTTGAATTGAAGGTCAGCTCTGGTGATTCGTTATGATGAGCATAAGTGGATGATTTGTGGAGACTTTAAAATTCTATCCATGCTATTAGGGCAGCAATCCGGTTTCACCAAATATCCCTGCTTCCTTTGCTTGTGGGATAACCGGGCCCGCGACCTACACTGGGGGAAAAAAGACTGGCCAATTCGGGAGTATTTGAGACCCGGTGAGAAAAATGTTCTTCATGAGAGCTTGGTACCTCGTGATAAAACTCTATTACCACCTCTCCACATTAAGTTGGGTCTCATTAAGCAATTCATCAAGTCCCTTCCAAAAGATGGTGAGTGCTTTCGGTACCTTTGCTCAAAGTTCCCCCGACTTTCTGAAGCAAAGCTAAAGGAAGGAGTGTTTGTTGGCCCTGATATAAGGAAACTCATTTCAGATGGAGCATTCGCTGAAACGATGTCTGAGAAGGAAAAAGAAGCCTGGGATTCCTTCAAGGATGTTGTTCTCAAATTCTTGGGGAACAGGCGGGATGAGAACTATAAGGATATTGTTGCCAGGATGCTCAATGCCTTCAAAGAACAAGGCTGTAACATGAGCCTGAAAGTCCATTTCTTGCACTCCCATGTGAACTACTTTCCCGAAAACTTGGGGGCGTACAGTGAAGAACAAGGTGAAAGGTTTCACCAGGACATCAAGGACGCAGAGAGAAGGTACCAAGGAAGATGGAACACCACTATGATTGCTGATTTCTGCTGGTTGCTGCTGCGGGAAACCCCAGATGAAAAATACGCCAAGCAGCGCACCAAGAGAAGCATTCGGGGGAAGAAGAAACGGGCCCACCAGGAGATTGATTGACCCAAGAATGACTTTAAAATCTAAACTGTGTTGACAAATATCGTGTTTTTACTAAACTTTGAAATAAAAATTTGCTAGTTATTACCACAGTGTCGGATCTCATTTATTAGAATTTTATTTTCACACCATCGGGTGTTTGTCTTCATGTATTGCAATGGTGCGGTTTGCGTTTTCTATTCTTACATACATACCTGTACAACATTTTTTGCACATTTCTTTGCTTTGCTTTGTGTCTAACCTCGCTCTTATATGCTCAATGTTTGCGCACATGTATGTGGCTGTTTTAAGTGCAGACAATTTTGCTACCATCACAGTGTGTTTTGTTGACATTACTCTATTCTTATGTGCTGCCTTGTTACAATTTTCTTTATTCTTATTTGAATAACTACTAAACAATTAGTATAAAGAATTCATCCAAGAAACTTTTATCTCGATCGCACTCAATCTGAAACGTTCACCTCAAACTGCTAACCCAATGTAGCAAAAAATCTGTAATGATGGAGCAAATTGGTTACCAGATTTGGATTCAGCGCACCAAAAAACGTAAAAATCAATCGAAACATTAGAGGCAGTTTAAAAAAAAGTTTTTTTAGTGTACCTGTGAAATTAATCACAGATGCACCACCTAGCGGGAAAATGAATTTATACCTAGAAGCCCCAAAGTACGTCAATTGACGCACTCAATTGTCTTGGATGCATCAATTGACATACTTTGGGGCTTCTAGGTATAAATTCATGTTCCCACTAGGTGGGGCATCTCAATCACTGTTTACAGTTTTACTCCGACATTACAAACAATAAACACATGATGACGTCATGTAATGATGTCACATACTGCACGTATTTAACAAATAAGTAACTTCACATTAATTCACATCTGCATTTCATGCTAAACGCAGTCGGCGTGATAATGCGTCAATTGACACACTTTGGGGTTTCTAGGTTAAGGGGTTGAATGGCTAGGGTGCCAATATTGTTGATTACAACTATATGTACAAAGAAAAGTATAGAAACTATACAATACAGCCCCCAAAAGGAGGGCACTACTACACAGGACGCAAAGAAAAACATATCTCCCAGGAGTCACCCAAAGATCAACCCGCTTAAGAATCCCCATAATCCCTGCTCATCGTACATGAATGCACAGAAACAATGAGAGATCTGAACCCACTCCCACTACAAACTGTATATATTTGCCAGAACCTGGTATCACTATGCAATTCTGTATATAGTTAACATAACATTGTGTCTAGTTAGTTTGTAAGTTATTCATTGTACATAAGTTTGGAAGTTCAAAGTAAAGTTTGTTATTGAGTTCAATGTAAACCGCTCTTGATCTCTGGAAGGAGCAGTATATAAGAGCATGTTAAATATTGGTCCCTATAAAACAAACTAGAACTCAGTATGCTAAGTCAGAATGCTAATTAGTTGCCAAAGAATAATCATAACTCACTCCTTCGCCTGAAGAAAGGTCTCTAATTGATCTATTTCAAGAAAAACATATCTACTACCCTGATATACTAACAAGCATTTACAAGGAAGTTTTAACATGAAGGAGGAACCAAGGACCAAGACTTTAGATCTGAGCCCTAAAAATACCTGCCTTCCAATTCTGTGTAGATCTGGAAAAACCTGTATCATCTGACCACAGAATTCTTCATGTCTCTTACTGAAGTATAAACACAATATATGGTCCTTATCAACCTCGGCTAAATAAGAGACCACCATGTGGCTCGTCTGGGAATCTCATCTATGGAAGGCTCTAAAAATGCTGAAAGATCAAGACTCTCAGTAGGCAAAATATAATAAAGAGCTCCCCCAGACCCATTGCCAACCCTCACCGAAGCCTTAATCCTGGACAGATATAGTAAATTTTGGAGAAATGAACAGCATCAGCCTCAGGATACTGTAAGATCTTCAGATATTTAACAAAAAGTATTGACAGTGAGAGGAAGTGGGTATGGGGGAAATGTAAAAAATGTAAATTTTTATGAGAAACATTTTTTAAAGTTTCCAACTAACGTTGCAATAGTAAACAATCCCGAGCAGAGGAGGAAAGTGAGGCCTGCAGAACACCATCGAAGATTCAGAATGCTGGAAACGCTGATCAAAAATACCCAATTTAGCATCATGCTCAGTAAGCTTCACAACCACCTCTTTTGAAAAATCAGAAACCTTAATTAAAGAAGACTGAAGGGATAGCTCCATACGCATAACAACTTCCCAAATACCTTGCAAAGAAACTTCTTTGGGGGGAACAGGTTTATCCAGTAAAGTTACAATAGAATCAATTGGAGTAGGTAACGGATGGATCAATCTCTAAAAGCATCGTCTCTGTACACTGAAGAGTCTGGAGGCGACTGCAATCAAGGGAGGCACATCTCACCCCAACCAGAGTAGCACCCCCTCCAACAAGCCAAATACTCTGACTGGGCGGGTTTACAATGCTCTGATCAAGAGAAGAAGATGACAAAGTACTCACTGATGGAGAAACAGCATCCTGTTGCAGTGATTGCCCCTCAGAAACAGGAAGCAAAACCTTTATGTGAGAGTCCATCAGGCCAAATACCTTTGCTGCTTTATCCGTAGAATTTGGAAATGTCCACTTCTTCCATTTCCCCATAGGAACACATTATTCAACTCTGACTCCTCACATGTTCCAAAGGGGCACCACCTGCCCCTTTGGACATGCCCCTTCAGAGCACATGCCCATGCTCACGTGGCCACGTCCTGTGGCGGACTTGCTCTTAAAGCCCTCTCCAGTGATTTCAGCACAGATGTGTCTGACCATGCAGGCACAGAGAACCAATGATAACAGGTAAATTCAGCTGGTAAGCAGGAAAAGCATCCATGTGGTCCCTTTACACAAAAGCGAAAGTAAGGATGTGTTTGAAAACTACAGGTTGGTTAGTTTAATCTCAGTGGTGAGTAAATTATTGCTGCTGAAAGAGACAATAGTGAGGTTTCTGGAGTCCAATGGATTGCAGGATTCGAGGCAGCATGGATTCACCAGGGGCAGGGCTTGTCAGACAAGTCTGATTGATTTCTTTGACTGGGTGACCAGGGAGTTGGACAGAGGGAAAAGCCCTAGATGTGGTGTATTTCGATTTCAGTAAAGCATTTGACATTGTTCCGCATAGGCAACTTATAAACAAACTTATAAATAAGCACCCTTGGGATGGATCCTAAAGGTACTGATTGGATTAGAAATTGGTTGAGTAGGAGACAACAAAGGGTACAGGTAAATAGAGTTCACTCTGAGGAGAAGGAGGTTGCCAGTGGAGTGCTGCAGGGATCTGTCCTTGGTCTGATTCATTTTAACATCTCTGTTAGTGATATTGTGGAAGGGCTGTTGAGTAATGTTTGCCTCTTTGCGGATGATACCAAAATCTGCAACAGTAGACACCCAGGAAGGTGTAGATAACATGAGGAGGGATCTAGCTAAGCTTGAATGTTCTAGAATTTGGCAGCTGAGATTTAATGCTAAAATTGTAGGGTCATGCATTTGGGCTGCAACAATCCAAGGGAGCAGTACAGTGTAGGGAGTGATGTACTTCTATCCACGAAAGAAGAAGAGGACCTAGGCATGATTGTGTCCGATGATCTCAAAGTAGCTAAACAGGTAGAAAAGGCAACGGCAATAGCTAGAAGGATGCTTGGGTGCAGAGGGAGAGGAATAGCCAGCAGAAGAAAGGAGGTGATAGTGTCTCTGTATGTCTTTGATGTGACCTCTAGCACCACTCCAGACTCTAAAGAAGCACTGGACCAAGCCCTGTACTTCAAACAACAGATCACAAGAACAGCAAAAACTGTATTCTTCAAAGCCAGGATGCTCCAACGACTCAGACCACTCCTTGACCCACCAGATTTCAGATCAGTCATGCAAGCAATGACTGTCCCCCACATAGACTATTGCAATGCGATATACCAATGACTACCAGCCAGCAACCTCAACCCTCAACAGACAACCCTCAACACAACAGCGAGGATCATGCAAAAAGGGAATAAATATGATCCTATCATGCCAATATTACAAGACCTCCACTTTCTACCTCTTGAGACACGGATCAAATATAAAACACCGGTTCTGATTCACAAATCATTCCACCGACAGCAAGCCATGCATATGAGCACCCTGCTAGCATGACTGAGATCCAAAAGACCAACACAGCAGCCCACATCCGACCTACCACAGCAGTTTCAGTACAAGCTAAGTGATAATATGTTTACGAGTCACTGTTTAGTAAGCATCTTTATATTAGGCTTCTATTTTAAAAATTTAAAATTAAAAGGGAGCCGCTACGGTGAGTGGGTAAGTGGCTTTTCTGTTCTCTTTTGTTTGAAGTTCCGACATATATGTAATATTAATTTGGTCTTTGTGATGCCTTTTTCTGACCGGGACCCTTTTTTGCATACATTTTTTGACTGGTCACTGGTTTAATTTAGGACATACTTGAGGGTGGATTCTAAATGGGCAGGGTGTATAGCACTTCCTAATGTGCCTGGCAGTTGACACTGGAATATAATAATGTAGAAATCTGGTAGTCTCTTTATCCTCACTGACCATGCAAATGGTATTCAGACATTCATTAAGAGGCATATTTACTAAAGGTTAATGCGCTTTCACAAATGTTAATGTATGCTATGTGCAGGAACACCCATTTATTTTTATTGGTACAGTGGCACTTAACACACATTACTATTTAGTAAACATGCCCCTAAATCATTACCAGGACAAAAACGAAGCTTGTGAATGGCTCCTTTGAAAGCAGCCTAAAATTTTAGATAGGCAACATATACATTTTAAAATTAAAATAAACTAGTTATGCAAATGAGGCCCCGCAATGAGTCTCTGCACATGGCTCCTCTGCATCACCCTTGGGCTGCCCATGCCCATTCCCATCCGTCTACTAAGCTGTCATCCCTTCCATCTGTCATATCCTTAACCTATTGCTTTCCACCGCAAATGTTCCAGTGGCCTTCAAACATGCTGTGGTTATACCTCTCCTCTAAAAGCTTTTATTAGACCCTACCTGTCCTTCCAGTTATCGGCCTATCTCTCTCCCCTTTGCTTCAAAACTACTTGAATGAGGAGTTCACTGTCTTGACTTTCTTTCCTCTTAAGCCCTTCTGGATGGTTATGGCACTTGATATGCTGTCCTTTATGTATGCATCAGAGCAGTTTACATGTATGCATATTACTAACAGGTACTTTTTAATTCCCTTGTCCCAGAAGGGCTCACAATCTAAGTGTACTTGAGGCAATGGACCCCAGTCCCTCCAGCCTGAGGTTACTTGTCCCCATGTGGGAATTGAACCCCTGGCCCTCTGTAACCTGTCCCAACCACTGAGCCACTCCTCCTCACAATCTACTGCAATCTGGCTTTCGTCCTCTACATCCCACAGAAATGACTCTTGCCAAAGCTGCCAGTGACTTGTTCCTTGCCAAATCCAAGGGTCTTTACTCGATCCTCATTCTTTCTGACTTTTCTGCTGCCTTTGACACTGTTGATCACCACTTTCTCCTCAATACTCTGCCCTCTCTTGGATTTAGGGGCCCTGTTCTGTCCTGGTTTTCTTTTCTCTCTCCCATCGTACTTTTAGGGGGATGTTTACTAAAAACCGGAAATGTGCGCGCCGCAAAAGAGCGCACGGAAACGCGGCACAGAAACGCTAATAAACGCGTTTAAACGCCCCGCACACGTGCGTGTCACCCCCGCAAAGGTGCGCGGCACACTAACGGGCCCCTTACAAGTGCGGGCCCGCAAATGTCCGATAGAGGCGTGGAACGGCTAAAGGAGGGCGGAGGAAGGCTCCGGAGGGGCGGAGGGACGGGGTCAATGGGTGGAGAGTGGGAGGGGAGAGGCTCCCTGCACAGTATCGGGCCCGAATTTGCATGTAAAAACTACCGCGAGGGAAATACTCGCAGTAGAAAGCATTTAAAGGGAAGAGAAACCATTTCCGTCAGCAATGTACAGGAAAACCGGGGAAACCAGCAAAACGTGAGCAGTGTGATACATGTGCACAGCACAAAAGTGCAAATAAAAATAGAAAATGACCACAACAGAACTATTAAAAATAGTAATTCAGCTGGGGAACAGTTATAGTGATGGGCAAATACAGAAAACACACCCAGCAAAGCTCCAGAAAAAGAAATGAATTTTGGAAGGGTTTACGGAGCGGAGACTCTTCCAAAAAACATTTCCTTTTGTGGAGCTTTCCTGGGAGTGTTTGCTATGGTTGCCCATTAATATCACTGTTGCCCAGCGTGGTGATATTTTGTCCCCATTTCCCGTGGTCATTTCCGGGGTTTATGTGCACGTTTGTCACCAGACAGGGTGCATATGCCCAGAGTAAATTTGCGTAGAGCAGGGTTTGTGACTCCATCCTGCAAGGCTTACTACCTCCAGGGGCTGCACTGTCTATGTGGCCATAGTGTGGTGCAGCGGACAGAGTCAGTACCTCTAGGGTCAGAGGTTCAAAGCCCAGCTGGGGCACTTGCCAGCCCAGTCCCTATATTTTACCCACCACTTAACACAGATAGCGCAGACACCCCTGTATTGCAGGGGACATAAGCATGGGGAAAACACCCATATTTTACCCAACAACGCACACACACCACAACAATGGGCATTACCCACAGCCAAGTACCCCAAATGCAGTCCCGTACTGCCACATTCCAATCAGGTCACCTGCTTTTTATGGGAGAAGCTCATGCCAGCATGTTGGCGGACAGTACATGTGGTGCAGGGGGCAGTGGCTGCTAGCGACAGAAGACAGAGGCCTAGCCATGTGCAGGCTGGCACAGTCCACAGCAACAGACAGGCCCTGCCGGATCCACAGTCATGGACTATCCAGGGAATTCAGCCAAGCTGTGGCTACACGGTGGTGCAGTGCACACAGACAATGCATGCAAGAACAGACAGTCACAGGGCTGGATTTGGAGACCCCTGCCTTACATCTCTGTCATTTACGATTGTGAGTGGGCAAGGTGCAGATGTCCAAGACATCAAAAAAGTTAGATAGCATTTGTCACATTCCTCCTCGCTTCTCACCACCACCAAAATATTATCTATTAGACAACTTTTTGGTGGTGGTGAGAATCAAGGAGGAATGTGACACATTCTATCTACCCTTTTGATGTCTAGGATATCTGTACCTTGTTCACTCACAATCTTAAATGACAGAGATGTAAGGCAGGGGTCTCCAAATCCAGCCCTGGAGGGCCACAAACCAGTCAGGTTGGCAGGATACCTCCAATGCATATATATCTCATGCATATTTATTAGGGATATCCCGAAAACCTGCAGGATTGTGGACCACCAGGACTGGAATTGAGTAGCTCTGGTGTATGGTAACATTATGCAAATATTTATGCAAATGAGACACCTTATGCAAATGAGGCCCCGCACCGAGTCTCCGCACATGGCCCCGCACCCCACTTGGGCCGCCCCTGTTCTACACACACTACTAAGACCCTGATCCACTCTATAGTAACCAGACATCTTGACTATTGTAACCTGCTCCTCACTGTTCTCCTTCTGAATCATCTCTCTCCCCTTCAGTTTGTTCAAAACTCATTTGCACAGCTTATCTTCTGCCATTGTCATTATGCTCATGTGACCTGTTTTCTCAAGTCACTTCTCTAGCTTCCTATACAGTTCAAACTTCTCCTACTGACCTACAAATGCATTCATTCTGCGTCTCCTCGCTACTTTTCCTCTTATCTCACTCTACACCCATCCTCAGGAACTCCACACTTCTGGCAGATCCATTTTATCTTTGCCCTTCTCTGCCACTACAACTCCAGACTTCATTCCTTCTACTTTGCTGCTCCATATGCCTGGAACAAACTCTGAGACAGTGCATCGGGCTCCTTCTCTAGCCCTATTAAAATCCAGGCTAAAAACACAAGGCTGCTTTTGGATCTTGATGCTCCTCACTCACTTGTTTACTACTTATGCACATCTTACCACACTCTAGTCCCCAGTTTTGTGATTTTTTTCATCTCGATTAGACTGTAAGCTCTGATGAGCAGGGACTATGTGCTGCATATGCTTTGTAGCACTATACAAATGATTAGTAGGAGTAGTTTGTGTGCATAAGGCCTCTTATGATTTTGGAGATTAGAGGGTGTGTCTGTGATACACTGATATTATTGACTGATTTGAACAGAAGAAGTTTTGACTCCTGTTTGATAGGTGGTGGAGATAGGACACTATGGATGGAACTGGGCCAATGAAAAGTTACTGGTGGTTCATTTTGGCCCACATCATGAAGAGGGTCTATTTGCACCAATATGACCAGTGAGCCAATGGTTATCTGGGGGTTAAAGTAATTTCTTTAACATTTAACTGACCACCTCCCAGTTTCTGTAATGTGCTGCTCAATTTTCATGTCATCAGGAAAGCTCTTCAGATTGGGGTAAATGAGATCCTGGTCTTGAGTAAATAGTGTTGAGAGATGGCCAAGGGGTATCAGTTGAATTGCTGAGAAGGTTATTAGGCACAACTATTGTCTGGTATAGTGTCGGACGCATGGTTCCAAATATGCAGACATGAGTGAGTTGTTCAAGTATGGAAAGATATAATGGCCTTCTAAGATGTGCACAACCACAAGGCTCTTCATGAAAAATCTTGGTGGCTGATGAGCTGAATGCAGAACTCTTGGTTCCGATGTGAGGCTGGTCAGCAGTGATGCTCTTGAAAGGTGAGCTGTCAGTATATTGGGAATATAGGTACAGGCATCCTTCACAGCCAGAGAGATGAGCCAATCATTTGTCTAAGAGGAGGGAGGGTTTGGCTAGAGACATCACCTTGAATATTTTCCTTTTTGATTTAGCAAATGAGTGCTCTAAGATGGGCCAGAATTCCCTTGTTTTCTAGGGGATTAGAAAAAACAAGAGTAGAAGCCTTTACCCTAGTGTGGCAGTGGTATTTCTTCAATCGCTTGGTTCGGCAGCAGAGCATCGATTTCCTCCACCAGGACAGCCATGTGATGGAGTGGTGAGGGCATTTTCATGGGCTCAACGGGGGTAGGTATTGTACAAAATTTATTCTGTATCCTTGATTGATGATGAGAACCCCATGGTTTGACATATATGCCCATGCCTTCCATTAAAAAAAAAAAAAAATCCAAAACCCTCAAGTCTTCCGCCAGTTGGCAGTTTAGTCAAAAACTGGGTGCAATGACTTTAAGACGGCATCACAACACTTTCCATAATTCTACCATGCTGGTGCTGCTTCTGCCCCATCCGATGCCTCCATGCAAACAGGAAGTCTGTGTCAGAGGAGGCAGAAAAGCCAGCAGCACTGGAGGTTTTTGGTAAGCGCTGCAGTGGTGTGTTAAAGTCCTTGCCACCTCTGCAGGTCTTGGAGAGGGACAGCAGCAGCAATGGGTGAGGGATGAGGTTCATCAAGGGCATGTGGTATCCTTGCACTGGCCCTAGATAGGACATACATTTAGGAATAATCTGAGGAAATATTTCTTTATGGAAAATATGATGGATACATGGAACAGGCTCTAGGTGGAGGTGGTGGAGATGGGAACATTCTCCATGGACTAGCAGGATTGCGTCAGCCACACCTGGGCGACGTCCTTCGGGCGGCGCCATACAGAAGTGCTCTCTAGAGCTCAGACCTCTCTAAGCATGCCCAGGTAGCCCACCTCCCTGACCCACCCCTAGTCCAGCCAGTCTTCTTCCTTCCGCTTTGCCAGCAAGACGGACCCTGCTCTCCTACAACCTTTTTTGTTTTTTCTACAACACTAGTAGAGTATCCATGCCAAAACCTAGTTTAAAAAAGTGCCCGTGATGCGGCGACAAGACTTACGACTCCACACACGGCTGCGTTCGCTGCATGGGCTCTTCCACCAGCAAGAAAAAGGGGAATCAGGCTCTCGGGGTGCCTCCAGCCTTCCGCCAGCTCAGGATGTGCCCAAAAGGGCCTCTATACCCAGCCGTGCCACCGTTACAGCTGCCGCGGCTCCTGCCAGTGCTCCGGCGCGGGATGCGCCCAACAGGGCCTCCATCCCCAGCCGCGCCCCTCTGACAGCCTTTCCAGCTTCTCCTGAGCCGAGCCTTCCACTCAACCGGAGCAATGTAGAGGTAAGGCATGCCCCCCTGGAACCATGTGTGTCCGGCGCTTAGTGGGCCCGCTACCTCTTCCCCACGCGGCCATGCGGTTGTCGGCAATGGCGCCTGGGGGAAGTCCTCCTCCTCCACCCACCACCGAAGGGATGAGTCCTCCAGCTCCGCCCACTGCCGAAGGGATGAGTCCTCCAGCTCCGCCCACTGCCATCATAGCAACATGGGATTCAACGCTCGTCAGCGTGTGGATGCAAGCCCCGCCCTCGATCCTGCGTGCGCTTCAGTGCGGCTGCTTCCCGCATCGGGGCTCAACATTCTGGGCCCGGCGCTTGTTCCCGACACCACCCACCTCTCAGCTGGCCCAGACAGCGACTTCAAATCCGGGGCATAGGCAAGATCACAGACTGAGCCATGAACACAGGTAGCATCGCAGAGGGAACAGACATCGCAAAAAGCGAGCAGGCAGCACCGATTCCTCTGCAGGCAGCTCTAGGCCAGCACACAAGAGGCACCGCCAAGAGCACCGCCACACTTCAGATCAGCACTACAGGATCAGCAGGGGCCATTCAGCCAGCACCAGCAGGAGACGCCAGGTGAGGTCATGCAGCCATGCCACAGACTGCCAACAACTCCGCTATCCTGAAGCTGCTCACACAGATAGTTCAACAGACTGCCCACCCCCCTGCAATTCCTATATTTCAAGAGCCCCCCCCCATGGTCTCCACTGCCAAGTCTCGCTCTAGGTCCCCTCCTAGAGGCTCGCAGGACCGTGCTCAAAAAACCGCACCGGCACAAGACTCTCCGATCAACCCATCCCCGGACAGCATGGCCGAAGAGCGGGACATCGAAGCAGTTGTGGGCTCAGCTTCCAATGACCGGACTGCCTCGGAGAGCAGACAGTCCCCAGAGCCTGAAAGGCCCCCTCTGCCCCCGGAGGACCTGTCCTACCCCAAATTTATACAAAGGGTGGCATCCGCACTAGCCCTGACTTTGCCCAAAGCACCTGAGGAACCAGATCCGGAGGTCCTGAAATACCTCTCCTCTCCCAAGCCTTCCTTTGCTCTACCTATGCACCGCAAGCTACGAGACAACTACTTCAGACTGTGGCAAACCACTGCCTCAGGACGCCCCTTCTCCAGAAGGCTGGACTCCAAATACCAAATCCAACCCACACTTGGGTTCATGAAACCACAGCTGCCACATCAATCCATCGTGGTCTCCTCTGCGCTAAAAAGTATTAGAACCTCGCGAACCCACGCCAACAACCCGCCTGGCCGAGATCAAAAACTCCTCGACGATATAGGCAAGAAGGTCTTCCAAGGAGCAATGCTTAACGCCAGAATCACCACACATCGGTTTCAGCACATCCTGTTCCAGGACACCTACGTTGCGAATATCAAAAACGCAATCACATCCCTCCCTAAGGAGACACAGGCGTTGATTGCGAATTCACTCGCCGATATCTCAGAATGCAACAAACACCTGGCTAGCACAGCCTTCGACTCCTTTGACACATCAGTGCGGACCGCAGGTACTGCAATCTCCACCAGGCGATGGGCATGGCTCAGAGCTTCAGGCCTGAGTGATGACACCCATGACAGGATTGCGGACACCCCCTGCTTGGGCGAGTTGCTCTTCAGAGAGAAAGTCACTGACACTGTGAATGTCATGAAGGAGCATTGCACTACCCTACAAACCCTGGCAGAGGACGGCTTTGAGCATCGCAGCGCCCCTCGGAAGGGCAGCTACCAGCGGAAAACCTATTACGGCTCCAACAGCTACAGTTCCAACAGACGATACCCTTTCAACCGGAAGTGGCAAGGTTCGAGGTACAAAGTCAGTTCTTACCAGGGACCCTCCAACCAGTGCCAGCCCCAGAAGGACCGCAAACAAAAGAAGGGCACCAACGCGCCGGCAGGCAAAGGAGCCTCCTCCTTTTGACATATCCTCACAGGCACCTACCCGGATAGGGAGCCGCCTGTCGCACTTCCTGCAGGAATGGGAGAAAGTCTCCGACTCCTGGGTCCTGCGCATCATTCACCATCCAGCAGAATCCCACCGCACCTACAACTTCCCATGGCAACAGAACTAATACACCTCCTCGCATCTCACGCCATAGACGAAGTACCACCAGCCGAGATCAACTCTGGATTTTACTCCAGATACTTCCTCATTCCAAAAAGGACAGGCGGGATGCGCCCCATCCTAGACCTGCACAGGCTGAACAAATTCATCATCAAAGAGAAGTTCAGGATGTACTCCCTCAATGCCATCCTGCCCCTGATCCAAACTAGTGATTTCCTGGCATCCCTGGACCTGTAAGAAGCCTACACCCACATCCTCATCCACAAGTCACACAGGAAGTACCTTTGCTTCCACGTGCTAGGGCGATACTACCAATACAGAGTTCTCCCCTTCGGCCTGTCTCCTGTGCCTCGAGTCTTCACAAAGTGCGTAGCCGTTGTCACAGCGCACCTCCGCAAGCTAAAGATATCTGTCTTTCCCTACCTGGACGACTGGCTCTTCACGGCGCCCTCAGCCCAGGAGCTACAGGAATCCCTGTAGAGGGCAACAGCCATAATTACCTCCCTGGGATTTGTTATCAACTACGACAAATCACAACTGCAGTCCTCCCAGCGGCTCAAATTCATAGGAGCAGTAATCGACACCCGGACGTCACGAGCCTATCTGCCAGAACGCCGACTGCTCACTATTGTCTCCCTTGCAGCCAAAGCCGCCGAGGCAGAGAACTCAGCGCGAGCCCTCCTATGCCTTCTGGGCCATATGGCAGCAACGACCTCAGTCCTGCCTGTTGCGAAGTTGAGGATGCGACCCCTCCAGTGGCACCTGCGCTCCCTCTGGAATCAGCATTCCCAACCACTCTCCACCCGTGGTGGTCAAACCCATCGAACCTTTCAAGGGGAAAGGACATTCACCAACAGGCACACCAGATAGTTCTCACCATGGACGCGTTCAACACAGGTTGGGGTGCACACCTCCAACATCTCAACACCCAAGGGGCATGGTCCCAGAAGGAGCGATGGCTACTGTCACCACTCACCCTCCCAGAGGTAATTAGCATAGGTAGGGCAAGTGGGTAGTTGTGTTTCTTGGGTGGTAAAACTTAAAATGGAGGTGTAGAAAGGCCTCCTGGGTAATGTAGTCCACCAACCATGAAAATGAGTACACGTTGTGCACGAGTGGTTTAAGGAAATTAGGATTTATTTCCCCTCCCGGGGTTAGATGTTGAAGACCAAGAATAAGGACTATTTACAACGAAATTATACTTCCAGTGATAACAAAAATATTGCTTACTTTCAGCTGTTATACAAAACCAAAACAATAAACAGTTCCTTCCAAAATGTTTCTTTTAGCTGTTTCTTTCTCCTTAGTAAAAACCAATATATTCAGCACAGAGACTGCACATTATCCGCCACCATAAAAGAACAGTCCATCATATATTCTGACTCAGGAGGTTGATATGGGTCCCAGTGCATACAGTCAGTTTCTTCCTGGAAACCTTTTAGAACAGGTTCTTCTCTTTGCCAGGCAAACTGTTCTCTTTCACTCACAGGGTTTCCTTCCCCCAACCTGCTTGGTGAGTCTAAATGCTTGCTCTCAGGTGCAAACAGCTCTCTGTAGTTAAAGGGTAATACGTTTCCCTCTTCAGCTTTATAACATGGAATTCTTCCTTTGCTTTTAACACTACTTCCTCTCAGGATTCTCCCTTGGCTACCACACGGAAAACAAAACTCCTCTCCCCCTTCTGATATATATTTATAATCAGGGAAATTGACTTTACCTGGAGTCTGCCTTTTGTGAACCCAGCGTGGCTGTCTTTTCTGCTTTTCAGCATAAATGTCCTTGCTTCCTGAGCAATAGAAATCCTCTGTGCCTCCTACGTTTAAGCACTGCTCCCTGTGTCCTGGACCTGAATGTCCTACACAGCTCTTGTCCTTTGAAGAGTATCTCCAACTAGGATTGGGATTTCTTTTACCTTTCCCCACGCTTGCTGTGTCTCTCTCCGTGTCGGAGACTGAGCTTCCATCTGAGACTCTCCCCTTGTCTCTGCTCGTATCTTTGCCCGTGTCTGTGTCTGTCTCTCTCATATATTTTACTAGAGGGTTTTTATCTAGCTTCCTTCCCCCGTTGTATTGAGCCACACCTCCCCCCAGGTGTTCACAGTTCCCTGATGAGGTAGGAGCTAGCTCAGGGGATGGGCGTTCCCTAGCCCTCTGTGACGAGGTTTGTTTATGGTTTCCATGCCAACCCTCCATGCTTGACTCAGCACTGACAGCTTTGGTTTCATTTTCCACAGAAACCTCTGTTTCCATCGGTTCTGAACCTTGCACTTCACGACATATCCCCCGCCTTAAAATATTACGTACTGCCGCATCTTCCGGACAGTACGTAATACCAGTGTGGGATCTGCTGTGCTGTTCCATGTACACCATACTGGCAGTGGCAACTCTGTCTTTCCAGGGCTTTAAAAGGTTCAGGTGATATACCTGCCTACGACCCTTTGCGTTCTCTATCCTGTAGGAAACGGGCCCTACTTTCTCTACGAACGTACATGGTCCCCGCCAATGGGCTTCAAATTTTGGGCCTGGATTGCCACCTGGATAATTACCTTATCCCCTACATTTAACGTTCGGGGTTGTTTTCCCCTGTCGTAGTATTGCTTATGCTTCTGCTTACTCGCTTGCAGATTTTCCATTGCAGCCTTTGCCGTTCTCTCTAAACGCTGCCTTAGACCCTTTAAAACCGAGGTATTTCAATTTCAGAAATGTCTGGTTCCACCCATTGCTCCTGTAATATATCTAATATCCCCCTAGGGGATCTCCCAAACATAAGCTCATAGGGTGAGGCCTTTAATGAAGATTGCACGCGTTCTCGGCATGCATAGAGAACGAATGGGAGCAAGGTATCCCATTCTGCTATCTCCCCTTTTTCCAGCCCTCTCCTCAGCATCTGTTTAATGGTCTGATTAGTACGTTCTACAAGACCATTTGTCTGTGGGTGGTAAGCCGAAGTCCGTATGTGTTTTATCCCAAAAGCCTCCCATACGGTAGACAGATGCTTGGATAAAAAGTTGCTACCCTGGTCTGTAAGTACCTCTCTGGGGAACCCTACCATGCAGAATAGTTTGACCAGCTCCTGGGCTATAATCCTCGCAGAGGTGTTCCTTAGGGGAATAGCCCAGGGAAACCGGGTGGCATGGTCGACTATAACGAGAAGGTACTGAAAACCCCTGGGCGTGCGTGTCATAGGGCCTACCATATCTATGCCAATCCGGCTCATAGGTACGGCTATGGTGGGAGTAAGCACCAAGGGTACAGCTTTTGGCCTTAACGCTGATACCCTTTGACATGGAGCACACGACTCGCAATACTGCTTAGTCTCCTTGAACACCCCAGGCCAGTAAAAGCGACCTAATATTTGGTCTAGGGTGCCTTGGATGCCTTTATGGCTCCCTATAGGGTGGTCGTGCGCGAGCCGCAAGACCGTGGCTTTGAACGCCGTAGGCACTACCAGCTGTTTCCTTACTGCCTCAGAGTAAGGGTCTACGCTTTCCCTATACAGAACGCCATTGTCCATAAAGAACCTAGGTAATGTGGGCCTAATCTCCTGGGCCCATTCGAAGGCTCTCTTGAGCGCTGGGTCGGCCTGCTGCTCAGCAGGAAAGGAGGGAAATTTATTCACTAACTCGGCGGGTACCCAGGGTAGGCTTGCACCCGCCTCCAACTCCGCTCGGCCGCGGGACCTAGACTGCCTCTCATGGCGCCTCTTTGCCTTGGCCTTTCTCCCTGGTGCATTAGGTTCATACACTAGGTCCTCATGGGTAGGAAGAATATCTGTCTCTTCTTCCCCTAATACCTCCTCTTGGGGCACTAATCCTTCCCCAGGTTCTCCCCTGTCCCCAGTTGATGTATCTCCCATCCCTGAGGTCCCGGCTTGTGATCTAGTGGAGACCAGGCCGGTTCGGGTGTTCAAACCTTCCACTAATCCCTCATAAAAGGGTACCCAATCCCTACCTAAAATAGGTCGTGGGGTAATGCAGGAAGTATGGCTAATGACATAACTTGCTTAAACTTTAGTGCATTTACCAAGAGATTCCGGCGAGGGTAAAATGCAAACGTACCGTGTATGCATTTCACTCTGACTTGGCTTCCTGCTTGTCTCGGGGGTGTCGAACAGCGCCGCTCGATGGCCTCCCAGAGTGTGCGAGAAATCATACTCTGGTCGGCCCCCGAGTCAAGCAGGGCCAAGGTGTCCACCCCTTCCACCTGTGCGTGTAATAAAAATTTACTCTGAACTGGGTCATCCACCCCAGATATCAGAACAGTCCTCTTAGTGCATTCCCTTTTAAAATGCCCCCTTTCCCACACAAATAACATTTACCCTTGGGTGTAGACACATTCTCTCTAGGCACATAAACACTCTCATCCTTCTTACTTCTAACATTCCCATTAGCCATTGTATATTTTTCATCATAGGGAACCTTTCCCTTTTTAACATTATATAAACCTGCAGCTTGCAATACGCTGCGCTCTGAGGGGTCAGCTATTTGGGCCTCCAAAAACCGGTCCGCCAAACTAGCTGCTTCCTCAGTGGTCTTGCAATTTTGCAAGGTGAGGTACATCTTCATTTCCTTAGGTACAGCCTGTACAAACTGTTCTAATATAACTGTATCTAATACACTTTCCATTGTCTTATTTTCTGGACTTAGCCATTTCCACGCCAGACTCTTAAGACGCTGTTGTAACGCCTTGGGCGTTTCATGAGGCTTCAGGCGAGCCTCCCTGAAAAGCCTCCTATAATGTGAGGTTGTCAGCCCCAACCTGTCCTTTACCGCCCTTTTTATTTCAGCATAATCATCCGCAAGAGCGGCTGGCATCGCTTTGTAGGTGACAGGGCTTCACCTGTTAGCGAAACTGCAAAGCGCGTAGCCCACTGACTATCAGGCCATTTTAACGCCTGTCCAATACGCTCAAATGCATCTATAAAGTCATCAATATTGTCTGTTGGACTCAATTGTCCTAAAGAAAATGTATGACTTGCGTGCATTGGGGGTCCTGGCATAACCAAAGGATTGTCCGTCCGTGGTCCTTGGCGTTCCTGTAGAAGTGCTGCTACAGCGTCCAGCAGCGGCTTCTGCTGCTCTCTCTGGAGCGCGGCATTCTCCTCCTGGATGCGCTTAGAAAGTTCCATTTGTAGGTCCCACTGCTTCCGCATCCACGCTATTACGTCCTGGGCCTCCATCTTTCGTCAGCACCTGCAATGAAAGACCTAAAAAAAAAACCCCCAGTGCGGCTCCCTTTTTCAGGTTTTTTTTTTTTTTTTTTTTTTTCTCAACCCCACAGCGCCCCTCTTTTCCTGGTATCCTCCCTCACTTATGCCCAGGTGCTATTACCTGAGGCTTCGTGTAGAGGTCTGCGTTCAGGAAAAGAAGCTGTGTCTTGTCTTTGTCTTTCCTGCAGCCTTCTGGTAGCCCACTTGCTTGTGCCGGAGTCCTGGTGCTGTAATCTTCCGTTGTCCTTCCTTCAAGGTCAAGCATCCGAAAAACTACGCCAGATATGTCACCACTCACCCTCCCAGAGGTAATTAGCATAGGTAGGGCAAGTGGGTAGTTGTGTTTCTTGGGTGGTAAAACTTAAAATGGAGGTGTAGAAAGGCCTCCTGGGTAATGTAGTCCACCAACCATGAAAATGAGTACACGTTGTGCACGAGTGGTTTAAGGAAATTAGGATTTATTTCCCCTCCCGGGGTTAGATGTTGAAGACCAAGAATAAGGACTATTTACAACGAAATTATACTTCCAGTGATAACAAAAATATTGCTTACTTTCAGCTGTTATACAAAACCAAAACAATAAACAGTTCCTTCCAAAATGTTTCTTTTAGCTGTTTCTTTCTCCTTAGTAAAAACCAATATATTCAGCACAGAGACTGCACATTATCCGCCACCATAAAAGAACAGTCCATCATATATTCTGACTCAGGAGGTTGATATGGGTCCCAGTGCATACAGTCAGTTTCTTCCTGGAAACCTTTTAGAACAGGTTCTTCTCTTTGCCAGGCAAACTGTTCTCTTTCACTCACAGGGTTTCCTTCCCCCAACCTGCTTGGTGAGTCTAAATGCTTGCTCTCAGGTGCAAACAGCTCTCTGTAGTTAAAGGGTAATACGTTTCCCTCTTCAGCTTTATAACATGGAATTCTTCCTTTGCTTTTAACACTACTTCCTCTCAGGATTCTCCCTTGGCTACCACACGGAAAACAAAACTCCTCTCCCCCTTCTGATATATATTTATAATCAGGGAAATTGACTTTACCTGGAGTCTGCCTTTTGTGAACCCAGCGTGGCTGTCTTTTCTGCTTTTCAGCATAAATGTCCTTGCTTCCTGAGCAATAGAAATCCTCTGTGCCTCCTACGTTTAAGCACTGCTCCCTGTGTCCTGGACCTGAATGTCCTACACAGCTCTTGTCCTTTGAAGAGTATCTCCAACTAGGATTGGGATTTCTTTTACCTTTCCCCACGCTTGCTGTGTCTCTCTCCGTGTCGGAGACTGAGCTTCCATCTGAGACTCTCCCCTTGTCTCTGCTCGTATCTTTGCCCGTGTCTGTGTCTGTCTCTCTCATATATTTTACTAGAGGGTTTTTATCTAGCTTCCTTCCCCCGTTGTATTGAGCCACACCTCCCCCCAGGTGTTCACAGTTCCCTGATGAGGTAGGAGCTAGCTCAGGGGATGGGCGTTCCCTAGCCCTCTGTGACGAGGTTTGTTTATGGTTTCCATGCCAACCCTCCATGCTTGACTCAGCACTGACAGCTTTGGTTTCATTTTCCACAGAAACCTCTGTTTCCATCGGTTCTGAACCTTGCACTTCACGACACTACACATCAACCTCCTCGAGCTCAGAGCCATCAGATACGCTCTCCTAGCTTTTCTCCCACACCTACGGGACAAGTCAGTCCTCATTCAGACAGACAACCAAGTGGCCATTTTCTACGTAAACAAACAAGGAGGGACCGGCTCTCGCCCCCTCTGCAACAAGTCGGCGGCGATATGGTCCCTGGCTTCAGAGAACAACTGCAACCTATGGGCCTCTTACCTGCCGGGAGATATGAATACCCTTGCAGACAAGCTCAGCAGGCAGTTGCAGCCGCACGAATAGACCCTCTCCCAAGAGGTGACCAATATCCTCTTCCATCGGTGGGGGACCCCATCCATAGACCTCTTTGCCACAGAGCTGAATGCAAAGTGCCCCCTATTCTGCTTGAGATACCCTTCGCCCAAGAGACTAGCAGCGGATGCATTTGACGTGTGCTGGGGGGAGTGGTCTCTGGTGTATGCCTTCCCGCCGGTCCCCCTCATCCCAGCAACCCTGCAGCGGATCGTCCAGGACAGAGCGCACGCCATCCTGGTGGTTCCCCACTGGCCGCGTCAGATGTGGTTCACGCTCCTGCAACGCCTGGCCCACGGGGATCCAATACGCCTCCCACTCAGAGCAGACCTACTGACACAGAATGGAGGCAACACGAGGCACCCCAACCTCAAAGCCCTCGCTCTCACTGCCTGGAAGTTGAGCGGTTGAGCCTCTCCGCTCTACCAGTGGAGGTATAAGACGTGGTCCTGGCAGCCCAAAGGCCATCCACCAGAAAATCCTATGGCCTCAAATGGAAAAGATTCAGTATCTGGTGTGCATCGCACAGCCTCAACCCTACCACTTGCCCTTTCGCACAAGTCCTCCAATATCTCAACACTTTGTCCGACTACGGCCTCAAGACCCAGTCCATCCGGGTGCACCTCTCGGCAATAGTGGCTTTCCATGCCCCGGTAGATGGAGCCAACTCCATCGCGTTGTTGCCCCTAACCATGCATTTCATGAAGGGACTAACCAACCTCAAGCCCCCGATCAGACCTCCGACCCCGCCCTGGGACCTCAACTCTGTTCTGCAGCAGCTAACGCAAGAACCCTTCAAACCTCTCCAATCTGCAGATATGAAGTTTACATCCTGGAAAACCCTATTTCTAGTAGCCATAACCTCCGCAAGGAGAATCAGCGAGCTACAGGCTCTAGTGGCACACCCACCGTACACACAACTACTCCAGGACCGTGCGTCCCTGCGGACCAACCCTAAGTTTGTTCCCAAGGTCCCATCGGCGTTCCACGTCAATCAGTCCACCGAGCTTCCCTGTTTCTTCCCGGAACCTCACTCATCTACAGAGGAGCAACGCCTACATACCTTGGATTGCCTCCGGGCACTCAGGATCTACCTCCAAAGGACATTCCCGGTCAGGAAAGGTGACCAGCTCTTCGTTTTGTTCGACCCAAGCAGGCCTGGCCAACCCGTCTCGAAACGGACACTTTCCAACTGGGTGGCCTCCTGCGTCTCCTTCTGCCTGGACTCGTCAGGCGGCCAAGCACTGCCTAAAGTAGGCCCGCACCGGCTCAGATCGTTGGCTACCTCCCTGGCCAACCTACGTTCCGTTCCACTTGCTGACATCTGCAAAGCAGCCACATGGTCTACACCGCATACCTTCCAGCAACACTACTGCCTAGACCTCCGATCGAAGGAAGACTGCGCATTGGGCGCAGCAGTCCTGACCTCTGGGGTCGGAGAAGTGTCCGGCACCGCTCCAAGGACTACCAGTTGAGAAACCCTTGCACAAGATGACTTAGAAACATAGAAATATGACAACAGAAAAAGACCACATGGCCTATCTAGTCTGTCCTTCCATAACAACTACAACAGTCCCCTTTTTACCTTTAGAGATCCGCTGTGTTTGTCCCATGCTTTTTTGAATTCAGTTACTGTCCTCATCTCTACCACCTCCACTGGGAGACTATTCCACGGATCCACTACTCTTTCCGTAAAGAAATATTTCCGCAATCACGCCTGAATCTATCTCCCTTCACCCTCATCCCATGTCCCCTCGTAGCAGAACTTGCTTTCAATTGAAAGAGGCTCTCTCCCTGAACATTTATGCCACGGAGGTATTTAAACATCTCAATCACATCCTTGCACAGGATGCCTTTGCACCTGATTGTTCTTGAATATATTATACTGTTGTTCTGCACTTACTGCACTGTTACTGCACCTTACTGCACTGTTGTTACTGACCTTACAAATTAAGCCTATATGCCCAGAAATCCATAATCTATTGCCTTTGTCTGCACGCCTCCTTCCTCCACCTCAAACGCACCCGCGCTGCTAGGGAGACACCAGGTGTGGCTGACGCAATCCTGCTAGTCCATGGAGAAAGCAAAGTTACTTACCTGTAACAGGGGTTTTCCGTGGACAGCAGGATAAGTCAGCCACACAATCCCACCCACCTCCCTGGAGGAGGTCTGCTGCAGTGACTCGCCCCTAGCTGGGAAGGCCTAGCTAGGAACATACTGGCTGGACTAGGGGCGGGTCGGGGAGGTGGGCTACCTGGGCATGCTCAGAGAGGTCTGAGCTCTAGAGAGCACTTCTGTATGGCGCCGCCCGAAGGATGTCACCCAGGTGTGGCTGACGCAATCCTGCTGTCCACAGAGAACCCCTGTTACTTACAGGTAAGTAACTTCGCTTTATCTGAATCCAAGAAAGCATGGGACAAGCACAGAGGATCTCTGAGGGAGATGAGTATGTGGTCTTTTTCTGCCCTCATTCGGTTTCTCTCTCTATGTAATCAAAAGGACACATAGGGAAGGTGAACTCATCCTGGCATTTTCCAATGAGGATCGTCGTTATCGTAATTGTTTCTTCACCAGCAATACATGTTTGCAATTGGCTGATAGAATGAGAGACTGGCCTTCTTCTCAGTTTACCTGTACTAGCGGTTTTCATAGGACTTATTGATGTCTGTAGTCGGCACATTCAGCCGCCTTGCAACTTTCTTCATCTTCTGTCTTTGTCTGTTTGTGGTAGATAGCAGGAGTATGTGTTTGACCTGTAGAATTTTATACTGGAACCCTCTCCCAGGCGTTAAGTGCAATTTATAAAATAGCAAAGCCAAACCTACCAGCACAAATCAGTTGCCCTGCTTTACATGCTGTTAGAGTAATGCCTGCACAGGGTTCTGATGGCGATGCACTCTCCAGCTTTGGTGTGACGCTCATAGGGGGCTCTAATGATACACAAGGAAATAAACAGAGCAAATCGCAATGAAGCTGTGTGAAGTAACTCTCACTAGTACCGTGGCTCTCTGCCGCTGTGTCCTGCTAGAGAGGGAGAGGGATTGCTGGGGAAAGTTTAATGCTGCGCCCTCAGCTGTGCTCAGTAGGGAAGGTGAAATAGCAAAGGGAGGGGGGGATTATCGTGGGAAGGTGTTTTTCCGGTTTCACACTTCGGCCTGGACTAATGCTTTACTGCAGCCTGACTGGGGCAGATCATGGATCTGTCGTTTTACTCCGTAGGCTTGATTGAAAAGAGAAAGTTCTGCCAACGCAGGAGTGAAAGAGGCCAATGCATTTTCCTTTTCTTATGAGCTCATGGAAAAGATCTCCTGGGATGACTAAAAAAGGATATTTCCCAGTTCCCACAGCCTGTCGGGAGCAGCAGAAAGTTTCTTTTACTATTTAGTGCTTGTAGGAAGCTCCAAAAGCCTGAGGGAGGGGTCGAGTTAGAAAGCAGAGAATTGGAAAGAAGTCATTGTGCAGCTGCGCTTCTCTGGCCTTCTTCTCTCTCTAAGGTGGTAGAAGCACCACACCTCAGTGAACAGACCAAAGGGGCAGCCTGCCATCCCCCCTCCCCACCCCAGAAAAGACAGCTACCCTCCATGTTCCTTCTAAGGACTGATAGCTTGTGTGCAAACCGGTTTCAGCCCATGTGCAAAAATTTCCACTGATCAATTTTGCAAGTAACTGTGTACAGCAGAAGTTATTGGTTAATAATTTCCTTAATTTTGTTCACCTTGTTATGATTATTTAAAGTTGTAGTATTACTTTAATAGTAGTACACTTAATATCGTTTCTTAGTTATACTTTCATTCAAGTTGCAGAAATTCTTTCTGAAAAGGGACTCCTTCAAGCATACACCTTTTTCATTGCTAGCATACCGTAACAAGAAGAAACCAGGTGAGCTGGAGAGTCTCATGAGCTGCAGGGTGGAAGTTGATAGCGATGGCAGCCAGACTCTGACTGCAGCTTAGAGGGAGCATTGGTCGCCCACTGACTTCCCTTCACCGGGAGCTAAGAGGATAACTGTCGCTCCTCCACCACCTCTGTAGATTTCAATAGCATAGCCCTTCTTAAATATATGCATTTCTACCACTACTTATTATTCAGTGTTACAAGGTATACGAAGCGCTGTACATATGCACATGGAAGACAAATCAATTTTGCTATTAAAACGTGATCGGAACCTTACAGGCTGAGAAGAGCTGGCTCAAAACATTTTGTGAGTACATGGCTGACCACAATTCTGTTAAGTGAGACAGTTCGGTGGCCTGTACTGCTGCCCTATAACTGCAGAAACTTAAGTCTAGAGAACAGCAAGCCTGTTTTCTCCAATCGTTCCCTTTCTCAATATTCTTTATAGTGAAGATTTTGTTTGTCAGCATCAGGGCTGGTGCCCAGAGTGCCAAGATTCAGGGGGTGGCAGCAGGCAGGTCTTCTAAATTTCCCTCCCTTCCCTCGTGGTCCTACCCCAGTCCTTCTTAGCAGCTCAGTCCACATGGCGGCTGGCAGGAAGGGGGCTTTTAAGAGCATGTGAGATTCTTCATGCACTGGGGAATTAATCTGATGGTATGAGTCGTGAGATCCCCATAATCTAGGGAGGCTGCAAAGGAGTCTGTGCTCTTAAGTGCTCTTCCTCCTGCTGGCCACAGGGGCTGAGCCACCAAAAAGCACAGGGGTAGGTTTGCCAGTGTATGGAGTGGAAAGAAAAAACATTTTCAGTAATAGGGGAGAGGGAAATAGAGACAGAGGAAGCCTAGTTGGATGGGAAGAGACGTTAAGTAGGAACAGCGAGGGAAAGGGAGAAGCGACCTACGTTGGAGGTGAGGTGGCAAAGACAACAAGAATGAATCTACATGGGGAAGAGAGAGACGTACATGAGATTGGGGGACAAGGAGATGGAGGCTTGCATCAGATGTGGGGGAGTCCCAGGAGAGAGACTGTATTCTTGTGCTGGGGAACATGGAGAAGGAGAAAGAGAAGACATGGGGTGGTGGGAGAGTTTACAGTTCATTAAAGTTTTAATATACCGCTTCCCGGGGATTGGCAAAGCGGTTTACAAATTAAAACAATGAAATGGAATAATTGAAAAGGGGAAGAAGAGTAAACAAGACTAACCTGTAATTAAAGATATAATAAGGAGAGAGACAAATTAAAACTATCAATTGAAGGAAGAAAATAAAGAGGAAAAAAACAAAAGGGGAGGGGAAGAGGGGAGAGAGAGGCTCCGTATTGGCTGCAGTGGTGGTCACAAGTTAGTTGCCAAGATCAAAACCAACTGATCATAATAAAGACTTCAAAGCTTTTTGGGGGGTTGTTGGGGTTTCTTTTGTCAAAAAGTGTCCTCCTGTATATTTTTGCTCCTAGGACTGGCTCGGCCTGTTCTCGATGACCTAGAGCCATCTATAACTCTATGGCAGGGGGTAGGGAGAATGAAACACTACTTAATTTAAGAAGAATAGGATAGGGTGGGGAGACAGAGGGGACTTGGGATGGGATCATGCAGCAGGAAAAGACCCAAAATGGCAGAAGAATGGACTGGAGCCAGGCGAGAGAGTGAGCGGTAGAAGAAAATAAATGAGGGCTTGAAAGGAAGTGCCCCGGGAGACCATGGAGTGGCAAAGGGGGAAAACGGAAGAGTGGGGAAGGAGCGAGAGGGAGGAGTTGAGGGAGTGACGAAAAAGAGATCACTGAATGGTATGAGAGGAAATGAAGCAAAGAGGAGAGAGAAGAAATATAACATGGAAAGAGACCCTGAAAAGAGGAGAAGAGGAAGGCACTGAAAGCGATAAAGACCAAAACCAACCTGATTGAAAAAATTAAATGACCAGATAAAGGTTGAAACAGAGGGGAAACCCTTCCCAGGCACAACGGAGGAGGCAGGACAGCAAGTGGACCATAGAAGAACAATTTTATTATCAAGCAAGAGGTCAGTCCTTTCACTTGGTAATAAAATTGTGTCTCCCCCCCCCCCCCCCCCATGGTGCACTTGCTCTCCTGCCTCCTCTGTTGTGCCAGATAAATGTTGAAAACATTTTATTTTAAAATTTTGGGAATGGAATATGTCAGCTTTGGGACTGACTATACATCTAATATCTTTGTATGTTGTACAGTAGGGGAGAAAATATATCTATTCCTTGTTTTTTCATGCAGAGCCTGGTTTCTTGAGGTTTCTATTTCTAATGTGTGGTTCCTTATTTATTGGTGATAGGCTTATCCTGAAAATTGGGAGCAACTTGACAATAATATCCATCTCTAAGTTTTACCCCTTTACATCATGGACTTGTGGTCTTGCCTGTCTTAGGAAATGCAGTATAGAAATCAGAACCACCAGTGGGTAAAAGCTGGACTGGATCAACTTTCTCTGAAAATCTGGAGCCAATTGGCAATTCTATTTGGTGAGAGCGTGTGACAGAAGTGTGCTATTTTACTAGCTATTTAAGCAGTTGGACCTGTTCGTTTTCCCAGTAGGAAGTATATTGGTATTCTACAGTCTAGCGGGACAGGAGTTTAGCTGTTTTGAGTCCTGGGCATTAGTGCTGTTTTGCTATGTAGGTTTGGAATATATTTTTTGTTGGGTTTTGTGATACCTCCAAAGTGCCTGGTAGTGGAGAGTTTGCATTACTCTCATTGCAGTGACTCCAGAATTTGTATATTATGTTTGCTGAGCATCACCTGTGAAGGTAAGACAGAGCTGCTAAGTGGCCCAGTCCCTAATTCTACCCTTTAAAATCCATGCTGCAACTATTTCCAGGAACAAGAAGGAATGTAGTCTTCACATATGGGTATCGTCGGTACCGACTGAGCCTGCGCGGGAACGCTCGCCAGCGTCCAATTAGAAAGCTTTTGGGAGCATCCCACAGTGCCTGCGTGCTGCCTTCCCACCTTTCCCAACTGCCTCTCTCCAGTTCTTCGTTTTCTGCAGAGCCAGCAGGTTGTCGTTCCTGTCACCGCAGAAAACTTTTCCTATTCTCCTTTTTTGTGGTCGCGTCTGCCTTCCCTCGATGCTATACCGGTACCGCTGGTTCTTTCTTTCAAAAAAAAAAAAAATCTTTTTTCCAAAACCTTTTTCTTCAGGTGCATGCGCCTTTTTGGGCCTTAGGCCCAAAATATTTCCCTTACTATGGAAAAACCCGCCTCGGGTTTCAAGAAGTGCATCAAGTGTGGCGGTACCATCTCCGTCACCGACACCCATGAGTGGTGTCTTAAATGTTTAGGTCCTGACCACTCCATTTCAGAGTGTATGACCTGTGCCATGATGTCCAAGAGGAGTCAACAAAACCGCGCTGCTAAGCTCAGCACCCTTTATCCCTCCGATGCAGCCTCTGTGGCATCGACGTCTTCCAGGGCTTCGTCTTCTTCCCATGGATCTCATGTAACTAAACATAAGTCCAGCCGGTCCTCAAAGGGTAGATCTCCTTCTAAGCATCGAGATGCCTCTGGCGTTGCCCTTGAGGGTTCTGTACCGGCAAAATTGCCCCAGCAGGAGGCTTCGGCTTCCAAAGCATTATCGGGGCTCCAGGATGTTCTCGAGGCCTCAACCTCGGCAGAACTACTGGTGCCATGCTCTGGGGTACCGGCTGTTTTCTCCGGTACCGATACCCAGGCATCGGCAGCATCGATAGACCAGAGGTTCCTGGCTATTGAATGCAGTCTGGAGGCTCTCCTTGCGGCATCAACACCTCGGAACCGCGTCAGACAGCTCAACCGGTACCGGCACCGATAGCATCAGCATCGACATCGGTGTCTGCATTGCCGGCACCCAGTCAAGCTATGCCCTCCGGTACCAATACACCGGTACCGATCCCCCCCCCCCCCCGGCACCGACTTCAGTCGGTACAGATATCGTGCTCTACAAGAGCATCCGGACAGAAGGTACTTTGAATCCTCGGAGGAGTCTGAGGATTCTGACAGTTCTGTCGGTAATGGAGTACTTCTCCCCGAGGAGCCTTCCTCTCCCAAACGTAGGATGTCTCCTCCAGAAGATATCTCCTTTCAGGATTTTATCAGGGAGGTGGCTCAAGGTCTCTCCATTACTGTGGCTCCTGAAACAGAGTCCAGGGCAAAGGAGTTGGAGATTATACAATATCCCAAGGCTCCTAAGGAGGCAGCTACCTTGCCTATCCATGAGATCTTACATGATCTCATGTTAAGAATGTGGGAAACATCCCTTACCACCTCTCTTCACTCTCGTAGACTGGATACCATGTTTCGAGTACCTCCGTGTCCTGGCTTCCAGAAGATTCGGCTTCCTCACCACTCTATTGTAGTGGAGTCAGTCATGAGAAGGATCAGGAGTGCAAAGAGGCATGCCTCTAATCCTCCAGGACGTGAGTGTAGAACTTTGGATGCCTTTGGACATCGTACTTTCCAGGCTTTCTGCCAGGATCAGTTCCTATATTTTATATATGGGAATGTTCCTTAAGGACGTCACAGGAGATTTAGAGGTTTTGAGCCCTCTTCTTCCTGAAGATAAGAGGCAGGATTTTCTCACACTGGTTAAACATGCCCAGGATGTTTCTAAATTTGTCAATCATGCAGCTTTTGACTGTTTTGAGTGCATAAGCAGAACCTCTGCCATTGCCATAGGTGCACATAGAATTGCCTGGCTCCAGGCATCCGATTTGGAGCTCTGGGTGCAGGACAAACTGGGCAATATTCCTTGTACAGGTGAGAATCTATTCAGCAAAAATTGGCAGGAAAAGGCCAATGAGTTGGATGCTGATAACTCCACTTTGGATAGACTATCCAAAGCCACAGCTGATCCTGCAAGGAAGAAATGTTTCAAAAAACCATTCTTCTCCAAAAAGAAGAGGTTTTATCCCTCTTATCAGCAGGGACGTTCTGCAGGTCAGTCTGTCCAGAAGAGTCAGCAACCACCTAAACAAAGGAAAGCAAAGACTGCTAAGCCTCTTTGCCTGCACAGTTCCCAGGAGGGAGCTGCATCCTGCCGATCGAGGGGCCGAGCTCCGGACGTCCCACTGTGCTCCTGCTGCCCAATCGGGGCTGATTCAGCGCTCTCAAAAGCACGCAGCTGCACCCATTCCATCCTCTTTGCCTGCACAGTTCCCAGGAGGGAGCTGCATCCTGCCGATCGAGGGGCCGAGCTCCGGACGTCCCACTGTGCTCCTGCTGCCCAATCGGGGCTGATTCAGTGCTCTCAAAAGCACGCGGCTGCACCGATTCCATCCTCTTTGCCTGCACAGTTCCCAGGAGGGAGCTGCATCCTGCCGATCGAGGGGCCGAGCTCCGGACGTCCCACTGTGCTCCTGCTGCCCAATCGGGGCTGATTCAGCGCTCTCAAAAGCACGCGGCTGTGGGCGCGCCCACACCTGAGGGCCTCGCCAGAGGGCCCTTTGGCGTGGCCCTTAGGTAGTTGGCCCACATTGGAATCTCTCCACGCAACAGCTCCTGAATGACATCTCTCTCCAGATATCTATTACTTCTGCTACAAGTCGCAAGTATTACCACTACCATTTGGCCTTGTAACTATTGTCCTTCAGTACTTACATCAACAGAAATCTGCTACCACACTTGCAAGTTACTTGCCACTTTGTCACTAGTACTTTTTTAGCACTCTACTTACCAATACTTGCTACCTCTGATTCAGGGATTCGCTATTGCTAATACCTGCTAAGCTGTCTGCACTGTTTTCCATTAATCAGGCATGTATATACAATTGTTTCTCTTCTCTTCATTTCTTGGGTTTCGTTTTTTATCATCATTTTTATGGTTTTATTGTTTTAAGTACAACAATAATTTTATTTATAAATTCTCACAATTTTTTAGCACAATTGCACTATTATTCTTCCTTGGTCCCTCTCCCCTTTGGGGTTCTTTGAATAGTCCCTTTGGTTGTTGTCACACTCCTGGCTGTTTCTCTTTGTGTTTTCAGTTTTTAGTTTATTATTATTTTAATGTTTTTAAGATGTATTATTAATTAACAATATGGCATCATTTATTTATTTATATATTTTTAGTATTATTATTTGATATTTATGCTATGTTCTATAAGTGTATGCACTTTTCACTAATTTCAGTGGTCCATAGTGCACCTAATGGTATACATGTTCAATACGCTCCACCTATAGTTTAATTGTTTGGTTTTACGTATTTTTTAAGTAATTCATAATTTGGTTTTATAATTTTATGATTTATATTGTCCTATTGTTCCATTAATCATTCTTAATTCCTCCTTTATATTAACTATATTATTTATAATGTCAATGTATAGGTTTCATTTATTATCATTTTTTATTTGTTTTTAATATTTGTATGTTTAGCCAATGAGCCCCTGAAGAAGGTGTTGCGAAACACGGCCTGTGTCGGGCCTGGCTGGTTATTTACCAATAAACAAGTTCTTCCTATTACATCCACGGTTTTGTCTGGTTTCCTGTCCTGGTACGTGGATAACTGCTACTTCGTTGGTACCCTTGGTACAGCATGTTTTCACCATGGAAGGACGTGTTAAGCTTCGGGGAGGACGCCTTGGATAAACTCCTTCCACGCGAAACCTTGACATCACAAACAGATATCGAATTGGATGAAGTCCAGAATCGGTGGGAGGAGATAGTACATTTATCTCAGAGACAAATCAAAGAAGAAATGCATGCGCTATACCTCCTTGAATGCTGCAGGTCTAAAATAATTCCTAGAGGGTTAAGAATGAACAAGGCACCAGGCTTATATTTAAATGAGGATGGTTTTATTAAGTGCTGGAATGCCATTTTAAATAAATGTTCTTTAGATCTTATGATTTTACTTATTAATACAGCCAACAAGAAATCTGAACTATATAAGGTGGTGCTTGATGAAAAACTCATCGCTCTGCAGGATTGTGACAGCAATTTTACAAATGTTTATAAAGATTATGAGCGTAATACGCAGGTATTTATAAATGATATTAAAAGTCAAAAGAAAGATAAGTTTAAGAGGGATGAGGAAGACTATATGTATGGGTACGTGTACCCATGGTGCAAAAAAGTAGAGGGAGACAGATTATATTTCAAAAAATGAAATTCTATTTTTGATTTAAAAGAATCCAATAGAGATAAGTCAGAAGAATCCATACCACTAGAACGACAGAAAAAGAGGAGCAGAAAAGAATCTGGATCTCATGAACCCTCCTCGGCCCCTTTATTTCCCACTCAAAAAGAATCTGACCCAATAGAGAAAGACGATAGTGTTAATAAAAGTAAAAAAAACCTTCTTGGATATGGATTCACTGTGGAAGAGAGGAGGGAGAGATCAGTCACGGACGCGACAACCCCAGACCAATCCTCAATGGGGCGACAAACAAGAACCAGGGAAGTACAGAACCTTTTATCCCCAAAGAGGCAGAGGTCGAGGCCGCGGCAGGGGGTTTGCTCGCAGGGATTCGGAAAGATCCATGGAAAGGAGATCATTTCTTTAAATAACACTACCAATGTAATTAACATTTCAAAATACACACTTACTTTAGATGAAGAGTCGGTACTTGGAAGGGGGTTATCCTTTGTGCCTGTCAAGAATTTTGATCCCTTTGAGGTTCAAGTAGATTTGTTCAAATTCTTTCGTAGAATTCAAATTAAACATTTCTTTAATGATCATCCCACTTTAAGTTCAGAGGTTTCCACACTTAGAAATAAGTCTAGGTGGAATCCACCCTCTAATACAGATCCTCTAATCGAAGCATTCGAAAAGATTGTTCTTAAAGAAGTAAATAAGTTTAACAACAAAATCAAGACCCCATATCAGAACCTTTCTAAGGGTGAAATGGCAGCTATAAAATCTTTGCAGCGTAATAATGATATTATTATAAAGCCTGCTGATAAGGGAGGAGCTGTGGTTGTTTTAGATAAGGTATATTACATTGCAGAGATCAATAGACAACTCAAAGATACTTCTTTTTATTTGCGGTTAGATGGAGATCCCACTCAGTCATTGAAAAAATCCATAGACAGCTTTATTTTAAGTGCATACGACATTGGATATCTCACAGCTAAAGAAAAGGATTTCCTCATTGTAGATTTCCCCATAATTCCAACCATCTATGTAATTCCTAAAATCCATAAATCACTAGAGCAACCCCCGGGTAGGCCTATAGTCTCAGCCGTAGGTTCCCTCCTGGAGCCCCTTTCACAATTAATAGACCACATTTTACGGCCATTCATCACTCATATGTGGTCTTATGTCAGAGATTCATCTCATGTTATTAACATTTTGACGTCTATACAAGATATTAATTATGGAACACTCTTGGTTACTTTAGACATCGAGTCCTTGTATACCAACGTCCCTCAGGCTGAAACCCTTCAGATTATCGAGTTTTATTTATATAACAGGGAGACATACAAAAAATTACCTACAATATTTTTATTAGAATTAGCACGCTTTGCCATGTGTGAGAACTATTTTTGTTTTCGAGAACTATTCTTCAAACAAATTAAGGGTGTTGCAATGGGGGTCCTCTATGGCTCCAGATATCGCCAATTTATATGTATCTCATTTTGAAGATAAATTTATCAAAATCAATCCATTCAGTGCCCATATCAAGCTCTGGGTTAGATATATAGACGACATTTTAATTCTTTGGGATGGATCTGTAGACTTGTTGTCAGAATTTAACACATGAATCAATCAGTGCGATGAAAATTTACGGTTTCAGGTCACTTTTGACCCCGTCCAAATTCCATTTTTAGATCTTTTGATTAAAAAAGTGGACAATAAGTTACATACGTCTCTTTATAAAAACCCCACCAACAGAAACCACCTTCTGCATTACACAAGTTTTCATAATTTATCCCTCCGGAACAATCTCCCAGTTGGTCAGTTTCTAAGGACCAAGCGTTTCTGTACATCTGATCAAGATTTTGAACATCACGCCACCTTGATGAGACAAAGGTTTAGGGAACGAGGATATCCCCAGTCCCAGATAGAAAAAGCCTACTGTAGAGCTCGCGACTCCTCTCGTGATGATCTTTTGATATTGAGAGAACGACAACCCCAGAAAGGAATCATGTGTTCTCTTCTTTATTCGTTTCATTCTCATAAAATAAGTAAACTTTTGAGAAAACAGTGGTATTTGATACAGTCGCTACCAGGCTTTCAAGATGTTCCTTTAATTACAGCACATCGAAGGAATGTCAATTTGCGCAATCTTCTTGTACCCTCAGCCTTCACAGAACGACGGTTTCTTTCAAAATATAAAGGTCACTATCCATGTGGGCAATGTTCAGTATGTAGTTTATCACTAACAGTCAAAGATGTTTTCATTCACCCTGTTACTAATTTTAAATTTTATTTGGATGATTTTACAAATTGTGCCACCAGTCATGTGGTTTATGTTATTGTTTGTCCCTGTAATAAACTTTATGTGGGAAAGACTATACGACCAATCCGCAATAGGATCACGGAACACCGTAGCTGTATTAAGAGGGGGGTTGTCGATAAGCCTCTTGTGCTTCATTGGCAAGAAGCTAAACATAGTGGTTCAGATTTACGTTTTTTTATTATTAAGAAAATTAAGTTGAATTGGCGAGGTGGTGATGTCGACCGGACGATTTTACGTTTAGAACAACGGTTCATTTTTAATTTGAACAGTCTACATCCCTATGGATTAAATATGGATCGCGACCTGACAGTCTTTTTATGAAAATATAATAGTTTTTCCTCTGGTTTGTTTCTTGTGTATGCTTGTTTCTTAATCCAGTTCTTGTGTAGGCTTTTATCTTAATGCACATCACTGGTCACAACCTTTTTAATATAATTTATTTTTTTACTTTTATGGTAGGCCGGGATGCTTTTTTTTTTTAGATAATACAATATTTTGTGGTGTATTCATAATACCTTTTCCCCTGTTGGATTCTTAATTTTTACCTATGGCTATGATTCAGGTTGGTAGAACCTGTTAATGATTTGTACAAATTGTAAGATGTCCTTAGACACGATAATTTCATAAATAAGGTCCTTTAACACATAATACTAGATGGTCTAGTTTTCATAAAAGATCAAAAATATATGCCCCCTTTTTTTCATAAAAGTGCCAGTTAGTCTTAGTTATATATAGGTCCATAACAGAAGAACTATTTTATTTATGGAGATCAATTTGAGTTTCATTGTCAGCACATCATACTTATTTTCTTTCTATTAGGTTTATACCTTCTTCATTCTTATTTTTCAGATCAATTTTTACTTTTTTGAGTTCAATTCGCCCCTCATATCACACCATTTAATGCTCACTGTTAGTCTAGTTGGTTTCATTAACATATTTAGTATTTGCATAGGACGGTAGTCACGTCTACTCACGGTGGTGATATGTACCCGTGGCCGCATGCGTCGGCGTTTTTTGTGCAAAGAAAGAAAGAATAGCGCACAATTTATGGTTATTCAGCAGCGGTTGGTACAAGACAAATACTTTTCTAGTAAGTGCAATTCCAATAATCGTGCGGTACGTTTGGGCAGTACAAACACTTAAATTGCAAACTATTTATTTACACTTGCGATTTAATGCAGTATCTTTTATTATTTCTTTATTCATTTAAGGAAAATTGTTCTTTCAGTGGAGTTTGAATGATATTCAGTAGTTATAGAAAAACATTTTACAGATTAAGGTCTTTTTTAAAGTTTAGAACCTTTTACACATAGGTATAAACACACAGCCTTTTAACACGGTTTGAAGATGGTGCTCAGACGTGCCTTGACAGCGATGTGCCCCAGATAAAAGAATGATCCATATTGATTTAAATAATTCCCTTAATAGGATCGATTTTTATGGGTATTTTTAAGTTCAAATGACAGGTTATACATTTAAGGGCCGTTTTAGTTATTTATTATAGTTATTTACAGTTGTTTTTAGTATACATAATGGTACGAGACAAATACTTTTCTAGTGAGTGCAATTCTTATAATCGTGCGGTACGTTTGGGCAGTGCAAACACTTAAATTGCAAACTATGTATTTATACTTGCGCCTTAATGCAGTCTCTTTTATTATTTCTCTATTCATTTAAGGAAAATTGCCCCTTCAGTGGAGTCCGAATGATATCTAGTGGTTATAGAGAAACTTTTTATAGATTAAAGTCTTTTTTTAAAATTTAGAACCTTTTACACATAGTGTGATGGGGCCCGTATGTCGGAGCCCTTTAAACCCTAATTAGGCAGTTGCCTAGGGTTGTAGAAATTTTACCCTGCTCTTGCGATGAAAAACAGAGTCTTGTGGTCAGTGGTAAGGAAAATAAAGCATGGGTTTTATTCCCCGTCCCGCACGGACATTCATCAAGGACAAAACTTTAAACACAGCAGTGCACAAAAATGGTAACAAAACTTTCTTTCTTTGTTATTCTTCACAAAGTATTTCTCTTCCAAAAAGGTTAACACAAAGCAATGCGGTTATTCTTGCAGCATACATTACAGTCCATTGGAATGGGCTCTGAAAGGTGGCTGCTACTCTCCCAGACCACGCCCTCAGACTCACTTCCCAAACCGTCAGAGTTAGCTTCTTCCCCTATATAGGAGTCTGGCCCAACCTCTTGCGAGAGATCACTGTTGCTTCCTGCATAAGCTTCTATAAACCCAGGGCTGTAATCTCCTGGTCGGAGGAAAGCTCTCTGCTGATCCTCTTCATAAAGTGGGCGTTTAAGATATCTCTCCCTTACAGCATTATTCACTGGGCTACGCCCTTTACAATAGCCATGTGCTTTAAACCTCTTTTTAAAAGCAGAAGGTTCTCTTCTCTGTACCTTGGTGCTATGCTTAGCTCGGGGGTTGTTGTAGCTCCTTTCCCCGGCTTCCCAGTCAGGCTGTGAGTTGAGAAACTCTATGTCAGGCTCCCAGCTGTTCTTTATCTTACAGCTACGTCTGAGGTTCCCTCCTCTGGATAAACTCCCTCTGAGCTGACCTGTGCTCTGTGACTGTGGATAGCGTCTTCCTGAACTGCTGCCACTTCCTGGCTCCTGGACTTCAGCTTCCTTTCCCAGCTGTCCTCTGCAACTTCCTTTGCAGGTGTCCTGGCAGTTCCCCTGGTAGCTCCTCTGGTAGCTCCTCCTACCCTGCCTGAAACTCTCCCTTTTATGGTTCCTAGCCCTGCACGTAACGTCAGAACTAGGGGACAGGTGCTCTTGATGAGCTTTTGGCTTTTCTTGTAGTAACAGCGTTTTCTGCTCAGCTGTTTTCCTATGCCCTGCATTCATTCCTACAGCTGAATCAGAGGTAAGCTCTTCACTTTCCTGAACTTGCATACGCTCTGTTTTATCCACTGTATCACAATAGTTATAAACATACAGCCTTTTAACACGGTTTGAAGATGGTGCTCAGACGTGCCTTGACAGCGATGTGCCCCAGATAAAAGAATGGTCCATATTGATTTAAATAATCCCCTTATTAGGATCGATTTTTATGGGTATTTTTAAGTTCAAATGACAGGTTACACATTTAAGGGCCGTTTTAGTTATTTATTATAGTTATTTATAGTTGGTTTTAGCTCACATAATACTTGTGATTTACACACGAAATTCTTTGATTGTTCATTGATCTCACAATTTGATATACAATATACATAATGGCTTTTTGTACATTTTGGGTTAGATTATCTGGATATCCATCAAGACATCACAAATAGGTTCCCAGAACAGGCATGTATATACAATTGTTTCTCTTCTCTTCGTTTCTTGGGTTTCGTTTTTTATCATCATTTTTATGGTTTTATTGTTTTAAGTACAACAATAATTTTATTTATAAATTCTCACAATTTTTTAGCACGATTGCACTATTATTCTTCCTTGGTCCCTCTCCCCTTTGGGGTTCTTTGAATAGTCCCTTTGGTTGTTGTCACACTCCTGGCTGTTTCTCTTTGTGTTTTCAGTTTTTAGTTTATTATTATTTTAATGTTTTTAAGATGTATTATTAATTAACAATATGGCATCATTTATTTATTTATATATTTTTAGTATTATTATTTGATATTTATGCTATGTTCTATAAGTGTATGCACTTTTCACTAATTTCAGTGGTCCATAGTGCACCTAATGGTATACATGTTCAATACGCTCCACCTATAGTTTAACTGTTTGGTTTTACGTATTTTTTAAGTAATTCATAATTTGGTTTTATAATTTTATGATTTATATTGTCCTATTGTTCCATTAATCATTCTTAATTCCTCCTTTATATTAACTATATTATTTATAATGTCAATGTATAGGTTACATTTATTATCATTTTTTATTTGTTTTTAATATTTGTATGTTTAGCCAATGAGCCCCTGAAGAAGGTGTTGCGAAACACGGCCTGTGTCGGGCCTGGCTGGTTATTTACCAATAAACAAGTTCTTCCTATTACATCCACGGTTTTGTCTGGTTTCCTGTCCTGGTACATGGATAACTGCTACTTCGTTGGTACCCCTGTTTTCCAGTACCTACTACTATTGTTTTGCCTGTATAAGGTCACTATTATCCACCGCTAGTACTGTTGTCAGCATCCAGCTACCTGTCAGCAGTAATCTGATACTATTCCTGCTACTATTGTTGCCAGTATAGTGATATCTTTGCCTTTGCTAGTCCTGTCACCAGCATCCTAACACTATATTTTCAGCAGTTTATCGACAACACCGCCAATAACTCCTAATTTCCAACATGGCCTTCTCCCTACTCACTATTTCTAGTCTCTACCTACTAGCCAATATTGTGCAGAACACATTAGCATTCTCACCTGACTATAAATGCAACCACATCCCTATCCTACACAGCCTAGGAAGAAAAAACCACTCCTCCAATCCTCACCACACATTCCCACATCTACACCACGTTAGACATTCACACCTACTCTATGTATCTATTAATGGTCCTACCACCTACAAACCTGAACCCACTCTAAGACCTAGTAGTCTGAGATGTGCTCTCATCAACTCACGATCAGTTCGTAAAAAATGGCCAGTGATAGCAGACCTTATCACTAATCTGAATCTTGACATCTTAATGGTCACAGAATCCTGGCTCTCCGACACAGATGCGGTCATCATCAACCAACTTATTCCCCCTGACTTTTCCATATACACATACCATAGAACCAACCTGAGAGGAGGTGGAGTCTTTATCTTAGTTAGAACTAATCTCCAGTTCCAGCTAGGTTCCTCCAGGAGTCTCATGCACATGGACATGGTGAGCATATCTAATAAGCACATCAGCATTAATCTCATATACAGAGCCCCCTCCTCCCCCCCAGAGGACCTTTCTAATATAATAGATATGGCCTGCAACCCAGAAAGCCCAGGCAAACCCAACTGGTTAATTGGTGACTTTAACCTCACTTCCCTGCAACCTACACACTCTAACACTTTCCTTGACGCTATGGCTGACCTTAACTATGTACAGTTGGTTAACGCTCCCACACACCGCAAGGGAAACACTCTCGATCTCATCTTTGCCCCCCAGTCAGCATCAAACCACAGTTCCAACCTTTCATCCACTCCTGTTCCATGGTCATACCACAACTTAATCACTTTCCTAATCCCCTCTCAACAACATCAAACTCCAACCACCTACACAAACACAGATCCCGCAGGAAAGGCATTCCGTTTCAAGCCCCTGGACAGGGATCAGTTTATCAACAACACCATTCCAGCACTTCATCAACCTGCTCTTAATCTGGAAGATATGATCCAGAGATGGAACACTACTCTGAAAGCCTGTTCACAACTACCTTCCTCAAATATAACACCTGCCTCCAACCGCCCATCGAAGAACAGGATACCAGCTCCATGGTACTCGGCTGAGTTACGGTCATCTCTTCAACTCCTTAGGAAGCATGAAAGAAAATGGCGTTGTTCCCGTTCCTCATCGGACCAAACGACTTACAACAACCACCTAAAGCATCACCGCGAGCTTATATCCGAAAAGAGGAGAGAACACCATACTGAACTTCTTCTCCGATCGATTAATAAACCACGCAATCTTTTTAACATTGTTAAATCCTTAACCAAGGTAACATCTCCTCCTCAGACAGTACCAATTCAACCTCAACGCTATGCAAGTTACCTCCAGTCCAAAATACTTAAAACAAATGCTGCCTCAATACCCACTCCTAATCTCATCTCTCATTCACAGCCTCCACTTACAGAATTCATCCCTCCAGCAGAAAAATATATCTCTGACCTTATTGCTTCAATCAACACCACCACAGCACCAAACGATCCATGTCCAGCTTACTGGATCAGGATGATGCGTTCTGAACTCAGCCCTATTCTAGCTCGTATTATGAAGCTTTCTTTCTCATCTGGATCATTCCCGTCAACACTTAAACAAACGTCTATACGCCCTCTCCTAAAAAACAACCGACTTGACCCAACTATGACAGACTCATACCGGCCGATCTCAAGCATACCCCTTCTAGCCAAACTCATTGAGAAGGTGGTCCAAATGCAGCTGCAGCAGCATATCGATATATCAGCCCCCCTCGATCCCTGCCAGCACGGATTCCGTGAAGCCCATGGTGTAGAAACCCTTCTTACCATACTTTCCAATACAATATCCAGAGGTATAGACAAAATAGAAGATGGGTTTGTACTCATTTTCCTTGATATAGCTGCTGCCTTCGATTCTGTTAACCACGAACTGCTCCTTGCCAGACTCCAGGAGAAAGGAATTCAGGGATTGGCCTGGGAGTGGTGTAAATCTTATCTAACCGACCGCTGGCAACATGTTCGGATAGGATATTCAACATCGGAGCCTTTCCACCAACAGCAGGGAGTTCTCCAAGGCTCATCCCTATCGGCTCTACTCTTTAATATTTATATGCAACCAATTTGCAATATCATCCGCTCATTCAATATATCCAGCCTTATCTACGCAGATGACGTCCTACTCTTCACCCCATTCAAAATCATGCGTCCTGACTTCTCCCCACTAGTCAAGTGTTTCAACGCAATCACCGACTGGCTCCTATCTCAGAATCTAAGGATAAACTTCAAGAAAACCGAGGTCTTATTCATCTCTAGGAACAAGAGCTTCCCCCCCCCCACTACCTTCAAGGTACGAGATGCAGATCTCCCATGTAAATCTGCGATTCATTACCTGGGCATCACACTTGACAATCATTTTGACTTCAAAGAACACATAAAGAACACCACCAAGTCCATCTACAATAAAATTATGACATTAAGGCACCTAAGACCACTACTAGCCCCGGACGACTTCAGAACTATTTTCCAGACGCTCGTAATTCCACATTTCGACTATGCAAACATCATCCTGCACGGTCTCCCTAAGAGCACCCTCAACCCTCTTCAGTTGGCCATGAATGCAGCAGCTCGCATTCTCTGCGGCATCTCCAGAAATGATCACATCACGCCCATACTTATGGAATTACACTGGCTACCGCTGCACAGCAGACTCTCCTACAAGACACTACTCCTAACCTTTAAAGCAATTAACCTGTTATCTCCTTCACCCATCTCCGCTCTCCTCACCATCACCCCCAATAACAGGTTGAGAAGGTCAGCAGACTCCAACACGCTTACTGTACCCCTTGAATCTACAAAATGCAATCATTCAACCAGGAACAGATCCTTTGCATTCTACGCCCCGAGATGCTGGAACGACCTCCCCTCACACATTCGATCAATTAGCGACCTTTCACAATTTAGAAAAGCCCTAAAGCATCACTTATTTCTCCTTCATTTTGCCCATCCTAACCCTACACAACCACCCATCACACCTCAACTCTCTCACCCAAACTCTGCCTCTCCCACAACCTGACTTTGATGAAGCCCACAATAGCTCACCATGTCAGGCTTACTTCACAGACCTCTTAATCAAATAACCACTGCATTATGAATACTAGCTTGTAATATAAACTGTACATAGTTTCCAATAACCTTGTTATTGATGTGTATATAGTTTCCCTGTTTTTCAGACCAAGTTTAGCTATCCTGTTACAATGTAAGCATTATGATCTCTTGTTCTGATGCAGAGTTTTTTGTTATCTGTAAACCACACTGATACTGAAAAGCGCGGTATATAAGAGTGAATAAATAAATAAATAAATAACTGTCTCAGCAGTCTCAGCCTCCGCAAGGCCTTTGACTTCCATCTAGAGAACTTAGCCTTCCTGGCCCTCAACAGACCAGAACCTTCCACCATTCCAGGAAGGTTGTGTCACTTTGCCTCCAGATGGGGGCATATAACAACAGAACATTGGACTCTCTCCATTATAAAAGAGGGGTACAAGCTTCACTTTCTCTTCATGCCCCCTCCCACAATGGTAAGACAGTTCAATTCTTAGACCTCTCTCATCAACCTGTTAGACCAAGAGGTCACTATGCTTCTTGCCCAAGGGGCAATAGAAGAGGTACCCATTCCTCAACAGGGTACAGGGTTTTACTCCCCCTATTTCCTTATCCCAAAGAAAACAGGGGGACACAGACCTATTTTAGATCTCAGAGAATTGAACAAATTCCTGTTCAAGGAGAAATTCAAGATGATTTCTCTGGGAACTGTGCTGCCGTACCTTCAGAGTCAGGATTGGCTTTGATCTCTAGATCTCAAGGATGCGTATACTCATGTTCTCATCCATCCAACTCACAGAAAATTCCTTCGGTTCCTTTTTCAAGGAAAGCACTACCAATACAGGGTGCTTCCTTTTGGCCTGGCCTCAGCACCAAGGGTGTTTACGAAATGCATGGCTGTGGTAACAGCATTTCTTCGCACTCTAGGAATATTCGTCTTTCCCTACTTAGACGACTGGCTCATTCGAGCCCCATCAGAGTCAGAGGCCAGGTTTTCTCTATCTTGCACAATGCGTATCCTTCAGTATTTGGGTCTGGTCATAAACATCCCAAAATCCAGCCTAACTCCCACTCAGCCTCTAGAGTTCATAGGGGCTTTGTTGGATACCAGGAAAGCAAGGGCCTATCTCCCCCAGACCCGTTGCCTTCGCATGGTGCAGTTAGCTTCTCAAGCAGTGCTAAAGCCTCATCTCACTGATCGAGAAATGTTACAACTACTAGGCCACAGGGCATCTGCCGTGCATGTGGTCCCTTATGCTTGCCTTCATATGAGAGCAGCCCAGTGGACTTTATCCACTCAATGGACCCAGGCATCAGGGTGCCTGTCAGACAAAATAGCAAACACAAATCGCCTTATTTTGTCCCTCCAATGGTGGCAGTCCACTCAAAACCTGTTGCTGGGGTCCCCATTTCAACAACCTTTACTCCAGGCAACTCTCACAACAGATGCTTCACCAGTGGGTTGGGGAGCTTATCTGCAAGACCTCTCCACCCAAGGCACCTGGACTCCACAGGAGACTCATCTACACATCAATCTCCTAGAGAGAGCAATCTTCCTTGCTCTTCGGGTGTTCCACACTCTGCTCAGCTAGAAGACAGTCCTCATTCACACAGACAATCAAGTAGCCATGTTCTATGTGAACAAGCAGGGAGGAACAGGCTCTCTGTCGCTTTGCAATGAAGATTTGTGACTATGGGCCCTCGCCAGAGAGCATCAGATTCATCTCCTGGCAGTATATCTTCCAGGTATCCAAAACTCTTGGGCAGACGGTCAAGTTCTGCTTCCACACGAATGGTCTCTACATGC
This sequence comes from Ichthyophis bannanicus, assembly GCA_033557465.1. Taxonomy (NCBI): domain Eukaryota; kingdom Metazoa; phylum Chordata; class Amphibia; order Gymnophiona; family Ichthyophiidae; genus Ichthyophis; species Ichthyophis bannanicus. The sequence continues at coordinate 699,460,787 of CM066035.1, forward strand.
AGACCAGTTGGCCAAGATTTTTCAAATTTGGGGAACCCCGGACATAGACCTCTTTGCAAGTCCATTGAATGCCAAACTTCCCCGGTTCTGTTCCAGAATTCCGGCTCAGGGCTCTCAGGCCAGGGATGCTTTCCTCCTTCATTGGGGGTCAAGACTTCTTTTATGCCTTTCCACCCATTCCCCTGATTCCCAAAACCCTGTTCAAGCTTCAGAGAGACAGAGGCCGTATGATTCTCATAGCTCCACATTGGCCACGGCAAGTGTGGTACCCTCTGCTTCTACATCTCTCTCAAGCTCCCTCTCTGGAGTTAGGGTCTCCTCCAGATCTCCTGTCTCAGGAGGATGGAATGTTATGGCATTCCAATCCCCATTCTCTGCATCTCAGGGCTTGGTTGCTGAAGGCCTAGAGCTCCATGATCTTAACCTTTCTCAGCAAGTAAAGGATATCCTTTATGCTTCTAGAAAACCTTCCACAAGACGCTCTTATGCTTTCAAGTGGAAAAGGTTTACCATGTGGTGTTCACAGAAGGGTCTTAGCCCCCTTGTGATACCTCTGGAATCATTACTGGAGTATCTTCTTCATTTATCCAATGCAGGACTTAAAACTAACTCAGTAAGAGTCCATTTACGTGCTATTGCAGCTCCTTTCAAGCCTTTAAATGGACAACCTATTTCCTCCCATCCTCTTATAACAAGATTTATGAGAGGCCTTCTTCTAACTAAGCCTCCCATTAGGCCACCACCGGTGGCATGGGACTTAAACCTGGTTCTTGGCCAGCTTTGAAACCACCTTTCGAACCCTTGGCTACTACCTCGTTGAAATTCCTTTCTTGGAACGTTATCTTTCTCATTGCAATCACATCAGCACATCGCATCAGTGAGTTGCAAGCACTAGTGGCCTCACAGAGAGAAGAAGACAGGCATCTGTATTTGGAAAAACTTAGAGAAGCTAGCAAAGTAGTCAAGAAGGCAAAGATTCAAAAGGAGGAAGAAATAGCCAATGCATAAAATGGGGGGATAAGACAATTTTCAGATATATTAGTGAGAAGAGGAAGGGCAAGATCTGTATTGTCAGACTCAAGGGTGCAGGGGAGGAATATGTAGAAGCTGATAAGGATAAAGCAGAATTGCTTAACAAATATTTTTGTTCTGTGTTCACAGATGAAGAACCAGAAGCAGGACCTCAGAAAACACCCACAAATAGGAACAGAAGCAAAGGACATCTTGAACAATTTTCAAAAGACTGTGTTCGTGAGAAACTATCTCAACTTAAAGTAGACAAAGCGATGGGACCGGATGGGATACACCCGAGAATACTGAGGGAACTTGGGGAAGTTCTAGCAGCTCTACTGACTGACCTTTTCAATGCCTCGTTGGAGTCGGGAGTGGTGCCAAAGGACTGGAGAGAGGCTCATGTGGTGCCTTTACACAAAAGCAGAAGTAAGGATGTGGTTGAAAACTACAGGCCGGTTAGTTTAACTTCGGTGGTGAGTAAATTATTGGAAACGCTGCTGAAAGAGAAAATAGTGAGGTTTCTGGAGTCCAGCGGATTACAGAATCCAAGGCAGCATGGATTCACCAGAGGCAGGTCTTGTCAGACAAATCTGATTGATGTCTTTGACTGGGTGACCAGGGAGTTGGACCGAGGGAGAGCCCTAGATGTGGTGTATTTAGATTTCAGTAAAGCCTTTGACACTGTTCCTCACAAGCAACTTATAAACAAACTGAGCACCCTAGGGATGGACCCTAAAGTTACTGCTTGGGTTAGAAATTGGTTGGGTGGGAGGCGACAAAGAGTACAAGTAAATGGAGCTCACTCTGAGGAGAAGGATGTTATCAGTGGTGTGCCCCAGGGATCTGTCCTTGGTCAGATTCTTTTTAACATCTTTGTTAGTGATATAGCGGAAGGGCTTTCAGGTAAGGTTTGCCTCTTTGCGGATGATACCAAAATCTGCAATAGAGTAGACACCCAGGAAGGGGTAGATAACATGAGGAGGGATCTAGCTAAGCTTGAAGAATGGTCTAGAATTTGGCAGCTGGGATTTAATGTTAAAAAATTTAAGGTCATGCATTTGGGTTGCAGCAATCCAAGGGAGCAATATAGTATAGAGGGTGAAGTACTTTTGTCCACTAAAGAAGAGCGGGACCTAGGCGTGGTTGTGTCTGAGGATCTGAAAGTAGCTAAACAGGTACAAAAGGCGACGGCAAAAGCTAGAAGGATGCTTGGGTGCATACGGAGAGGAATGGCTATCAGAAAAAAGGAGGTGATAATGCCTCTGTATAAGTCTTTGGTGCGACCTCATTTGGAGTATAGTGTGCAATTCTGGAGACCGCACCTTCAAAAGCATGTGAACAGGATGGAGTCGGTGCAGAGGGTGGCTACTAAAATGATTAGTGGTCTTCATTATAAAGCATATGAGGACAGACTGAAGGATCTTAATATGTACACCTTAGAGGAAAGGCGGGATAGAGGTGATATGATTGAGATGTTTAAATACCTCCATGGCATAAATGTTCAGGGAGAGAGCCTCTTTCAATTGAAAGCAAGTTCTGCTACGAGGAGACATGGGATGAGGGTGAAGGGAGATAGATTCAGGAGTGATATGCGGAAATATTTCTTTACGGAAAGAGTAGTGGATCTGTGGAATAGTCTCCCAGTGGAGGTAGAGATGAGGACAGTAACTGAATTCAAAAAAGCATGGGACAAACACAAAGGATCTCTAAAGGTAAAAAGGGGACTGTTGTAGTTGTTATGGAAGGACAGACTAGATAGCCATGTGATCTTTTTCTGTCGTCATATTTCTATGTTTCTATGTTTCTATCCTCCTTATACAAGGTTCCATCATGACAAGGTAGTCCTTAGGACTCATCCACACTTTATTCCAAAGGTGGTCTCACCTTTTCATTTGAACCAAGCAGTTTACCTGCCTGTGTTTTTTCCAAGGCCTCATGCATCAAATGCAGAAAGGAATCTTCATACTTTGGACTGTAAAAGAGCTTTAGCTTTTTACTTACAGAGAACACAGCAACATAGAAAGTCCTCTCATCTCTTTGTTGCTTTTGATCCTTCTCATCTGGGACTTCCAGTCTCCAAGAGAACACTGTCCAACTGGATTGCACAGTGTATTTCCTTTGCTTATCAAAGTAAGAATCTTCCTCTGGAGGGCCATGTCACAGCTCACAATGTGAGAGCTATGGCAGCTTCAATGGCTCATCTACAGTCTACATCTGTCAAGCAGCCACTTGGGCCTCGGTTCATACCTTTACAGCCCATTACTGCTTGAACAAGGACTCCTGCCGGGATGCCTTGTTTGGTCAGGCTGTTCTCCAACACCTGTTCCATACCTAATCAACTCCTACCCACCATCCCTGGTAGGATGCCGGAGATCCATGGGGGGAAGTGGAGCCCTTTCACAGGGACACACAACCTCTGGGGTCTCTCCCTGGCATCTAAAGCTAGGGAGTCCCCATATATGAAGACTACATTCCTGCTTGTTCCTGGAGATAGCATAGTTACTCACCTGTAACAGGTGATCTCCGGGAACAGCAGGAATTTAGTCTTCACAACCCACCCACCTCCCCTAGGAGTTGTATCTCTCTATCTATCTCTTTCTCTTTCCTTCTCTCTCTCTTTGTCTCAGCTTTAAACTCAACTGGAGAGAGGCAGTTGGGAAAGGTGGGAAGGCAGCACGCAGGCGCTGTGGGATGCTCCCAAAAGCTTTCTTATTGGACGCTGCGGAGCGTTCCCGCGCAGACTCCGTCGGTACTGATGAAACCCATATGTGAAGACTAAATTCCTGCTGTTCCCGAAGATCACCTGTTACAGGTGAGTAACTATGCTTTCCTAAGGCATCAAGTTTGGATTGTTAGAAATCCAGGGCTGGCCAAATGCCTCTCTCCTGGAACTAACTTGGCAGCTCTGATAGTATGGCTTATGCCAGCATTGCCGCAAAGGTACAAGATTGAAAGGTTACCTAAGGCATCTAATCTCCTTGCACTGGCCCTGAACTGTGTGCAAAGACACTCATATTCCCTGCATCTTACGTCACCCTGTCTTGTGCTGTCATAGGTGTGTATCTGTATAGGTGTGTGCACACTGCTCCATCCTTGCACTTTTTATAGTATTTATTTATTTATTTATTTAACATTTTTTATATACCGCACTATTTACATCAGCGCGGTTCACATGTAACACAAATGTCCAGTGTGGGGAAACTACATTGGACTTACAATAGTAGCTGATCCACCTCAAAGTGTGCCAGTAGTTTTCTGGTGTTTTTTCCTACTACTCTGGCATTAGGGTTGCCAACTGGCTCCAGATGTGTCCAACAGGCTGATCCAGTCCTGGGTTTACCCCATTGCATGCAGGGACATGTATTGTACATCTGCTTTCTCCACTGCATTACATAAGAAAAGCAAGACTACATGTTCCTGCATGCAATGTGGTAAACCCAGGACAGGATCAAGCCTGTCAGGCTTGCCAACTGGCTTCAGATGTGCCTATCTGGCATTTTCCCCTAAGCTTTCACCGCTCTGACCTACTCCCCTTGTATTTACCCCTCATAGTTCTTGGATCCCTGCTCCCAGAGCTGCCAAGTTATCCAGTTCCAGGAGGGAAATTTTAGGCCAAGCCTGGATTTATGACATCACCATCCTGATGCATTATGGGACTTACTGCACTGATTTCAATAAGTAGAATCAGGGACTACAATACCATGTTACTTTGGGATGTAAGTTTAAAATCAGGACTGGCCAAAAGGTCTCCCTCCTGGAACTGGTTAACTTGGAAGCTCTTCTGCCCCTCTGCCCCATATTTTCCAGTCATATAGCTTCTTCACCTCATCCTCACAATTCTCGGGGTGGGGATGACAGGACGACTCTGCTCCCTACATGAAAAATTTAGTTTGGGAGGAAATCCAATCCTGTATCTGCAACCAGGGAGCTTAGGGTTCAGATCCCCACTGCCAGTCCTTGTGGCTTTGTGCAAATCATGTAATCCGCTGATGCAGAAATCCTTAGCATGGCATTTTTCTGCCACTTTTTCTGCTCTAAGCTTACTAGGGTTGCCGACTGGCTCCAGATGTGCTCGACAGGCTTGATGCAGTCCTGGGTTTACCCCACAGCATGCAGGGACATGTCTTGTTTTTCTTATGGAGTGCCATGGAGAAATCAGAACTACATGTCCCTGCATGCAATGGGGTAAACCCAGGACTGAATAAAGCCTGTCGGATGCATTTGGAGCCAGTTGGCAACCCTAAGGCTTATCCTCTGATGCAGACAGCAAGCTAGCACCAGAAAAACAGCCATGCTCAGTGGCAGCATATATAATTGCACCCACTGTAAAAAAAAAAACTGCATTGAAACTTAGCGCAGTTTTTTTACACTGTTTTTCAAAGCTGGATCTTCATGCCAGCTTTAGGCAGGCGTAAAGATCCAGCCGGGAGCGAAAAGATCTGAGGTGAAGTTTGACACTTCACATCAAATGATCCCAAAGCGCCAGTTGCCTTCTCCTTTGACACTGTGGTGCTGTTCATGCTTCTTCCCCCCTCTGATTCCATTTCCTTTTGCAAACAGGAAGTGGAAGCAGATGGGGCAGAAGCACAAATGGCACCAGAGGAGAAGGTAACTGGTGTTTTAAAAGTATTGCTGCCATTCACATCCTGAAGAGGGGTGGCAGTGGCAGCAATAGGAGTGTGGGCTGGAGTAGGGGAAGCTCTGGGAATGAGGTTCCCTCTAGTGCAGCGGTTCTCAACCTGTGGGTCGCGACCCCCACGGGGATCACCACAGGATTTAGCAGGGGTCGCCTTGTCTCCACCAAGTTTAAAAAAAAAATGTTAAAATGCGCACAAGTTGCTGCCACTGCTGAGTTCTCGGCAGCGGCAAACTCACCGCCTCCCTTCTAATGCAGCCGCGGCTCCCTGCCTCTTAGGGAACCACGGCTGTGCCTGTAAAACCGTTGTGGAGCCTTCCTGTCTCTCGACGGGCTCCATGCAGCATTGTCCCGCCTCCTCCAAAGGAAGTCCAGCCCTGTCCCCCATCCCCTCAGTACATGCAGGTGTGCAAGAAAGATGGCTGCTGTGGATGCCCTGCTGCCCTTTTGAGTTAGTATACAAGTCTATGAGTCCAGTAGCATGAAAGGGAAAGGTTTTCCCCCTAATGAGGCTTTGCACTGGGACTAGAGGTGGACCATGGGGACTGTGGGTGCTCCTCTCAGTGTATTTTTACAGTGTGACTGCCATAGCCTCAGCAGGCAAAGAGGCTAACTGGCTTGGTAACTATAAGGCCCCTTCCCTGGAGTCTGCTACCAGTATTTGGGCTTGGGACCGATCTGGTGGGAGTTACCAGCACCATCTCTCCTGCCATGGCAAAACGTCTGCCCAAGCAGCCCCCGCTATATGGGGAGCTCCGAGCAGGAAGGCAGTTCACACGGCAACTTACTTTAATTTGTTTGCCGCACTGCCTCCACTCCAGGCCCAGTGGCTTTTACCTCCTGGGCTGAAGTCTTGTGATAATGGCCGCACTGTGTGACTTTGGCTCAGGAGGAATATCCACTGGGCCTGGAGTAGGAGCAGAAGCAGTGCAGTAAACAAATTAAAGTAAGTTGTGCTGTATGGGGTTGGGGGCAGAGGCAGTGGGCCTACAATGGGGGAACGCCAATGGGGGGCCCTCATTAGAACTTTTTGCCACTGCTGTCCTGCTATGGTTTGGTGCTTCAGCACCTCCTACTGGAGAGAGAGGGTGTTGTGGAAAGGATTTTTCTCCCCTCTGCTACAGGAAATATTAAGCCATAAGACTAAAAGCATAGCTCAGGGTATGTGGTTCCACACTGACTAGAGTCTTTACTAAGATTACTGCCATTTAGGATTGGCAATATAGTTTTCTCCAACATGACAGAACTATTTCCAGCCTCTATTTATCTTGGTGCCAGTTCCCTTTCTCCCAGGGTAATTATGCCTAGTCTTTGTTCGAACTTCTTTGCGCCTAGTGTTAACTACCCATTTTCTCTTCTTTTGCCCAGTTCCCTCTGTTCTGAGTAACACTTGCTCCCCCTTTTTCTCTCTAATTTGTTCCATGCTCCAAGATTTGCCACACTTGCCAGCTGCTCTCTCCACAGATCTTCCCCTCCCCAGTGATCAGAGGGCGACCATAATTTTCCCTCTCCCGAAGTTCTCTCTGTTTGTCTCTCGGGCCGATGCAGAAACCCTGTGTTACAGCCGTGCACTGAAGCTCAGTACAGGATTTCCTACTACAAACGTTTTGCTCTTGAATGGTGAAAATAAATAGCATGCAAATGAGTTGTGTCCAAAACATCTACGCTAAACAAGGAGAACAAGCCAGACACATCCAGAGACAGCAGCACCTATAACTTGCACACGAAAAAAAAACCTGGCAGGTGTACTGGAATTCTATCTGCTGAAAAAACAGCAATATTATTCTGTGTAGAAGTTTCAATCAGAATAATATCAGTGTTTATCAATGGCAATTTTATTCTGTGCTGAATAATATTGTTGTTTATGTGCCAGATAGCATTCCAGCACATGTGAATAACATTGTTCCAGGACACCTCATCCTCCGCTCCTATTCCCCTGTCGTCTTTTGTTTTATTTCACCACTCCCCTTCATCAATGCAAGAAAAAAGGTCTGAGTCCTGTAGACTCGAAATACAGAGAAGAAATGAGTATAAATTCCTCACAAGCACTGACTCTAGAGAACTAGGAGCTAACCGTTTATGCCACCTTGGACCTTGCTTCAAAATCTCAACGTTTAGCTCAGCCTTCTAGTTTTCTGCGCCCTTCTCTGCATTTGTGCTGAATAGCTAGTGATTTCATTAGCACAAACTCAACGTAGCAAAGTGTGTTGCCACTAGCACAAGTGATAGCGCAGTATTTGCACACCATTCTCTATGCTAGTGTGGGCAGAGAATGCAGGAAGGGATCTAACGCAAGCACAATCATGTGCAAAGGGCTGTACCCTATGCCTGGAACAAACTATCTGAGTCAGTAACGCAGGCTTCCTCTCTGGTCCTATTCCAATCCAGGCGTGAAACCCACCTCTTCAAGGCTGACTTTGGACCCTGACCCCTTACTCTCCTGTTTACTACCCATGGATTTTAATGGGCTGTGTGCTGCTGTTAATACTACTGCTTATCATTTGTATAACGGGACTAGGCATAAGCAGCGCTGTACACAAACATGTGCGAGACAATCCCTCCTCAACAGAGCTTACAATCTATGTGAGACAGACCCAGTAAACAAGGGATTATGGTAAACACACATGGGTGGTAAACGGAAGAATAAGCTGTCAGGGCAGGGGCGGGAGGAAGTAGCAAGCAAGCCAGCCAGATCAGTGTTCTTCGACATGGATGGTGATGGCATGAGAAGGCAGAACACTGGACCCCGGTGCAGGTTCCATTCTCAGTATCCAGGCACATGTGTCATCCACAACCGTGGGACACTAATAGTAGGCAGTGAATTGTACCATAGGTGTGGTGTGTATTGGCTTCTCTGACACACAGGTACCAGATGTTGTGAGGGCTGCTCTCCCACCTGAGGGCATACAACAGCCAAATATACACAGCAGGGAGTCATAATGGTGGCAGGATGTGCATGGGTTAGATACCATAGCAAAGGTCAGTACCCAACGGGTAATGATATTGCGATATTGCTTCCATAGGGACAACATATCTACATACTGATGGTGCATCTCAATGATCCTAACAATTAATAACTATGTGGTGCTTCTGCTACCGTCCCCCACCTCCACACATTATGTTGAATTGCAAAGGAACAGTATCCTTGTAACATGCCACATCTGAACAGGTCAGACTCAGAAGGCACATATAGCAGTTAGTGCAGGGGAGCTGGTGAGGACACAACTATAATATGTACATCCCTGTGCACCACCTGCTTGCTGCATAGTATTAATCAGGAACTATCTGTTTGCAGTGACTGCCATGGATATGACGCCGCTAGCACCCCTGCTTCCATCACTGCCATTGCACCTGCTGCCACCACCAACACTACCAGCATTGCCCAAATCAACAGCTATGCAAGCCATACCAACACCACCACCAAAGTAGATGCTAGCAATAGCACTTGTGGCTCCACAGCATTGGTGGTGGCTACATCATTGGAAGAGGAAGGAGAGATGGAAGAATCCTCTGATATGATCATCACCCTTGATGAGGAGCAAGGATGGCGAGCAGCCAGGGAAAGAACTTGAGATTGTAAGAGCAGTGGCTGGCACCCATCTGAGCCTGCAGAGGGAAGGAACTGGAACACAGAAGCCACATGATGTTCAGGAAGGGAATTGGGAGGGTGGGTAGAGGCAGGAGGCAGGAGCTCAAGTTTGATTTGCACTGTAGTAACTAGTGACCCTGCCTATCCAGCCTGCCTCCATGCTGGAGCAGATACATTACCATGAGGTCCTCATGGCCTTGGTGGACCCTGAGGTCCTGCTGTACCTCATGTCCCTGTGAAGGAAGGTACAGCAGGGCTTCACTGCAGTCACCAGGTCACAGGACCTCATAGCCATTTATCTGGAAGGCCTGAGAACAAAGATAAATGTCATGGTTGGGGCTCTATACTAGCTCATGGCATATATTTCTTCTCCAGCTGCTCCATTCATGAGGATGGGGAGTAGGGCATCACTTTGTACATTTTTGATATACATATATATATATATATATATATATATATACATATATATATATATATACACACAAGTGACCCAAGTGAGCACTGCAATAGCGGGGTATGGATTTGACAATTTGTGTTCAGGGTTGTGTTTGCATGTGCACAAACCCATCAATGTAGCTATGCAGCTCTCCACCGTCCCATAACAACATGTGCAATTCAACTCTGCCTGAGGTACATAAGCACCTGTATGTCTAGCATGGGATTCCAGTCAGCTACATCAGCCCCAGCCAACCCATAGCACCCTGGAGACATCTGGCCAAGCACATGACCATCACAAGGGCCTAGTACCCCATCTGTAGCAGCCCTTCCTCACACAGAGCTATGTGGCTCCTAACTGCCCTCCAGGGACACAACTTAGGCACACATACCCCTCACTTAAAGCCCCCTCTCCCTGTAGCACACAGTTATTGTCATCATCCCCAAGTCAATCCAGAGGAAGAGTTGGCCAGTGGGAAATGACATAGGTATGCAGACACAAGTCTGACTGTGGCCTTCTTCCCACATGCCAGCATGCACACCATCTCCTCAGACCATAGCTCCATAACTGCCACACAGTACATTGCAAGACATAGTGCCATTACTAATCACAGCTGACAGTGGTGTGAGTCAGGACCCCAGTGTCTACACAGGTGCCACTATGTCATTGGACTCTCATTCATTGCTCATCCATCCATGCTGCAGTGGTCCCCCTGCCTTTGCACCCCCATATGGCAGCCTCTTTGCCCACAGCACATGCAGAGGGATGCACCAGCACATTATGCAGGAGGAATGGCAATGTACTATGCATCACATATGCACTCATGATAATAAGGGAGGCAGGATATGGCTGCAGGGGTCAGGCACTTTTCAGATCAGCAACCTACTATCATTAAAAAACAAATTATCTAAAAGGAGCCTGTAATGGGCACATAGGCCACTCCCCAGACCTTCTGCTATGGGACACCTTTGGCCAAGTGCTGCAGCTCCCAGCATATAGTGCAGCCTCCAAGCATATGCATGCCTAGGTGATAGAGAAGCAGACATCCATCACTGATTTCTCTGTACTCAAATCTCTCATAGATTCCAGAATGGTGAGAATGTATGAGTCCTAACAGGAACCTGGTAGCCATGACAAGTCATTAATTATCTCCCTTTATGCATTGCAGACCACCTCATGTCTGGACTCTTTCCCTCATGGAGGCCTCATGACCACATGTATGCACTTGATGACTCCCTGGTACCAATGGAAATTATGCCACCCTCATGGAATTGGGTCATGGTTTGCTGCCTTTACTACATGGTCTGTGGGAATGTCAAATACACTCAATCCTTGGTATTCACAGGGAATAGGTTCTCTGAAAATGCCACAAATATTGAAAATGTGAATACCGAACTACATAAAATACCTATCAACAAAAACACATTGTAGGGGGAGGAGCCAGCAGTGGATCAGAATGGCTGCTTGAGGGTTAGCTCGCTGAATCCTGCCCTTCTCTCCTCTCCCATGAACTCCATCTCCCTCCTGAACTGATGTCATTATTATGGGTATGACTACATTAAAGCTGGCATGCTAGACTATTCTCCTACCTTGGCTCTGAGCACTTTTTTTGTTTTATAGTGCCATCAAGTCAGTGCTGATTCCTGGGTTTTCTTGGCAATGTATCACTGGAAGTAGATTGTCAGGCCTCTATCTCCAGGAACAAGCAGGAATAAGTCCTCACATATGGGTACGTCGGAACCGACGGAGCCTGCGCGGGAAAGCTCCCCAGCTTCCCAGAAAGGAAGCTTTTGGGGCCTCCCACTGCACATGCGCGCTGCCTTCCCGCCTTCCTGACCAGCTCTCCTCAGTTTCTCTTTTTCCGCGGAGCCAGCAGGTCGTGTTCCTGTCACCGCTGAAGAAATTCTTGTTTTAGTTTGTTTCTTTAGACCGCGTACCTGCCTTCCCCATACCGAAACCGGTACCGCCGGTCTCTCTCTTTCTTTCTTTCAAAAAAAAAAAAATCTTTATTTTTGCACAACTTGGTGACTTCGGTTAGGCCTTAGGCCTACACAAATTCTCCTCATGGAGAAACCAGCCCCTGGTTTCAAGAAGTGTACCAAGTGTAGTGCTGTTATTTCTGTCACAGACACCCATGACTGGTGTCTTAATTGTTTGGGACCTGACCACTCCATTCCGGACTGCCCATCCTGCTCCCAGATGTCTAAACGTGGTTTGCAGAACCGGGCCAACAAATTCCATGTGCTGTTTGCTTCAGATAATCCAGCATCACAGTCATCCAGGTCTTCCTCTCCGGATGGATCTCAGGTAACCAAACCTTCTTCGGGCAGGTCCTCAAAGAGCAAATCTCCTTCAAAGCATCGAGAGGCTCTCACTTTTGAATCTGAGGATCCTGCCCCAGCCAAACAACCCCGGCGGGAAGCTCTGGCTTCCAAAGCTCCATCTATGGGGTTACAGGTTGACATCGATGGCACGGCCTCGACCGATCACCTGTTAGACTGCTCTGGGGTACCGGCCCATACCGGTACCGACATCCAGGCAGCAGTGGCGTCTATGAGCAATACTGTTCAGACCATGCAGCAGGCCATGCTGGCTTTCATTAAAGCTGCGACGCCCTTGGTACCGCATCCAGCGGTTCCGGGTCCGGTTCCGGTATCGTTTCCCACATCGGAACCGAGACCATCGTCTTCCAAACGCAGATCGGTTCCGCATGCCGGATCCGGGTTTTCATCCGATACCGATCCCATACCCGGTACGCCCGATGTCGATACCGAACGGTATGCGTATCGTGCGTTGGAAGCAAATAGAGGATACTCTGATTCTTCTGAGAATTTTGACTCCTCTGAGGACTCTGATGAGCTGTCTCTAGTTCTTCCTGAAGACCCTTCTTCCCCAAAGAGGAGAATGTCTCCACCAGAGGATTTGTCCTTTCAAGACTTCATTATAGAACTAGCTAAAGGACTTTCTATTACCACATCCTCTGAAAAAGAACCTAGATCAAAGAAACTGGATATTTTAGGATACCCTAAGGTTCCTAAAGAGGCAGTCACCCTGCCTATCCATGAAATCCTTCAAGAACACTTGATGGACTTATGGGAGGCTCCTCTAACGTTGTCTCCTTATTCTCGTAGGTTGGACACCATGTACCGGGTCCCTCCTTCTCCTGGTTTTCAAAAGACTCAGCTGCCTCACCATTCCATTGTGGTGAAGTCTGCGCTGAAAAAGATTAAGAGTACCAAAAGGCACTCTTCTACCCCTCCAGGGCGAGAATGTAAGACCCTAGACTCTTTTGGTAGGAAAATCTTCCAGGCTAGTATGCTTATAGCCAGGATTAATTCATACAGTCTGTATATGGGCATGTTTCTCAGGGAACTTGCCCTAAATGTACGGCATTTTGCCCCCTTTATCCCTGAGGATAAAAAGGAGGAGTTCATTTCTATAGTGAAACAGCTTCTAGATGTTTCTAAATTCTCCAACAGAGCAGCCTTTGATTCCTTTGAAGGTGCCGGTAAAGCTTCGGGCATTGCCATTGCAGCCCGACGACTTGCTTGGCTCCAGGCCTCTGACCTAAAACCCTGGGTCCTGGATGGCTTACGGAATCTGCCCTGTACAGGTGAGAACTTATTTGGTAAAGACTGGCAAATTAAAGCCACTCAAATGGACGCAGAAAATGCTACCTTAGATAGACTTTCTAAGTCTACCTCTACTCCTGCCAAGAAAAAGTCTTTCAAGAGGCCTTACTACAAGAAGGCCAGATTTTCCACAAATACTGGCCAACAATCTTCTCAGCCTCGCTTTGCTGCTAAACGTCAGCAGCCTAAACAGGCAAGGTCAAAGCCTGCAGTGTCTGCTACTCCTCAGCAGGCTCAACCCCCTCAGGGGTTTTGACTTGCCCCTAGAGAACTTAACCTTTCTGGCTCTAGAACAACCAGAGCCCCTCACCATTCCCGGAAGGTTAGCTCACTTTGCTCCCAGATGGGGGCAAATTACATCAGAGCAATGGACCCTCTCTATCATCAGAGAGGGCTACAAACTTCATTTTTCCAACCTTCCTCCATATACCATGGTGAGGCGCTTCAATTCTCCCCCATCTCTCCTGGGCCTGTTGGGTCAGGAAATCTCTTCTCTCCTTGCCCAAGGGGCAATAGAAGAGGTTCCTCTTCTTCAACAAGGGACAGGATTCTACTCCCCTTATTTTCTCATACCAAAGAAGACAGGGGGATTCAGACCTATCCTAGATCTGAGAGAATTGAACAAATTTCTGTACAAGGAGAAATTCAAAATGCTTTCTCTAGGCATTCTCCTTCCATACCTTCAGAGTCAGGATTGGCTTTGTTCTCTAGATCTCAAGGATGCGTACACACATATACTCATCCACCCATCCCACAGAAACTATCTAAGATTTCTGTTTCAGGGAAAACATTTCCAGTACAGAGTACTTCCCTTCGGTCTAGCCTCTGCTCCAAGAGTGTTCACCAAATGCATGGCAGTTGTTGCCGCATTTCTAAGAGGTCTGGGAATTTTTGTATTCCCATATCTGGACGACTGGCTCATCCGAGCTCCATCTCAGTCAGAGGCCCAGATTTCCCTGGACCGCACAAGGCACATTCTGCAGTATCTGGGACTGGTGATAAACCTTCCCAAGTCTCAACTTATCCCTACTCAGTCTCTGGAATTCATAGGGGCCCAGTTGGACACCACCACTGCAAGGGCCTACCTACCTCAAGTCCGGGGCCAACGTCTGGTGTGCTTGGCCTCCCAAGCTCAGTCCAGCAGTCACTTGACAGCCAGAGAAATGCTGCGACTTCTGGGCCACATGGCCTCCACGGTACACGTGGTGCCCTACGCTCGTCTTCATATGAGAGCAGCTCAATGGACCTTGGCCACCCAGTGGACTCAAGCATCAGGAGCGCTCTCCGACCAAATACTCACCTCAAAGCGTCTGTTTTGGTCCCTCCAGTGGTGGATGTCCACCAAGAATCTGTTGTTGGGGGCCCCCTTCCAACCTTTGTTGCCCCAAGCAACCCTCACAACAGAGGTGGGGAGCCCATCTTCAACACCTCTCCACTCAGGGTGCTTGGTCTCCACAAGAGACCACCCTTCACATCAACCTCCTGGAACTGCGAGCAATCTTCTTTGCCCTCAAAGTCTTCCATACCCTCCTAGTCAACCTGACCGTCCTAGTCCATACAGACAATCAGGTGGCCATGTTCTACATAAACAAACAAGGAGGGACAGGCTCTCTGTCGCTTTGCAACGAAGCTCTCAGATTATGGGCCTTCGCCAGAGAGCATCAAATTCATCTTCTGGCAGTGTATCTTCCAGGGGTTCAAAACTCTCGGGCAGACAGACTCAGTCGAGTTCTGCTTCCACACGAATGGTCCTTGCATATGGACCAGATATGCAGAATCTTTCAGGAATGGGGAACCCCGGACATAGACCTCTTTGCAAGTCCGTGGAATGCCAAACTTCCCCGGTTCTGTTCCAGGACTCCGTGTCAGAGAGCTCAGGCCAACGACGCCTTTCTCCTGCATTGGGGTCAGGACTTCCTATATGCCTTTCCACCCATTCCTTTGATTCCCAAGACTCTGTTCAAACTCCAGAGGGATCACGGATCGATGATCCTCATAGCTCCACGCTGGCCACGCCAAGTGTGGTTCCCTCTACTTCTGCATCTCTCCCAGGGACCCTCCCTGGACCTGGGAGTGGCTCCAGACCTTCTGTCTCAGGAGGAGGGGACTTTGTGGCACCCAAACCCCAAGTCCCTACACCTCAGAGCTTGGTTACTGAAGGCCTAAGCCTTCATGACTTCAATCTTTCTCAACCAGTGAAAGATATCCTTCATGCCTCTAGGAAACCCTCCACGAGGCGTTCCTATGCTTTCAAATGGAAACGCTTTTCCATTTGGTGTGCTCAACAGGGTCCTGACCCTCTAGCACTTCCTTTGAATTCTCTATTAGACTATCTCCTGCATCTTTCTAATGCAGGCCTTAAGACGAATTCAGTACGAGTCCATTTGAGTGCTATTGCAGCATCTTTAAAACCTATAAATGGACAACCTGTCTCCTCTCATCCTCTTATTGCAAGGTTCATGAGAGGCCTGACTCTAACTAAACCTCCCATCCGGCCTCCTCCGGTAGCATGGGATTTGAACCTCGTTCTAGGTCAGCTTATGAAGCCACCTTTTGAACCGTTGGTTTCTATCTCCTTGAAATTTCTTTCCTGGAAGGTCCTTTTCCTTATTGCAGTCACTTCGGCTCGCCGCATCAGTGAACTACAGGCCTTAGTGGCTCATCCACCTTATACCAGGTTTCATCATGATAAGGTGGTCCTTAGGACGAATCCCCACTTTATGCCCAAAGTGGTCTCGCCTTTTCATCTTAATCAGAGGTATATCTACCTGTCTTTTTTCCAGCTCCTCATGCATCCAGTGCAGAGAGGAACCTTCATACTCTAGATTGTAAAAGAGCTCTTGCCTTTTACCTCAACAGGACTCAGCCACATCGAAAGTCTTCCCAGCTTTTCGTGGCTTTTGATCCTTCTCATTTGGGACTTCCAGTCTCTAAACGTACACTTTCCAATTGGATTGCTCAGTGTATTTCCTTTGCTTACCAGAGTAAAAATATTTCTCTGGAAGGCCATGTCACAGCTCACAATGTGAGAGCCATGGCCACTTCTATGGCTCATCTTCACTCTGTATCCATAGATCAGATCTGTCGAGCCGCCACCTGGGCCTCGGTTCATACCTTCACAGCCCATTACTGTTTGGACAAGGACTCCCGCCGGGATGCCTTGTTTGGTCAGGCTGTCCTCAAACACCTGTTCCATACTTGAACAACTCCTGCCCACCTTCCCAGGATGGATGCCTGAGATCCATAAGAAGATGGCGAACCCTTGGAAAGGAATCTCCCAGGCATCTCAGCTAGGGAGTCCCCATATGTGAGGACTTATTCCTGCTTGTTCCTGGAGATAGCACAGTTACTTACCTGTAACAGGTGATCTCTGGGAACAGCAGGAATTAGTCCTCACAACCCACCCACCTCCCCTAGGAGTTGTATCTTCTATCTATCTTCCTTTCCTCTCTCTATTGTCTCAGCTATAAACTCGAACTGAGGAGAGCTGGTCAGGAAGGCGGGAAGGCAGCGCGCATGTGCAGTGGGAGGCCCCAAAAGCTTCCTTTCTGGGAAGCTGGGGAGCTTTCCCGCGCAGGCTCCGTCGGTTCCGACGTACCCATATGTGAGGACTAATTCCTGCTGTTCCCAGAGATCACCTGTTACAGGTAAGTAACTGTGCTTTCTTCCAAGACATTGGAGGGTAAAGTGACTCGCCCAAGGTCATAAGGCATGCCAGTGGGTATCAAATCCTTGATCTTCTGGGTTATAGGCAGTTGCTCTAACCACTGGGCTACTCCTCCACTCCAAGTGCTAAATGCTCCAAAATGGAACCTTTGCCACCTCAGAAGATGCCGTCCACCTCAATGTCTAACTCAGGCCTACAAGAGCTTCTGATGGAAATACACTTAGTCAAAGAGATTGTCTCTGCTAATGGCGAAGGCTCCCAATCTCATGCATGCCGACCTGATAGAACTGAAAAATCAATTCCAATCGCTCAGCATTCGTATTGGTATGGTGGAAACGACTTTGCAAGTGCATGAAAATAGATTCTCTCAGATGGATAAGAATGTGAAAAAACTTGTGCAATTGGACCATCTCCTGGAAGATTTAAATAATCACTCTAGATGAAACAATATATACATTATTGGTCTCCCGGAGGGAGTGGAAGGTCAAGATGCTGTGAAATATCTAGAGTCCCTGTTTCCTACTTTGTTAAATTTAAAGTTGAAACCCCTGCTAGAAATCGACAGAGCGCACAGGATTCCTACTCACCATGCCCCTACAACGAAGACTCTGAGGCCTATGATTCTTCATGCCTTACAATACCAACATGCTCAGTGTATTTTTCAAGTGGTCAAGGCTAAAACTCCTCTCCAAGCTGCAGTTCTATCCAGATTTTCACAAGACTACGGCTGAGAACCGAAAACAACTCCTTGCATATTGTCCACAACTGCAGAGGATGCAAGCTTGCTATGGTCTCTTTTTCCCAATAACTCTTCATGTGATCTTTCGGAATCAAACAAGATCCTTTGAAGACCTACAACTTTTGCAAACTTTTATAGAGGATCACATTGGTGCTGAAATGGACTGAGCAGCCTACTGTTTCGATGGTCACTTGAACAATTTGCATTTTTTTTGTTGGATATATTTGCTATCGAGTTGATTGAATATCAAGCATCTGTTCTCCTACTACACATTTGAAAATGCAGGGTATGATGAATTAATCACATTGCTTCTTTGTTTATGTATCTAATCCCTGGTTCTTTTGATTTGGGCAAAAACCTGACTCATCCTTTGGTACTACTGTTTAAAAGGATTATTGTTTTATATAACATTGCAGATCTTTTGATCAAACCTGAAGTCTACCTCGGGTCATTGATCAACACTTCACACACTACAGTCTCAATAAATAGGCCAAGAAAAGCCATCTACAACAAAATTAGAACACTCCAACAACTGTGACTGCTCCTTGATACTCAGGATTTCAGATCTGTCTTCCAAGCTATACTTCCCCTCCTTGATTACTGTAATGCAATCCTCCAAGGCTTACCAAAAAGCTATTTACTCCCACTCCAACTTGCCCAGAATGCAGCTGCAAGAATTCTCATCTGGATACCTAGAAACATCCACATCACCCTCATTCTGAAAGAGCTCCACAGGTTACCTTTGTTGAGCAGAATAAAATATAAAACCATTATGACCACCTTTAAAATCTATCACGAGCTATCCTTGCATTACCTTCAAACTTATAAGGAGACCACCTAACAATCAATATAGAAGAAGCTCTGCACAGCATCTTCTCTCTCTTCCCCCCAGATCTCACTAAATTTAACCAGACAGCCTGTTCACGTTCATTTGAGGTAATCAAATTTGCAGATGATACAAAATTATTCAAAGTTGCTAAATCCCAAGAGGATTGTGAAAAATTGCAAGAGGACCTTGATAAATTGGAAGACGGGACGTTCAAATGGCAGATGAAATTTAATGTGGACAAGTGCAAAGTTATGCACCTAGGAAAGAACAACCCAAACTATGAACATAAGAACATAAGATATGCCATACTGGGTCAGACCAAGGTCCATCAAGCCCAGTATCCTGTTTCCAACAGTGGCCAATCTAGGTCATACGTACCTAGCAGTTTCCCCAAAAGACACAGGTTCCGCAATGCTTGTACTGGGTCAAGCATTGATATCCTGGGTCCCTTCTTAATAATGGTTTATGGACCTTTCCTCCAGGAACTTGTCCAAACCTTTTTTAAACCCAGCTACACTAACAGCATACAAATTCCAGAGTTTGATTTCACGTTGAGTGAAAAAATATTTTCTTTTATTAGTCTTAAATAGTTTACCCTGTAGCTTCATTGCATGTCCCCTAGTTTGTCTATATCCTGATAAAGTAAACAATCGATCTACGTTTACCCGTTCCACTCCGTTCATTAATTTATAGATGTCTATCATATGTCCCCTCAGCCGTCTCTTTTCCAAGTTAAAGAGCCCTAACCTTTTTAGCATTTCTTCATAGGAGTATCCTTCCACCCCCTTTACCATTTTGGTGGCTCTTCTCTGAATTTTTTCTAATAACGCTATATCCTTTTAAAGATACGACGACCAGAATTGCACACAATATTCAAGGTGCGGTCTCAGCATGGAACGATATAGAGGCATTATAATATCTTTTGTTTTATTTTCCATTCCTTTCCTTATGATACCTAGCATTCTATTTGCTCTCTTGGCCGCCGCTGCACACTGGGCCGAGGGTTTTAACATGTTATCCGCAATGACGCCTAAATCTTTTTCCTGGGTGGTGGTTCCTAATGTGGAATCTTGCATCGTGTAACCATAGTTTGGGTTGTTCTTCACTAGGTGCATAACTTTGCACTTGTCCACATTAAATTTAATCTGCCATGTTGATGCCCAGTCTTCCAATTTATCAAGATCCTCTTGCAATTTCCACAATCCTCTTGGGTTTTAACAACTTTAAATAGTTTTGTGTCATCTACAAATTTGATAACCTTACTCGTTATTCCACTTTCCAGGTCATTTATGAATATATCAAAAAGCAGCGGACCCAGCACAGATCCCTGGGGTACACCACTATTCACCTTTCTCCATTGGGAAAATTGGCCATTTAGCCCCACCCTCTGCTTTCTATCTTTTAACCAGTTACTGATCCACAGTAGTACACTGCCTCCTATCCCATGACTTTTTAGTTTTGCCAAAAGTCTCTGATGAGGGACCTTGTCAAAGGCTTTCTTAAAGTCCAGATACACTATATCAACTGACTCACCTTTGTCCACCTGTTTATTCACACCTTCAAAAAAACATAACAGATTAGTAAGACAAGATCTTCCTTGTCTAAAGCCATGTTGGCTGTCTCCCATTAGGCCATGACTATCTACATGCTGAGTAATTTTATTCTTTATGATGGTTTCTACCATTTTTCCCGGTACTGACGTCAGGCTCACCGGTCTGTAGTTTCCCGGATCACCCCTGGAACCCTTTTTAAAAATTGGTGATACATTGGCAATCCTCCAATTTTCAGGTATTAGAGATGATTTTAATGATAGTTCACAGATTACTAATAGCAGGTCTGCAATCTCATATTTCAGTTCTTTTAACACCCTTGGATGTATACCATCCGGTCCAGATGATTTGCTACTCTTCAGTTTATCTAATAGTTAGATAAACTGAAGAGTAGCAAATCATCTGGACCGGATGGTATACATCCAAGGGTGTTAAAAGAACTGAAATATGAGATTGTAGTAATAGTTGTAATATCTTCCCGATGTATTGATATTTCCTTCAATTCTTCCGCACCTTTAAATACCACTTCAGTCATGGGTAACTTCCCTACATCTTCCTCAGTAAAGACCGAAGCAAAGAATTCATTCAGTCTCTCTGCTATCGCCTTGTCGCCTCTTAGTACACCTTTCACCCCTCTATCATCTAATGGACCAACCAACTCTCTCACAGGTTTTTTGCTACAAATGTACTTGAAAAAGTCTTTATTTCGCGTTTTTGCTTCCGCAGCAAACTTCTTCTCAAATTCTCCCTTTGCCTGCCTTATCAATGCCTTGCATTTTACTTGCCAGTGCTTGTGCTGTTTCCAGGTTTCGTCGTTTGGCTCTTTTTTCCATTTCCTGAAAGATGCTTTTTTGGCAACAACAGCCTCTCTGACCTCACCTTTAAACCATGCTGGCAGTTTTTTTGGACTTCCTTCCACTTTTCTTAAAGCATGGAATACAGCTGGTCTGAGCTTCCAAGATAGTATTTTTCAACAACACCCAAACTTGATGTAAGTCTTTAACCTTTGCAACTGCTCCTTTTAGTTTTTTCTTAACTATTTTCCTCATTTTATCATAGTCTCCCTTTCGAAAGTTAAACGGTAGTACTGTGGATTTCCTTACTATCCCTCTTCCACTAATTAAATCAAAGGCGATCATGCTATGATCACTATTGCCAAGTGGTTAAATGATACAAAGTTCCACATTATGAATCACCACCCAGGAAAAATATTTAGGCATCATCGTGGATAATACGTTGAAACCCTCCGCCCAGTGTGTAGTGGCATCCAAGAAAGCAAATAGAATGCTAGTAATCATAAGGAAAGGAATGGAGAATAAAACAAAGGATATTATAATGCCTCTGTATCATTTCATGGTGCAACCACACCTTGAATATTGTGTGCAATTCTGGTCGCCTTATCTTAAAAAGATTATAGCGGAATTAGACAAGATACAGAGAAGAGCCACCAAAATGGTAGAGGGGATGGGAGAATACCCCTATGAGTAGAGGCTAGAAAGGTTAGGGCTCTTCAACTTGGAAAAGAGATAGTTGAGGGGAGATATGATAGAGTTCTCTTAATTAAAGAATGGGGTGGAACGGATAAATGTAGATTAATGCTATCAATATATAGAAAGACTTGAGGACATGCAATGAAGCTACAGTGTAACCTGTTTAAGACTAATAAGAGAAAATATTTTTTCACTCAACGCATTATCAATCTCTGAAATTCATTACTGGAGGATGTAGTAAAAGCTGTTAGTGTAGCTAGGTTTAAAAAGTTTGGACAAGTTCCTAGAGGAAAGGTCTATACAACATAATTAAAGGGGACCCAGGAAATCCATTGCTTGCCCCAATACAAGCATTGTGGAACCTGTGTCTTTTGGGAAAACTGCTAGGTACTTGTGACCTAGATTTGCCACTGTTGGAAACAGGATACTGGGCTTGATGGACCTTGATCTGACCCAGTATGGCATATCTTATGTTCTTATGTTCTTACGTCTCCTTCAGCCAGTGCTCTCTTGCCCCTGTGAGATTTAAATAGCTGATTTAATAGACAGAACTGTTGCTGGCTCAGTCCTAGCTGGAGACAGGACTGTGATAGATCTGCCACAATTTCTAGGAAAGGGAAGCTTTGGAAACAGAAGCTGCAGATTGCCAGAAGAAGGATGCATGGCTTTGGATTTTATTACTCGCCTTTCCAAAGCTCTAATCAAGGTGGGTTACAGCTCAAGTATAGTAGCTTGTTCTCTGTTCCAGAGTGAGCTTATAGTCAGGGCAGTAATGTCCAGGGGACCGCGATGCTGCGCTTACCTAAGGCTCCGGCACTGCATCACAGTTCCTGTCTGCCATTATCTGCCATTTCTGCCCCCTCCAACGCAGACTTTCGGTTGTACACTGGCTTTTTCGGAGGCATGTTCTGCCACCTTCCAAAGTTTGTTGCTGTAGGGAACTGCCTAGTTTGCCTAATGGTAGTGCCAGTCTTGGGTGGTACAAAGAGGAGGTGAATGTTGGGGATATGTTGCTATGAGGTCTGGGGAGCTGTGGAAGGGCAAGGATGTTGGCAGTTCTCTAGGGGGTGTGTGAGCTAGTTGTGGGAGGGGGGGGGAGGATTAAGCAGCTTCAGGGGATGTGTTTGTAAGGTGCTTGGGGCATGGGCGGGTGTCACTCCAGGGATGTGGGTGGCTTTTTCTGAATTGAATGAGGTAGGGTGGTATTGCATGTGCATGTACAGAAAATCTCCATCTAAAAAGGTATTCCCCTTTGGTATCTCTGCTCCAGGCTCCACCAATTCTTGGATGATTCCAGAGACAAGCTGCATGACTTCTGCAGGCAGAGGGAAAGGATGCCTGCCCTACCTCCTATATAAAAGTAGATGTGCTAAACACATATGTAGCCCATTTGTATTCCTGTAAGGTAGTGTTCTGCATCTGAGGGCTACCCACAAGCTTTCAATGTGGAAGTGACAATCTGTTGCTGTGGGCAGGCTGCTGTACACTTCACAGGAATCGGTGCTGGGTGCTCTCCTGACAGGGAACACAGAGTCTTACTTTGTGAAGGAACAGATGTCTCACTGTCTCCTATTTTTAGCTGTTGAGTTCTTGCACAGCTTCTCCCTCTCTCATTTGCACAAAAGCTCTTTCTCTGGGCATATGGCTGGGGTGGGGGAGGGAGGGAGGGAGACACAGCTGCTATCTGGGTGTTGTGGCCCAGAGGAATGAGGAAAATGAGGCAGAATGTACAGGAGCAGAAAAACCTTTAGAGAACCTGCACATCAGCTTCTATTAGGAGCAAGGACAGACAACTTCTTCAGAGTGTTTTTTAAAGTCCATTGTTTTTAATGCCCATACTTTGGTCTTTTTGTTAATTTTGTTTTTAGTTCTACCTTTTTTTCTCTTGCCCCCTTTAAACTTTTACTCCCCTTTCTTCTTTTCCCCTCTGGCTTCTCTTTTTCAGTGCCCAGCGAATGCTCATCTCTACCCTGCTGGGGCCCAGTTGCTGTCCCTCCTGGAATCTAATGGCACCGTTCCGGGCATACGCCTGGCTCCTTTCCCTCGCAGTAATGCCAATCTTAGATGCAGATACTTAGTGCCAACTTTTTAAGTGCTTGGGTGACCTGGCACGTGGAATATTTCCAATCCTGCATAATATAAATAACACAGGTTTCTGTGGACCTTCTTATGCATACTGACAGAGACCAAGAAGCAGTTGCTGTAGGTTCAAACACACGCAAAGAAGTTGGCTGAACTTCACTGCCACGTAATGACTGGAGTTAGTATTTGAATAAAACACCCCTCCCCTCCCCCCCCCTAACATGGCACACAGTTGTTTTCAGATCTTGAGGTGGATCAAATCTTGGCACAGATAACATCATGGCTTTGGGTACAACAAAGCAACAATTGTGCCCTCTGCTGCTGATTTGAGGCTTTGATTTTTCCTGGAGCAGATATCAGTGTGACTACTGGGTTCAGGGCCATAACCTGTGCCGGTACAGAAACTGTGGTTTGTCCTGATGTGGTCTCTGGTTCGGAGTCAGAGCTGATAAATGTGACAATGCCAGGCTAGTCTATCAGCTCCTCTCGTAGTATATAAAATGAGTCTGGTCTCCATGATAATTGCAAACTGTATTCTGAGCAAAAGCAATCTCATCCTTTTCAAATTTTCACAGTACTCACCTTGTAACGTCCAGTCTGGCTGTAAACAGTCTAAGTGTAAGATCCGTTGCCTCGTTAGCTTAAGAGTAGGAAAGGGTGGAATAGTGGATACTGTCCTGGGTACTCCTGGGATGGGTGTGTATATTGGATGTGCCAGTAGAGGGTGCCATGAGGACAGCCTCCATTTCTTCCTTACTATTGCCTTATATCTGTTCTGTTGCAGGTAAGAAAGGAAGGAGAAGGGGTTTGGATTAAGCTTGTGCCTTTTTCTGAAGTTCCAGTATGCCTATTTTCATTGCTGGCTTACAAAAATAAGGACTGGCCCAATTATTAGGCTAAACCAGGCAGTTGCCTAGGGCGGCACTTTCTGAGAGGCAGCAAAAAGAAGTAGCAATCCAAAGCAAAACAGAGTCTGACAGCCAGGTAAACTCAAAGAGCCAACAGCACATCTGCATGGAGAGTGGGGACACACATATATACAAAACTAAGCTTACCAGCTAGCCCTGATTTTTAGGAATTGTCCCCGATTTCAGATCTGTGTCCCCAACTCCCACTTCTATGGCAACCTCCTGTCCCTGATTCCAGCAATGAGGGCAGAGGTGCCATGTCAGGGAGACAGCAACAGCTGGCCCAGTGCGAGTGTGGCAAACAGGACATGTAAAAGCCCTCACGTGTGGCAGGTAGTGATGGATGGTACAGTGCTGGGGTGGCACAACAGAGCATTTTAAAGCCCTCAGTGCAGCAGGCAACTCAAGGCTTTTGAGCACATGTGTGCCTCCTCAAATAGGAAGTTTTTATTGGAGAGGGCAGGATGCGCAGACCTTGAGTGCACACGTGCAAAGGTCCATAGCATTGCCTGTCATAGCACAGGACAGCTTCGACAGGAGGGAACAGGCTCAGAAAGAGAAAGGAGATGCTGGACAGGGTACGGGTAGCAGGGGAATAAGGAATTTAAGGGAAGTGGCAATGCTGGATACTTGTGGGAGGGAAAAGGGGAGATACTGGACTATGGGAGGATGGGGTAGAGAAGAGGAGGAGAATGCGAGACATGGAACAAGGACAAGGGAAGGGGAGAGATGCTGGGCATGGGGGCTACGGACAGGAAGGAGAGATGCTGGAGTACAGGGTGAGTTAGGGAAGATTAGATACAGAGCAGCCGGATGGGAAGAGTAGGTCATACTGGACACAAGGCATGGGGAATGGAAGGGCTTGGGGAAGGGAGATGGAAAGCTGTAGGTAGATACAGTAGAAAAGAGAGAAGAAGTCTGAGTGGACAGAGAAGCGTAAAAATCAATGGAAGAAAGCCGGAAGTGAAAATGAGTGTCAGAGATGGATGTACGGGGGAAAGAGCAGACTGGAGGAGAGAAATAAATGGGAAATGGACAGGAGACTGTGGGAACAACATTAAGGGAAGACAGACAGAAGAAAGCAGAGATCAGAGATTGGGAGTGAGATTACTAGAAAAATAAAGTGGCCACACAGCAAAGGTAGAAAAAAGAATTTTAGTGATGGGACTGTGTCAGTTTTTGGAATTTACAGTACCTGGGTAATATTTTTGGGGGAGGTGCATTGCTGTTTCTATCTCTCTTGAATTGTCAGCTTGAAAGTGATATTGCGCTGGCATGGGATGGATAGAGGGTAACAAATCCTCTTTTCTTTCCCACTCCTTGTGGCTCAATCCTGGAACACTTCACATAATAAGTGTCCAGATTTGCTTGCGAAAACTCGTAACCATATACAAAGCAGAGTTTAATATTTAAAGGCAGGATGCCTAGTTATGCATTTTTACAGTATTCTAATGGGAGGAGTGGGGTTTCAATGATTATTATTGTTAAGTATAATTATCAAAATCCATGGGGGGGGGGGGGGTATAAGGCTGAAGGTTTTCCTAAGACACCCAGTTCCTTTGCATTGCCTTGCAGAGGCAGTTACAATTTTTTAATGCATTTATATCTTACTTTTTATACCACTCCCTTTGTACAAACTCTGGGTGGTATATAGCAAAAATAGAAAACATTTGCATGCGAGGTAAGATGCAGCTGTTTTGAAAACATCCATTGCTCTTTTTTTTTGGTGGGTTTGAGTTGAGTGCAGCAAGGCTCCCTGCCATGTCTCTCTACTGCAAGGCTTGGCTAAACCTTGTCAGTGGATTCTCACAGTCCCAGATGGGTGTGTTCCAAAGGCCAGTGTGTATGGAAGGCTTTAGCTCTGCCCCAAGGGTCAGAATTCTCTGGTAGATTTTCAGCTTATTAAATGGTTGCTCACGAGTCTCTGACGCCAATGCTGCATCCTTGGGGAACTGTTTCTAATCTGCCAGTCAGTGTGCACCCTTCCCGGCATTAAGTGTCCTTCCCTACCCCCAGGTCTGGGAAAATCTAGGCTTGGGAACTCTTTTACACTGGAGCGTGAGGGTTAGAAGTCAAATCTGTGCTTAAGACATTTCCCAGAGACAGAGAGATGCTGGCTTTGCAACAACAAATCTTTGAAAAGATTCAATGGTGACGAATTGGAACTGCACCCTGGGTTCTGGATTGAAGGGCTCCCTGCCCAAGATCTTATGCCCGGAGCTCTGAGCTTGGCCCATGGCTAAGATGCTATGACCTGGAATGTGAGAGGGCCCCTCGCCAAAGGGATGCAAACGAACTGTTACTACTACTACTATTAATCATTTATAAAGCACTACAAGACATATGCAGCACTGTACAAACACATATAGAAGACAGTCCCTGCTTGTAGAGCTTACAATCTAATCAAGACAGACAGTACAGAACAAGAGAAACAACGGGTTCAATAGGGAAAGGAGAAAAAGGGCTTAGGATCCAAAAGCAGCTACAGAGAGATGAGCTTTTAGTACGGGCTTAAAGAGTGGAAGAGGTTTGACATAGAGATACAGGGAGTTTGTCCCAGGCACAAGGGGCAGCAAGGTGAAAAGACCGAAGTCTAGAGTTAGCAGTGGAAGAAAAGGGCACGAAGAGGAGCAAAGCAGAGGAGGAGCGGAGTTCGCGAGGAGAGGTGTAGGCAGAGAGGAGAGGTAATGAGGGGCAGTTATATGTTAGAAGGAAAAGTTTGAATTGGATGTGGAAAGGGGAGGGGGGCCAGTGAAGTGACTTTAGAAGAGGGTAATATGAATGTGATGGGGTTGGTGGAAGATTAGCCGTGCAGCAGCGTTCAGGACAGATTCACCCTGGACTGTGAGATCCTGTGTGTTGGGATTCCAAAGAGGTTTCTGGGACTCTACATATCAAGGACTTGGAAGCCCATCGCTAGATATCGGATATGTCTTTGCCGCCTTCATGTCAGGTTTCCTTTTGACAAAGAAATAGCAACAGTGCTTGAGCTGTGAAGAGTTAAGAAAATGCAGTCAGTGGGGGTGCAGCTCACAGGTGCAGTTGGCCAGAGCAGAGGGGACATAGAGGGAACTCATGAGGAGGCCACAGTGAAGGCACTAAAAGCTTTCTTCACGCTAGTCCGTTTCCAGCGGTTTCTCTTCCCTCATGTATTTCCCCCTTCACACTCCCCTTCTAATCCATTCTCGCCATTTTCTCTCCCCCCTGGCCTCCTCCATCCTCTTCACATTTTTATCCAACCTCCTACCCCAAGTCCAGCCAATTTGTACCACATTCTCTTCCCAGCCAGTACAGCCAGTTCCCACCTGTCTCTCTTCTCCCCTGCCTGTTCCTACAGCTAGGAGCCTCCCTCCCTCTCCTTTCACTTACTTTCTCCTCGCCTGCTATTCGCTCTCCGCACTCCCACTTGCTCCTTTCTCTCTCCAAATTTCCTCTACTCTTTCCCTTTCTTCTCCTTCTTTCTTCCTATTAGATGTGTTATTTATTTATTTTGAGTCTCTTCTCTACCGCGCTATTCAACATCAGTGCGGTTCACATGGAACATAAAACTTACACATTTCATTGGCTATCTGTGTTTACAAGGAACAGGTACTAGAACTTGGATAACCTTGGGAAACTATTTACATCTAGGTGACGTGACAAGTCGTATCTCGCTAGTCATAGTCAAGCAAAAGTGTCTATGGAGGAAGGTCTGTCTGTCTGTCCATAGGCATCTGTTTGCGCATGCACAAGTGAAAACAAACAGATGTCTAGGGCTTCAATTAGTGAAAAGCTGGCAGGAGTCTGGCACCTCCTGTCAGCAAAACAGAAAGCAAAGCGGAGGCAGCAGCCGAATTTAAAGAGCTGGTGGGAGTCCCCACTTCTCTCCTTCTGGTCAAATATAAAGCAGAATGGCGGCAGTAGCCCAATTTAAAGAGCTGGAGGGATGCCCACCTCCCTGTTGGCATAGATTATCTGAGGATTGGAGAAGGGGTGGAAAGGCGAAGGTGCAGCATAAGGGAAGGAGTAGGGTGAGATGAGAGGATAGGGTTGGGGCAGAGCATAAGGAAGGGATGTGGATAAGGGGAAAGGAAGGAAATGCAAGGAGAAGAAAGCGGAGGGGACCGGGAGGGAAAGTGCAAGGTGAGGCAGGGAAAGGAGAGAGTGCAATGTGACAGGGGAACAAGGGAAGGGAAAGGTAGGGAGGGGGGATAGGGAAAGAGAGTTTGTGCAGGAGATGGGGAAAGTGAAGGGAGATGGACGCTTACGTGCACACACTCCCAACACCACACATACCCAACGTGCTGCTCCCCCACCCCAATCCCAACACAGACACACACTCGCACACAGACACAAACACAGCCTCTAACACACACTGCCAATGCATCTCCAACTTTTTGACATCCCACTCTCGCATCCCCACAAACAGTTTTACTCTTCTTGGGTCACACAGACACACACCCACATACACCATCACTCAGTACCCCCAACTATGCTCACTGACCCAGACACCCATTCACAGGCCCCCGCTATCCGATACGATCGTTTCATTGTAGTCCCCCACAGGGCCATGCTTGAGTCTCTGAATGGAGGAAAGGGGAAGTGCGTCATTGGGTTGCACTGTAAGTGGGCACTTTCCAGAGCGTTACTACTGCGCTGGCTCCTCCAGGTCAAAGGTTACGCTGCTGCTCATAGGCAGAATTTGGGGAAGGGGCTGCAAAAGGCTTGCTGCCCTGCCCTGATCTTAAAGCTAGTCAAAAACTATATTACATTAATCTAATAAAAAAGTATCACTTTATCTACTTTCTTTGTTGTTTTTGTTTTTTATTTATTAACCTTTAAAGTGAACTAACATGGCAACTACACCACTTTTCTGTAATGCCACTGGGGATTCCCCCACCCTTTACTGAGAGATGGCTATAGAATGATTACTATGTGGCCTTGCGCAAGTCACTTAACCTCAGGTACAAACTTAGATTGTAAGCCCACCGGGGACAGGGAAAATGCCTACTGTATCTGAATGCAACTCGCATTGATCTACTGCTGGAAAGGCGTGAGCTAAATTGAAATAAATACGACTACTGCTAATCATTTGTATACAGTAGTCTACAAGGCATACGCAGCACTGTAGGGAGACATGTACTCGTAAGACACAGTGCCTACTCATCAGAGCTTACAGTCTAGTCAAGACAGACAACACAACTGGGGATTATGATATATCTAGGGGAATGGTAAAGAAGCACAGAGGAGGTGAACAGGAGACTGAGGGGATCAGGATCCAAAAACAACCTTGAAAAGGTGAGCTTTTAGCATGGATGTGAAAAGGAGCAGAGATGGGGCCTGACTCAGAGACTCGGGGAGTTTGTTCCAGGCAGAAGGAGCAGCAAGGTGGAAGGATCGAAGTCTGGAGTTAGCAAAAGAAGAAAACAGCACAGATAGAAGCGATTTGCCAGAAGAGCAGAGTTCCTGAGGAGGGGTGTAGGGAGAGATAAAAGAGGAAAGGTAGTGAGGAGCAGCCGAATGAAGGCACTTATAGGTCAGTAAGAGCAGTTTGAACTGGATGTGGAAACAGATAGGGAGACAGTGACGGGACTTGAGAAGAGACATTACCTGAGCATAATGACGCTGGCGGAAGATATGCTGTGCAGCTGAGTTTTGAACAGATTGACGTGGAGAAAGATGATTCAGAGGGAGACCAGTGAGGAGCAGGTTACAATGGTCAAGAGGGGAGGTGACTAAAATGGATAAGAACTTTAGTAGTAAGGAAGGGACAAATTTTGCTGATCTTTCCACTGGAAAAATCCACTATAAATATTGAGAGAATAGAATGCACAGGGGGGGGGGGGGCCTCTTGCTAAAAAGAGAGGAGGGTATCCCCAAAGGCTCTACGTAAAAGAAAAATACCAGTCTTTTAGACCATAATGGGGAAGACAGCAGCTGCTTTACCAGTGCAACAGAAATAGGGCCTTGGTAGAAAGGGGGAAGCAAAATATTAAGGCATAAGCCGGAGTGGAACAAACATTGAGAAGCTCCCAAACAGACACTTTGGCATTAAAGGTATGTAGCAGTATAGTGTTACTGAGTCCTTGTTCATAAGTAGACCCTGTGTAGTGCAGAATAATGGGGGATAGGTTTTTCTGTTGTCAGGAGACAGGGAGAGCCACCTTGATGTTTTGGAGAAAGGTTTAAAAGGCCTGGAAAGTCAGCGCCCAGGGTCTTCCTTCATGGGATTCCAGGGGGTAAAGAGGGGCTGCTGTATGCACTGGTTGGTGTCAAGCACAGCCTGCGCGCTGCCACTATGTGTCCAGGGCCGACCCGTCCACTAGGTGCCAATAATGTTGACCATAACTGTAGGCTTTTGCCGGTAAATACATAATTAGCCAGTGTATTTTAAAAAACTATACAGATACAATATATAATTCCATCACTAGCAGCAAAAATTACAACAAAGGACAGGTCTATGTGAATCACAAGAGCCAGCCCAGCAGGGATAGGAGAGCAGGAATGGTGGTGGGTGTGTACGGCGGCCCCCTCTGCATTTGTCTGTGTGTTGATACATATGGGTGTTTGTCTGCTTCTGTGTGTATGTGTGCGCATGTGAAGGGTCATGTCAGAAAGGGCATTCAAGTGCAATCCGGGATGTCCAGGGCAGAAAGTATAGAAAAACACCAGCGACATCTATGTTACTAAAATTGGACCAAAATATAGACTCCCGTGCCGCATCCATATAGATGTCCTGGCTATGAAACTATGGGATGTGCATCCAGCAGCGTGTCAAAACGAAAACACGAGTCCGCATTCCTCATCAGTGTTCATGGTCAAATTTGTAAAATAAAAGTCATGCACTGGAATATCGGGCCATTTAAATTGCCAGATGTTATCCGTATATTTGTGGGCCATGTTAGGGAGGAAAGAGGGCAGGACAGAAAATTATCCAGATCGCAATGATATTAGCCACTATTCAAATAAGTTATATATTTTAGGATGAATAGCATTATAAACTAAACAGATAATACTGGCACTAGCACTGCACTATCTGTATGAATAGTGGGATTAAGGTTAATGGCAACGCTGGCGTTTACCTTAAACCAGTCATCATGCTGGCAGAACATTTGTCCTTATTTGCGCAGTTCATACTACAAGATTGACCCCAAAGGGGAGGGCGCAAAAGAAAAAGTTGGCTCAGGGTGCAACAATGCAACTGGCCCTAGATAAGGACTTGTTTGTTTTCTCTTTTTACCCTACTTTTCCCCTATATTTGTTTTGGGGAGAAAAAACAAATACAGCTTTTATTTTACACAAAGAAGAATAGCCTAATGGTTAGAATTTTTTTTAAAGTGCTGTCTCCTGGTGATCCAGGTGCCTCTGGGTTTTCTTGGCAAGATATGATCAGAAGTAGATTGCCAGACCTTTTCTTCTGAGGCAATGGAGGGTAAAGTGACTTGCCCAAGGTCACAAGGAGTGCCAGTGGGACTTGAACCCTTGATTTTCTGGGTACTAGGCAGTTGCTCTAACCACTAGGCTACTCTTAGGGAAGCCATGGTTCAGATCCCACCGACACTCTGTGATTTTGGGCAACTCACTTATCCCTCCATTGCTTCCAGTGCAAAATTAGACTGTAAGCCCACTACGGCCAGGCATGAGCTAAATTGAAATTTTCTTCCCCTTTAAGTACAGACTTTTCTTTAGAGCATTTTGGAAGTCCGAGTTGCATTCCAGCAAAGACTTTGGGGAATTTTGCCTTCCTTGGCCACCAGAACCTGTTAGTGGTTACCTTCTGCTCAGGTTCGGAGGCAACACTTATTGGACACTTACCTAGTGACTCCGAAGTGTTGGGGAATTACCCGGGATAGCCTTCCCTTGCTGTACCCTCTCCTCCAGTGCCATACCGAGACTGAAATCCGCCCTGTGCGACTTGCACATCAGGCGCGCCCCCCCCCCTCCTGCACCTCCATTAGACACTTTATGGGGGTGCGGGAGAGGGGGGCGCGCACCCGATCTGCAAGTCGCCGGCACGCTAAGCAGGTCTGGTTCCTCCCAGAGAGTCCAGACCTGCTTAGTGTGCCAGCGCGAAGACTTAAGGGGCGCATTTCGTCTTTCTGCTGCTGCCTGCTGCTGAAAAAGTGGTGGTGGCAGGCAACGGCAGAGAGACAAAATGCGCCCTTTAAGTCTTTGTGCCCTGTGCGGCCGCACCGCTAGCACAGGGCTCGGTACGGTCCTGCTCTCCTCCCCCCTCCAGGCACCCATACACATGCTAATAAGCATACAAAACCAATTACTGCAGTGTTTTAACAAGAAATCTTTATTATAGAAGCTTGAGTATATTATCTTTATTGCACCTAGCAAGCAGATAGCATAAGCTTACCTAATAAGAAAGAGAGAGGTCGGTACAGCCCACCTCCATGTTTTGTTCCAACTAACTCTCCCCTCTGCAGTTATTCTCCTACTTCCTTTATAGGCCTTCACATATAGTGTTATCTCTATATTTTCAGTTCCCAGACTAAGGGGTATGTTTACTAAAGGGCGCTAACGTGCACCCGGTGGAATTATTGTGCGATAAGGTACATTATCGGGCGATGAAGGCGCGTTATCGTGCGATAATGTATCTTATCGCATGATAACGCACCTGCGGCGTTAAGGCACCCTAACGCTGTGAAATCCGGCGCTGAAGGGCGGAGGAAGGCTTCCCAGAGGGCGGAGAGAAGGGGTCAATGGGTGGAGAGTGGGAGGGGAAAGGCTCCAGGCACACTAACGCCATGGAATCCGGGTCTGATCACTAACGCCAGTGAAACCCTTGCGTTAAGGCACGTTTGCAGGAAAGAGAAACCATTTCCGCCAGCAATATACAGCAAAGCCAGGGAAACCTACAAAAAGTGATAGTTGTGATACATGTGCACGGAACAAAAGGGCAAATAAACATGGAAAATGACCTGAACAAAATATAAAATCACCATAACCAAGCTGGCCAATAGTGATATTAATGGGAAAAATAAAAAAACACTATTGATAAAGCTCCAAAAAAAAGATATTAATTTTGGAAGGGTCTATGCTCTGTCCCCCTACAAGGTGAATGATCCCATATTGAAATAGCGCTGATCAGGGTTTTCCCTTTTTATTAGACAGGTTTCTTATGGCATGCACATGGGCGGCAACAGCAGGGTGGGCATGTCGGAAAAGGGCAACTGTACAGATGTTTGAAAATGGGATACAGAGGGCTGCAGGCGGCACATGCTGTGGTGCAGCTGGGCATGAGTGTGTTTCTCACCGTGTCACAAGGGATAGTACCCAGCAGGTACCTCCAAGGGCACAGAACATTGGCAGGCGGTGTTGGGGGGGAAGCGTGGACGTCTATGCAGACACCACTACCCCAGATCCCGCACCATAGGCAGCCACCTATCGGCACACTGGATGGCCTGAGACTGCGCACCACCAGCACCACCAGCATAAGGGCATGTCAGCATGGTAGCGGAGGGGTACTGGTGGTGGAGGGGGCAGTGGTATCTGCCCACAGCAGACCATGGACTAGTCCAGTTTAGGTGGGTGCCGTGCACTGCAACAGACAGGCTCTGTCTGATGAACAGTCATGGTATCCCCAGGGAATGAACCATCCCTGTGGCAACAGTGTAGTGCAGTACACACAGCCAGTGTGTTCAGGAACAGAAGGTCACAAGTTCAAGTCCCAGCTGTGGATCCTACCAACCCAGTCTGCATATTTTACCCAGTACTAAACCGTGGTAATAAAGACGTAACCTTTATTGCAGATAACAAACATGCCTGAAACACTTATATTTTACCCTACAGAGCACAGACACCATAAACATGTGCAATACCTAGAGCAGAGTTTCCCAAATGCAGTGCTGGAGGGCCAAAAACCATTCAGGTTTCATGCTGTCTCTAATAAAGATGCCTGTGCTGCATTTCTATGCGCCGCCCCCATGGTATGCAAATGTATCTCATGCATATTCATTAGGGACAGCATGAAAACCCAAACAGTGTTTGGCCCACCAGGACTGGAGTTGGGAACTTCTGCCCTAGAGCAGCGGCCAACAGGGGCAGAAACACCCCACACCCACAGGCTCCATTATCCAAAGCCTCATGGAGAGGCAAGATGTTGGGCCCTGCACGCAGCAGCATCACCCAATACTAGCACTTGCATACCTTAGCGATGCCGCCCTAAACCTGGGAATACGTTACATATATATCAAAAGGTTGCTATGATTAATGGCAGATAGCAATTCCTAAGTTCAGCACAATTTGCTGATTGAGCTGCATCATAGCAACCTTTCTGATGTCTGTGGAGTGTGTTTCAGTTCTGGTTTCTGCCAGTGTTTACCACCCCAGGGAGTGACCCCAACAGTATTGCGTACCATAGCCATGCCTGCACTGTGCCCAGGACTGGTGCGGTGGCCAGGGCTGCCAAAAGCCTCTATATTTGCACAATGCTGGCATAGGTGTGGGAGTGTGTGTCTGTCTACCCAGTGTGTGGTGGCTGCCAACACCTTACTCAGCCCACACTGCTTGCACTGTTTCCAGTGTTAGCCTGCTAATGTGCATAATGAGGAGCAAGGTACTGTGGGTATAGCCTGGACAGGGTGGCCTGGGCAGGATGCATCTGCACAGGGCAATGGCTGGGACATTGTAGTGCCCGGCCACCACCTGCACGGACAGGGTGGCCACAGCATGTCCTGCTGGGAGGTCATTCTCACGCTGACTGAGCAGTGACCACGGCATGGTTAGGTTCCCCCATAGTGCCATATAGCATTTCTCTCAAGTGATATTTATGGGTTCTCTTTTCTGGGGCCTAATCACTGACTTATCTGCTTGGTGGGTGTGCTCACATCCCCTCCAGGAACATGCACTATGAACTAGCTAGCAGACTGTCTGCAGTTATATGTGTATGGCTGGAACACCTTGCAGGGTGCAGCGGCTGGAGGCTTGCTGCTGGAGAATGTCAGATGGTGGTGGGGGGCAGCTGAGCATTTTGAGGCCTACTGTCTGTCTGCCATTGCCTTATGGATGTGTACAGATCTGCATTGACTGCTCTGTAGGGTGTCTGTTCCCCAGCAGGACTGGGGTTGATGGTCCCCTCTAGTGCCACCATTGCAGTGAGATCCTGTTTTCCATCCTGAGCCACAGAGGGTGGGTTGGGTGGTGGTGGTGGTACATAATCTGTCTTATAAGGCCCTATAAAGTGCCTTATAAGGTGCCCTATAGGGAACATTTTAAGGTGCCTTGGCGGACTGTGCACTTTATAATGTGCTCTCTGGAGTGCCTTATAGGGCGCCTTATGCGGCACCTTAGGTTACGGCACTGTGAGGGTGTGTTTGCTGGCAGCACTAATTTAAATTAAAAAAGAAAATGCCTCTGACAGCCTTACTCATTAAGCCCACTGGGGGATCAAACTCATGACCCCTGTTTCATCAGTCAATGTATTAACCATTGTGCTACACCTCAGTTGCTGTGTTTGCAGGTCAGCGCGCCTAATTAAGGCTAACGCGCATTAACATGCCACGGCTCCCTCTATCGCACAAAAACGTACCTTATCGCACAATAACCTTAAATGCTACCTTAAGACTGGAACGCCCACTACCTTATATGGCATTCGTCACAGTAAGACTGCAACTAATGCCGGTAACATTAAGACGGTTTAGTAAACATACCCCTAAATGTCTTAGTTCTTTCTTCAATATATGTTTCTTTTTAATTAATTCATATCCTGCCCTTGGTATGTTACATTTAGCACTCACTTCTGCAAATTCCTGCACCCTATCTTCTTTTGCACCTTTTCTTCTGTGTCTGAATCTGTCCTTCAAGGTTATAGGAAACTGTGCTGAACTTATTCACACGAAGTGTCATTCCAATCTGGACGTACAGGCCCTCTGTGTGCCCGGTCGGAATTGGACGCACAGAGGGAGTCGCGATTCTGATCCCGCAGGGCACGTTTAGCTCCACGGGATAAGAATCATGAACAGGCCTGTACGTGCAGGCCGGGACCGCGATTCAGCCCGGCCTGCACCTACAGGCCTTGCCCAGCTAACTCAGTCAGGGCTTTTAAATGGAGTTGTGGCGCTATAGCATCAGTTGCCATGGCACCGCAGCACCATTTAAAAGCCACGATCCCTGACTGCTGGCACCCAAAGTGCTTTTGCCGCAGCCCTACCTCCGATCTGGCCTTCGAGGGCCAGGGTCGAGCTGCAGGGAATGCCCTGTGTCCGCTGCCGCCTCTTCCCAACCCAGTCTTGCCATTTCCTCTGCATCAGGGAAGTTATTCCACCTCGGAGGTGGAATAACTTCCCCATTCAAGGCACCGGCCCCAGAAGTACAGGGTCAATATTAGAATCGGCCTTGTACGTCCTGGGCCGACCACAGTCCACTGCCCGCTCTAATGCCTTGCCTGATCTGCTTCTTTCCCGCCTCCCATCTAACTTCCCCGTACAACATAAAGGGAAGGAGGACAGGGACGGGAAAGGACACGAATAGTGAGGATGGACATCCCAACGGGGCATCCATCCCCGTTATTTGTGGCTCTGATGACCCCCACAGTTTCTCTATTAACCCTTATGCTGATGTTATAGCAAACAGATTTGTAGGCCCTTACAAACCCTCCAACTTTTATTTTTACCAATATGTTTTATGTCTCCCTGCACTGGTATCTTGAGCCCCTAACGAGGGGTGTGCTACACATCCACATTTCCTGCTGTCACTCAGCTGCTGCCTTCAGCTCTAGCATCCGGATTCTGGCTGGCATGGGAGACCTGGAGCTGAAGGCAGCCCAGAGTCTCTCTGTAGCTATAGCAGACTGGCATTATCTGTAGGTAGATTGTTAAATCCATCGGGCCTGCCACTGCTGTGTCAAGTAAGGCCCACACAAGGGGAATGGCTTTCTCCTTTGTTCCACTTCAGTTTGAGCCCCACCCTTGTATGTTTTTAATGGGATATGTGATGACTAAATTCAGGTGGAGTCTGTCCTAAATCAAATTGGGTGAGAAGATGTCTGGCCATTGATTTAGGATCTGGAAGGAGGGAGGAAAGACTTATGTAAAGTCTCTTAGCTAAAGCATATTGTGACGCTCGCGCCCCTACCAGGCGGCCGCCTAGTAGGGACGGGTGATCACCTCTTCTATTTCCTAGGGTTGTAGTTGTGTAAGGAATGATGAGGCCGAGTGGTTTATAAAGCGCACAGGAATTTATTCAGCTTCCTTGCAGGTAAGTGGATACAATTTCTCCCAAACACATGTACTCTCCAGACAAAAGAAAATAGTGGATACTCAGCCTCCTTGGCTTTGATGTCCATACTCTCAGCTGAGCTGTAGCAGGGTTCTGCTAGGTACCGCTCAGGAACTTTCTGCTTTAGACTTTTTAACAGGTTAAACAACCTCTCCCACTTTCTTGCCTTCCCTGCTCTAGGCAGGTCTCCTATGGGTTGCTCTTGCTTAACCTTCCTGGTACAACATTTCTTTTTGTGCTGTGTTATCTGTGGCATAACAGTTTCATCAGAGTCATAAGAATAAACATACTTAGAAGGCCTTGCTGCCCCCCTTCTCCTACCTTGGGCTTATTGTGCAATATTCTCCTGGTGAGAGCTTTGGCCAGTCAGGACTCCCTCTGCCTCAGCGTAGGGCAGAGACCTGTGGTAACACTTTCCCACTCTCTTGCTAGGGTAGGTGGTTCTCCCCCTGGAACCTTCCCTATATCCTCGGTGGCTACTGTGCTGAGTATGGCGGCTTCCTTTGTACCTTCTCTGGCTGTCTTTATAGCGGTTCCTTTTTCTGCTGCTCCTTTTGGCTACAGGGCTGTTCCAATGTACCTTCTGGAACCAGGACTGGAACCTGAGCTGCAACTCCCACTTAGGCCTGGATTGCAACTCCGACAACAACTGCCACTGCAACTGGAACTGTATCTCCAATCATGCTTCTCACCATGCTTCCAACCAGCACTTCAACCAACTCCTGAATCAGCTCTCCAACCATGCTTCCAACCACACTCTGGACCACCTCTTGAACCAGCTCTCCAACCAACTCTTATCTCTAGTGTTTGTTTGCTCCCTTTCAAACACTGAGCAGGGCAACTCCCTTCCTGGCTCCGCCCTTCTGTACCTCCCACTCCTGTCTGTGGCTGACCTGGAGTGTGGGCGTGACTTCCAGCTAGGTCTGCCCTCTAGGTTTCTCTCCAGGTTCCTGCTGTGGACTATGTGATCCTGTGTGCCCATCCCCCGCAAAGAGGAAAAATTCTTCCTTTTTTCACTTTCCCCTGGCTGGGCTGCACTCTCCTTATCACAATATGCATGCTGACTTCTCACATTTATTCCCAGTGAGGCACATCAGAAACTGACCTCCTCATAACTCTAGAAATCTGAAACCCCAATCAGCACACAATAGGGCATTCAAGGCCAGCACAAGGGCATTTGGTACTCTAGGCAAAACTTTAGTTTTGCACTTCCCCATCTCAATTTAATTTCAAGCTCTCTAGTTACCCGCTGAGATTTTGATCATTAGACTCAATGATCAAGATCACCTAGCACCACACCACCTACATAACCGGGCATCATATTTTTAGATAGTAAACGTTGTTTTGTGTGTGTGAATATATATCTATATCTATATCTATCTCTCTCTCTCTCTCTCTATATATATATATATATATATATATATATATATATATCTCAGGATGAGTCAGCCACACCTGGTGACGTCATCCGACGGCGCCGAGACGGAAGTCCTCTCCATAGCTCAGAAGGGCTTTCGCCCTTCTGAGCATGAACCAACTGGTCCTGAAGCAGCCAATCAGCTTAAAGCTCTAATTCTCTCACTCACCCACAGAAGGAATACTCACAGACAGGCTGGTATGCAAACAGGATCTTTAATGTGCACACAGGTTCAGACAGAGAGCCGGTACCCTCCACAAAAATCTGAGCCCCGAGGGACGTCCTACAATGCCTTATATACAGTACAATTTTAAACTCATTCTATAATCCCATTTGCCACAGGTATTTCCTGTCCACCAATCAGCAGCCCCTGGGGATGGTACCTGGGTGACCTGTCCAAACCGGTGTGCTCTGCTCTGTTGATTTCTGGGCTAGGGGATATTGTGCTCAGACCTGGAGTGGGGGAAGGGTGTCTACTGAAATCTTAATGCCTTCTCTTAGCAGGCTGATTGCTTTTATGTAAGAGCCTCATGGCTTGGGGGAAGGGTCAGGCTGATCACTTGTGTAAGAGCCTCATGGCTGCCTCACTCCCCCCTTTTTAAGTGAGACCTCAACCGCCAGAGGCGGTAAAGGGCAGTATTACTGGAGGCAAGCCGCAGAGGGGTGTATTGGGACAGGGCCAATATCTGGGGGCTGTTCTTTATCTCAGAGTCAGCTGCAGTAACTAACCCTCCTTCCTTGTACTGGGCCCCGTAGGCGTGGAGAATGGCAAAGGCATACCGGGAGTCTGTGTATATATTCTCATGATAGTTAGTCCCAAGGGTTAAGGCACTGGTAAGGGCAATGAGTTCCGCCTTCCGTGCGGAAAGTTCCAGGGGGCAAAGGCTGAGCTTCGACTATCTCTTCCATCGTCACCACCGTGTACCCCGCACACCTGCGGCCCTCCAACACCAGACTGCTTCCATCTACAAAGTAGGTCTCATCCGGATTGCTTAATGGCACATCTGTCAGATCAGGGCGACTGGAGAAGACTGTATCCATCACTTCCAGGCAGTCGTGATCAGGTGGTCCTGGGCCAACAGGCAGGAATGTAGCAGGGTTTAAGGCTTGGCTGGTAGTTATTTGCACTCTGGGATTTCCCCATAATATGCTCTGGTATTTCAACATCCAGGAGCTGGTGAACCAGTGACTTCCTTTTTGCTCTAGCAATGTTTGGACTGAATGTGGGACGGTGACTAGAAGGCCTTGGCCCATGGACAGTTTATCAGACTCTTCCACCAACAAGGCTGTTGCTGCTATTTCTCTCAGGCAAGGTGGCCATCCCTTGGCCACTGGATCCAGCAGTTTAGACAGGTAGGCGACTGGTCGCGGCCCAGACCCCAGTTGTTGGGTCAAGACCCCCAAAGCTGTTCCTGCTGCTTCGTGCACATAGAGGGTGAAAGGCTTGGTGACATCTGGAAGGCCTAGGGCTGTTGATGACAGTAATGCCCTTTTCAAATGTTCGAAGGCCTCCTGTTGGTCACGACCCCATTCAAGGGGGCTTTTCCCTGGGCCCTTTGTAGACTCATAGAGGGGCTTTGCGATCTTTGCGAAGTTGGAAATCCAGATATGACAGTACCCAGAGGCCCCGAGAAAGGCACGTACTTGCTTGCAGGTTGTTGGCACTGGGATCCGGCACACTGCTTCCTCCCTCAGCTGCCTGCGGCAGCGGGTATTGTCGCACATGTACCGGGGAAGCTCCCGGCTTCATTTCAATGCATACGGGAGGGATGTTGATGGCCATTCCAGGAGGGTTTCTTTCAGCCCATACTCCAGGGGGCACTGATTCCCACGTATCCAGGGTAGCCACATCAGATTTGGGCCTGTTCTCATATAACCGCCATTCTTCTTCTTGGGGGACGGACAGGACCAAAACTGTTGAGTCCAGGCTGGGTATTTCGAGCTCAGCCTGGCCGTCAGACCCGAATGAGATTTGGGCCTGGAGTTTTGCCAGAACATCCTGACCCAGCAAGGGTATGGGACATTCAGGCATATACAGGAACTGGTGAGTGATGATCCGTCCCCCCAACTGGCACGTGCGGTTTTGCAGGAAAGATCTCTGGGCCCTCTCCCCCCGTAGCTCCCACAACAGTTACTGACTGGGAGGAGATCGGGGCTACTTGTTGGGTGACCACTGAGTGTGTTGCTCTGGTATCGACCATGAATTGCATTTTCCAGTCCCCTAAATTCATGTTGACCATAGGCTCTTGGGGACCCAACAGAAACTTGGAGCCCGGTCCGGCCTAGTAGTCATCCGAGTCATAATGTTCCATAGCTGAAAGGCCTTCGAAAGCTGGAACCGGTGGAGGCGGGAAAGCATCATGCTGATCTTGCTCCCGTGTAGTTCGTACGGGTGCTCTTACACCCCTTGTGGATGGATATCTCCCTCGCCTTGTGTAACGATTTGGACACCCATTTTTCCAATGTCCCTCCTCTTTGCAGTAGGCACATTGAGTGGGACCTAGGGGAAACCTCGGCCCCCCGTATCCGCGGCCTTGTCTTCGTCCCCTATTTTCTCCTCCGGCCCAGGCTGGAACTGG
This sequence comes from Ichthyophis bannanicus, assembly GCA_033557465.1. Classification (NCBI taxonomy): domain Eukaryota; kingdom Metazoa; phylum Chordata; class Amphibia; order Gymnophiona; family Ichthyophiidae; genus Ichthyophis; species Ichthyophis bannanicus. Next base: position 699,502,561 of record CM066035.1, read on the forward strand.
TGGTCGCTCGGCTAGGGCGGCTGCTAGGAAGTCTGCCTTTTTCTTCATCCGACGCTCCGACTCTCGCTTCTGCTCCTGGTCACGATTTACATATACTTTTTGTGCCACTTCCATCAATTGTGTTGCATTCATGCCCGCAAACCCTTCCAGTTTCTGCAGCTTCCGCCGTATATCACCTTGTGCCTGTGCTACAAAGGCATTATTCACCATCTGAAGATTCTCAGGGGCCGCTGGATCGTAGGGGGTGTATAATCGGTATGCTTCAGTCAGACGCTCATAAAATATCGCCGGACTTTCATCAGGAAGCTGGAGAACTTCTGCGATTTTACTGATGTTCATAGCTCGTTGCCCCCCCTTCTTAAGGCCCTCAAGGAGCGCAGTCCGGAATCGAGTGAGAGCCAGTGCTCCAACAGGGTCGTTCGGGTCCCAGCGGGGGTCTTTATTCGGGAAATCTGCCTCTGCCTGCTGCCGTGGATTTATAACTCCCTCACGGGCAGGATGTGTCTCCAGCCACTTGAGGGTGGCCCGTACAATGCGTGCCCGTTCTTCTGTATTGAATAAGGTGGAAAGCAATTGTTTAGTGTCCGACCAGGTAGGCTGGTGTGTTTGCATAATACTGGTCATAAGATCTGTCAGTTCATGGGGCTTTTCAGTATATGAGGCATAGTGGGTTTTCCAGTTGAACAGGTCCGTAGTGGAGAAAGGCACATAAATCAGGCTGGATGGTCCCACTGCCACCTTTCCAGTAGCATCAATATACGGGAGCCCCTGTACTTGTCGTAGTGGCAATTGGAGATCATGCGACCGCAGGCGGCGGGCTACCGGGGTGGACGATTCAAGCTCAGCCTCTGTGCTCTCAGGGGAGGAGATGGTGGCACTGGAGGTGGCACCAGAAGTGTGAGGGGTATCTGAAGATGAGGGTCCGGAATCCGTAGAATCTTCCCTAAATCTGGCATCACCCACCCCGAGAGGAGGTCTTCCTGACCTTTCAGCTGTGGGCGGATCCTGCAGTGGTGCGGATGGGACACGGGGTTGAAGCAGAGGGAGGGGGCGTGGAGGAATATCTGGAGAGTCCCGCCCCTGGGGAGGCCACAGCCTAACTAAGGCTGGCCATTCCCTCTCACACAGAAAAGATAATCTGGAGGCGGAGAGGGGTAATCCGTAATCCTCTCTAAACCCAGATTTAAAATTGTGAAGTATGCACTGTAGGGGCGTTTTCACTTTTGACTTTCCCGACCCCATGCTCTAATTCTAGTTCAATAACTAAATGCAGTATACAATGTGGATCAGATCTTATAACCTAATCTCAATTCAGGAAAATTCAATTTACAATACAGATCTTATCTAATCTCAATTCAAGAAAATGCAACTTACAGTACAGATCTTATCTAGTCTCAATTCAGGAAAAATGCAATTTACAGTACAGATCTTATCTAATCTCAATTCAGGAGGGGAGAGAGAGAAAAAAAACCACAAAATTTTACAATATAGATCTTGGCAATTTACAAAATATACACTCAGATTTGATTTGGATAATAGAGTTAAAAATTATAGCTAGCTATTCTTAAAATGTCCACCAGATGGAGCTCCAGGATTTCTTTAACCATAAGGATAGTATGAGAAAATACAGCTAATGTCCACTAGATGGAGCTCCCGAATCACTTTAAGTGCTGTTCCTTTTAGAATCTGGGTGTAGCTTACACGTACTCTTCACAAGATGGCTGCCTCCACGTGTGTTCCACTGCTCGACAACAATCCAGCTGCTCCTGAGCTAAAAAAGGAGATAGGCATCGGGTCAAACAGCTCCAGAGTGAAACAGAACCAGGGAACAGGAGAAGAAGAGAAGAGAGGAAAAAAAAACAAATCAAGGGGGAGAGCCAGCCGGCCCGTGGCACACAAAAACAGTGGATCTCAAAGGGAGGGCCAGCCGGCCCGCGGCACACAGGAAACAGCGCACAGAGGGAAAATAATTAAAGGAGGAGAGCCACCGGGCCACGGCACACAAAACCCACAAAAAAGAGCAGTTTAAAGGGGCCAGCCGGCCCGCGGCACACAAAACCCACAAAAGGAGCAGTTTAAAGGGGCCAGCCGGCCCGCGGCACACAAAACCCACAAAAGGAGCAGTTTAAAGGGGCCAGCCGGCCCGCGGCACACAAAACCCACAAAAGGAGCAGTTTAAAGGGGCCAGCCGGCCCGCGGCACACAAAACCCACAAAAGGAGCAGTTTAAAGGGGCCAGCCGGCCCGTGGCACACAAAAAACACAACGGATCCAAATCAAAGGGGAAGAGCCAGCTGGCGTCCACGGACAAATTACGGTCAGTACGATTTTTTTAATTAGCTTGGGGCAAAAATATTTTAATAGCTTTTGGCAGCGCTGCACTCTAAATACCTTTTAAAGGGGCCCGAGGTGGCGAAGTTAAATTTTTACTGCAGTTATTTACCGGTACTCGCAAGCGCCCCCCCCCCCCCATTCCAACCAGATTTACCAGATACAGATACAGACAGGACGAGCAATGGTTTCAGGGCCACTAAGGCCCCTATTCGGACTGCTCGTTGCGGGTGATCGGGCCGCTACAGGTTCCCAGAATTTACCAGGATTTACAGATAGAGTACAGAACTAGCCCAAACAGTAAGGTAGCAGTACTCACCAGAACTCTGATCAGACAGGGAGTTTGGATGCCAGTCTATCCAGCCGGTTTTCAATCGGGGATTCAGCCGCAGGGACCGACTGACCAGACAAATCAAGGTGTCCTTCCGGAGCACAAAGTGGCCCGGGGCGCCAAGGACCGTTAATCACCTGGAGGAGCCGGTCCCTGACTGGTGGAGGCCCTGATCCTGCAAAAAGCAGTAGTCTTCCCACTGTGGGTGTGATGAGAGAGAGGCTTTTCTTTTAATTTAATTTAATTTCATCCCATCTGGGGTGCCAGAATGAAGCAGCCAATCAGCTTAAAGCTCTAATTCTCTCACTCACCCACAGAAGGAATACTCACAGACAGGCTGGTATGCAAACAGGATCTTTAATGTGCACACAGGTTCAGACAGAGAGCCGGTACCCTCCACAAAAATCTGAGCCCCGAGGGACGTCCTACAATGCCTTATATACAGTACAATTTTAAACTCATTCTATAATCCCATTTGCCACAGGTATTTCCTGTCCACCAATCAGCAGCCCCTGGGGATGGTACCTGGGTGACCTGTCCAAACCGGTGTGCTCTGCTCTGTTGATTTCTGGGCTAGGGGATATTGTGCTCAGACCTGGAGTGGGGGAAGGGTGTCTACTGAAATCTTAATGCCTTCTCTTAGCAGGCTGATTGCTTTTGTGTAAGAGCCTCATGGCTTGGGGGAAGGGTCAGGCTGATCACTTGTGTAAGAGCCTCATGGCTGCCTCAGTCCCACCCCCGGGCCCGCCCCTAGCTAGCCAGTTTCTGTTCTTCCGCCTTGCCACCAAGTCGGAACTTTCTACTCTCCAAACGATATCTACCCATTGAATTTAAAAATGTACCTAACTCTGTGTTTCGGATGTCTTATTCTTCTTTCTTTCAGATTCTGAAGGGGGAGGAGGTGGCTTAAGCCCCTTCTGAACTGGCACCTATGCAGACGCTTCTGCGGGGCAGCATTCAATGCAACACAGTAAGAGCCCAACAGCTATACGAATTCAAGGAGCCATCAGTATCCCTCAACATCAGATGGAGATAGAGTGTGTCGGCTCAATGCCGATTGATCGCTCAGACTCTGCGGCAACTGCGGCAAACACAGCTTCCTGACCACCAGCGGGTTGGCGCTGACTCTATGAACGTGTTGTGTTTTCCCAGGGCAGAGGCACGGTCGTGCAAGTATGGCCCTCTCACACTCTACTATGCTAAGGTTTTCCTCTCGTTCCCCAAACCGGAGCCCCAGGGCACCACATTGCCGCAACTGCCTCCTACCAGGGGGGGCACTCCATGGATTCCTTCCCATTGCATCACAAGTACACTGCTGCAGAATGGGATACCCTGAAAGAGGCCGGACGATGACCTAATTCCCAAGCAACAACGCATTGCCGTAGCATGGTTTATGCAATGATGACTTTTGGGCCAGTGGTCATGGGCCAATCCCACAGTGGCTTGAGTTCAAGGCACTCCTAAATTGGAGGCCTTGATTACGCCCGTACCTCGGGCCTGTCCCCCATAGGAACATGATACCAGACACTTAGCCGTCTCCTACGGAACATGGAGGAAGTTACTTGTCCTGTAGCCCCGGGGTCACAGAGTGAGACCAATTCCAACTGTAAGTCAGGTTGCCAGCTCCGACTGTGAGTCGGGTAGCCAGCATGATTTTCGAATTCACCACAGGCCTGCTGCATCGAGGCTTCACTCTTCCGAAAATGCCCGAGATGGCATCTCTGCACTCTGCCATCCTCTTCCCACGTGCATTTCCCAAATGAGTTCCGTCTGCCTTACCCACAGCAACAGTCAGAGGCACTAGCTCTATGAAGTGTCTCGACACAAACAGCCATGGGGAGACCTTACATCTCCACGACTGCAAGCTACAGCCCTCATTAGTGAAACTCAGCAGTGGCGACAGTGTGGCACAGTACACACAACCTGTGTGTTCAGAAGCAGAAGGTCACAGGTTCAAGTCCTGGCTGTGGTTCCCCCCCTCCCCCCCGGTGACACTTCATTCAATCCCCACTTGCAAGGACGACCCAAAGGCCTCATCCTTCACCTTGTTACACGCGTGGCTCCACTCCCAGTGACAGAGAAACGACCGCCTCCGGCTAACAACGGTGTCAGAACCAGAATAGATGGCTTCTGTCTGACATTATACACACGTCATTACGGATCCCGCGTGGAGGAATCAGATAGAAAATAAGTAAATAGATACATCAAATATCAGGAGCGCGAGGCTTCATGACTCTCTACCAGAATACTCAAGTTGCTCTGTCTATTGTGGCTCTGGGGCACTTGCCCAGAGAGCAGCCCAAAGGACCTAGGGCTCCCTCCCTACCTAGAGGCTGTACAAACTATGCCCCTTGTAAGCTCTGCATGAGACACACTTCGCGGAACCAGAAGGAAAACCATACAATCCACCTCCGGTGGCACCACCGGTGGCAGTAGCAACAAACTGCTGCAATACACACAGTCTGTGTGGCCATGACCAGAAGGCCACAGATCCTGATGTGTGGCCGCGAGCAGAAGGCCACAGTTCCAGATCCCATCTGCAGACCTTGCAGTGCATATCCTTTCAGCCAAGGACATTAAGAGCCCCTCTCTGTCTGCAGGCACAACCATCCTGACCAGCCTCTCTGGCCACTACCTAAATCTGAGAGTGTGAATGCTAACAGTCACGTCCCTCAGTCACTACGGGTATCTCTGAACGCATTGACACACAGGGATGGAACCCAACGTCCACTTGTTAGCTGCATCAACGCGGATAAGTACATTGCCTTAGGGACCAATTAGCAGCCTCAGCTGAATCGGTCAGCCCGAGCAGCCCTGGAACATCCGCTTGATACACCCGTAGACCCTGCACCCCAGGTGTCGCCTAATGGCCAGGGCTCCGCCCATAAGCAAGGGACAAGGGTGTCAGATCAGCCGGAGTCGCATAACCACTTCTCCTTTCCACCATACCCTGCTGACTATCCAGCAGAGATCAAGAAAGCCATAGGATACAGCAGAGGTAAAGGCAACCCATGGGATCCCTAACACACCTACGGACTATCCAGCAAAGGCAGAGGTAGCCCTCAGGATCCCTTCTGTTCTGCGAGAAGAATATTGACTCCTCGCCCCTTATAGGATGAATCCACCTCTGTCTTCTACCTGCCCTATCAGCTGCTACCCCACGCAGCACTCCAGCCCTGTTCATGCCCGCCTGTTCCCCGGAGCCTTCCGGGACCAACCACAATCTCAAGGTAATCTTCCTGCACCTGTGAGCGACAGGCTCAGGGCTAGGGGCGGGCCAGCCTGGGATCTCCAGTCTGGATCTTCCCTTTTAATCATCGCAAGGGCAGCCCTTTGACTCAGCATGCTCAGGCAGTATTCTAACCAGCGGCGCACGGGTTCAAGACCCGGCTGAGGACCATATGGGGGCATTACAATGCATCACTGCGGTGCAACCATGCCTCCAGGGCCTGAATGGAAAAGACGAATGCCTTCAGTCCTTCCCCTTGGAATCTGGGGATGTTGGAAGGCAGTCGCAGCTGTCAGATGAAGCTCTGCTCTGCGGGGCTGACCGCGGATATCTGCTTGCCACGTCGAGAACAGGGAGGGCATCCGTTATTGGATAATTCCCTTCATTATGCCCTCTGTCCAGTACCACGGCATGCCCATGGTCCAGTATCACGACTGAACGACTGCTGTGGCTCCCGGTAGCACGCAGTCCCAACGCCACGTGTGAACCTCCTCGAGGACATGCTCTGGACAGCCCCACTGCTGGCATAAGGACCCGAAATAGTCCTCCAGGAAAGCTATTTCACAGAGTGTCCAAACGGCAAGTCCAGGGTGGCACCCCGCCGCATGATACTCCACCCAGTCTGCCGGCATCTCCATCTGCCCGGATACGAGTAAGGCCTTAAAACATACCAAAGGCGCACACACGATGTGTGCACCCCTAAAGGTTCCCCACGTCGCACGCATTCCGGGGTTCTTTCATATAATACACATTTGCAAAGCCACCAAGGCCTTGCAATGGGCCGATCATCACCCTTGCAACGGGGCCGATCATCACCCTGGCACCAGTGCACACCGTCCATAGACTCTAGTGACAGTTATGCACCTCGTCATGCACCTCATGCGTTTGGCACCTCATTATGCACCTCATGCAGGAACCATACCGAGAAGATCTACCAGTCAGCTGCAACGCTATCCTCCTCAGGCCACCCTGTGGCTGAACCTATATTGAATTCATCCTGGTGCACTGGCCATCCCCGCGCACTACCAACCTGGACCGTAACTCATACTATACTTGTTCAGAACAAGACCCATCAAGCCCAATGGTCTTTCCAGGGGCCCAGCTGGGTCTCTACAGCCCCACTACTTGCATTGGCCCAACCAGCGATTACCGGTCCCGGGGTTTTTTTCTCCAGAAACTTGAACATTACCCTTCATCCAACACTGCTACACTAACGGTTTTACAACATTCTCCGGTAGCAAGTTCCAAAAAAAAAAAAAATTAGAAGGCTACCCTTTAGTGGTGCATTAAACGCTTGACATTGCTACCGTAGCTATCCTTCATTGCGGTGACTTCCTCACCTTCTACCAGAGGTACTTGATCACACCACCCTACGCACCACTCTCGCTCTCATGGCCGGCGATTGTGGACATTGCTACCGTATTTATCCTTCATTGAGGTGACTTCCTCACCTGCTACCAGAGATAGTTGATCGCACCACCCTACGGCTCACTGTGCTTAATCTTGATTACCTCGCCCTATGTGCCTACCTCTTCTTACTGCAAATCCCCCCCCGCACATGCGTGCGTTGCAACTAACTTCATAAAGGGCCTTCTACTACATCCTCCCTCAATGCTGCTGATACACTGGTGCGCATCGCCGCTACAAGCCTGCGTGTTCTTGTTACTACATGCTGTACCACATGGGCCCACACTGGCCCTTAGGAAAGGTCTTGGCCTTCCCCCATCCACCACAGCACATGGCAGCTTGGGAGGCACCAGATGTGGCTGACTCATCCTGCTTGTCCAAGGAGAAAGTGGAGTTGCTTACCTGTAACTGGGGTTCTCCGTGGACAGCAGGATAAGTCAGCCACACATACCCGCCCACCTCCCCTGGGAAGGGGTCGGCCTCCATCCTGATGCCCGCCTCCTAGCGGCAAAAGGCTCAGCTAGTGACGAACTGGCTAGCTAGGGGCGGGCCCAGGGGTGGGACCAGTTGGCTCATGCTCAGAAGGGCGACAGCCCTCCTGAACTATGGAGAGTACTTCCGTCTTGGCGCTGTCGGATGACGTCACCAGGTGTGGCTGACTTATCCTGCTGTCCACGGAGAATCCCAGTTACAGGTAAGTAACTCCACTTTCTCCTCCTCTCACTTGGTCTAGGGGATGAGAGATGAAGGGAAGAGGAGATAAAGAAAAGATTCAGTGTGTGTGTTGAGAGGGGGGGGGGCAGCAACGTCTTGGGCAAGCCACTTAACCCTCCATTGCCTCATGTACAAACTTAGGTTGCAATCAGGAAAATACCTACTGTACCTGAATGTAAGTCACCTTGAACTACTTCCAAAATCCAAAAATCCCTTCCGAGGGGTTCACATGACACAGGGGCAGCCAGTCTGAGCTGGGGAGGACACTCTCTGCGCTGTACTCTCATCAGATTCTCCACATCCATGCAACTGCTTTACCTCAGGTGAACTGGGCAGCATTAAAGCTCTCTTCACTTCCTACCTAACATCTTCCTTAGTAGGAGGAACTATTGTTTACTTTCAGTTAATAAGGGTCATGCATAAGAATAGTTTGGGTATGCAGCATCCACTTAAATGCTCGGGGCGCTGTTTTTGAATCAGCCCCCCTTCTCCACCACCCACATGTGCTCACTACCCTTTTCCCTCCCTGCCCTCCAAACAAATTTATGACTATGAAGGGATACATTGGAACGCTGCAACAGCACATTACATTCCAGAAAATGGCAGACAATAGGGTATATTGTTAATGAAACAGTGGCAAAGTCTCCTCTGCAAATTCTTTGTAAATGCCAAAAAAACAAAACAAAACCCAGAAGCATTCTCTCATCTGCTTGGAAGCTGCAGCTTGTAGATCTTTCATTTGAAAGCAAGCTCTGCTTCGAGGGGGCATAGTATGAGGGTGAAAGAGGATAGACTCAGGAGTAATATGCCAAAATATTTTTTAGCGGAAAGAGTGGTAGTTGCGTGGAATAGTCTCCCAATGGATGTGGTTGAGACGAGGACAGTATTTGAATTCAAAGAAGCATGGGACAAACCAGAGTATCTCAAAAGGGGAAAAGGGGCCTATTGTAAGTGTAGTGGTTGATATGGAAGGGCAGATTAGATAGGCTATATGGTCTTTTTCTGCCGTCATGTTTCTATATTTCCATTTAAAGTTCTATTCCTATGGTCCACCCAGTTCTAAAAGATGCATCTTCTGCCATCTTGTGGTAATTGGATAGATTGCAGCCATATGATTTTAACTGATTTTTGGCAGGCCTATTACTTTTAGGGGTAATTTTATAAGGAGCTGCCTAGCTTTCAGCAGCAAGTATGCACCTAAATGTCAGTATTTTAGCTATTCACTCATATAAGTGGCAATTTTGGTTATAAGCTTAGGAAAATTTAGCTTGCCTGTATTCCTTGTCTAGTCTTTTTAATCAAAAAATTGAATGTACCCTCAATTCATATAAAGTCTACTGGCCTGGAACACTTAAATTCTCACCTGCCCTACCCTTCGCCCCACCCATCCCAGAGTTCCATTACCTATATAGTCTTTATATCCTAGAACACCCACCTTGTGCTAAAACTGATTTATAACTATCTTAATCAACATGCCGTATATTCAATGCAATAGTTGTGGTGCCTTCCTTCTAAGAAGAATCATTTGGAGCCTTAGAGCTTCCCCTATATGTCTCACGCTATCTGCTATGCATAAAGAATTGGTTCTATTAAAGGAAGAATTAGCTGCAATGAAAGGCACAAACTGAAAAGCAATCCATCACTGCTCTCACAAAGAATCAAACATCCCAGGAACAAATGGATAACTGTGGGCTCTGGCAGGTTGCGACCTGTAACATGGAGACACCCTCTCCATCAAGAGATATCCCTGCATAGTGCCTTCCCTGCCTTGAAAAATGAGAGTGCCCAATTAGTGGTGGGACCTGGTAGGATACATCCAAGGATACTGAAAAAGCTCAGAGAGGTTCTGGCAGGGCCTTTAAAGGATGTTTTTAATAGACCCTTGGAGATGGGAGAGGTTCTGCAGGACTGGAGAAGGGCTGATGAGATACCCTTTCACAAAAATTGTAATAGGGAAGAGGGGACAAACTATAGGTCGGTAAGCCTTAACTCAGTGACAGGAAAAGTAATGGAGGCACTCTTGAAAGAGAGAATAGTTGACTTTCTAGGAACCAATAGGCTACATGATCCAAGGCAACATGGTTTTACCAAGGGACAATTAGGCCAAACAAATTTGATTGAGTTCTTTGACTGGGTGAACAGAGAACTAGATCAAGGGCATCCGATGGATGTGATCTACCTAGATTACAGCAAAGTCTTTGATACTGTTCCTCATAGGAGGCTTATCAATAAACTGACCAGTCTGGGGATGGGTCCCAGGGTGGTGAACTGGATCAAAAATTGGTTGACTCAAAGATGACAGAAGGTGGTGGTAAACGGAACTCACTCAGAAGAAAGGAAGGTGAGTAGTGGTGTGCCCCAGGGATTAGTCCTGGGACCAGTACTGTTCAATGCATTTGTGAGTGATATTGCTGATGGACTGAAGGGAAAAGTCTGCCTTTTTGCAGATGACACAAAAATTTGCAACAGAGTGGACTCTATTAAAAAGGGACCCAGGATATCAATGCTTGACCCAATACAAGCATTGTGGAACCTGTGTCTTTTGGGAATACTGCTAGGTACGTATGACCTAGATTGGCCACTGTTGGAAACAGGATACTGGGCTTGATGGACCTTGGTCTGACCCAGTATGGCATATCTTATGTTCTTATGTTCTTATGGACTCCCCTGAGGGAGTGGACAACATGAGAAAAGATCTACAAAAGCTGGAAGAATGGTCTAATGCTTGGCAGTTAAGATTTAATGTGAAGAAGTGCAGTCATAACTCTATGTGATAGAGGATGAGAGGTTGGTGTGCATGGACCAGGAGAAGTACCTTGGAGGGATTGTTTCGAAGGATCTCAAGATGGCGAAACAATGTGATGAGGTGGTGGCCAAAACCAGAAGGATGCTGGGTTGCATACAGAGAGGAATAAGCTGCAGAAAGGAGAAGGAAATTAATGCCCCTCTACAAGTTACTGATGAGGCCTCACTTGGAGTTTTGTGTTCAGTTTTGGACACCATATCTCACAAAAGATATAAAAAGGCTTGAAACAGTTCAGAGGAAGGCGACCAAAATGATTTGGAGCCTATACCAGAAGACGTATGAGAAGAGACTTGAAGACCTAAACATGTATACCCTAGAGCAGAGCTACTCAAATCCAGTCCTGGAGGGCCGCAAACCAGTCAGGTTTTTGGGATATTCCTAATGAATATGCATGAGATATATTTGCATGCACTGCCTCCATTGTATTTGAATCTCTCTCATGCATATTCATTAGGGATATCCCAAAAACCTGACTGGTTTGCGGCCCTCCAGGACTAGATTTGAGTACCTCTACCCTAGAGGAGATATGCTACAAACGTTTAAATACTTAAAGAGTATCAATGGACTAACAAACCTGTTTCAAAGAAGGTGAAGCTGTAAAACTAGAGGGCATAAAATGAAGCTGCAAGGAGGTAAACCTAACCCGCTTTGGACCAGCGTAAGTTTTACATACATAAGGTTTCCATACTTACTACTCAACTGTTTACTAATTAATGGTCATAAATTCAATGTAACTATGTTTAGCTATTATCCGTTATGACAAAAAGCATTATATAAAGATTTTTTATCTGAGATCTAGTTAGTTTAATAATTATCCGAAGTTTGCTGATTTTGACGGTACTGGTGGCTCAACATAAAAAGATCACAAAAAATAGTAAGTAGCTTATAATACTGTAATAGCTACTATTTTGCAAATAAAAGTATTTGTAGACTTTAGAAAATAGGTTTAGATAACTGTAAGTTACTTAGTGTCAGAGTTATTGGTGCGTATATTGGCCTTGTATGTTTTTCAAACGCTGGGCTAGTATGTTGTCGAAACTAATTGCTGTCAAGCATTCTGTTCTAGGTGTTTCAATGGTGCAATATTGATGCACTGCATCAGAGGTGTTTTAACGTGTATCATATTCCACCATCAGAATGGACTGTTGACAAACTATATTATATCATAATAAAGTATTTTAAATGAAAACTGCAGTTTCAATAGTATCATACAGTATGTTTATGTCAATGAATATTGGAACTGAATCCTATCTTTTCTGAAGACGGACAATATACTATATTGGACCAGTGTATGAAAAACACACTATGTGAAACTTCTATTTTCTGCAAAGTTTTAATATCTTTTATTATTGCCAGTATTTCATAGTTGTTTGAGTGTAATAAATCTAATAAATCATCCAGAACAGAGAAAGAATATGCGAGCTGTCCGAAACGGGTTAAAAGCAATGTCAGGAAATACTTTTTCACTGAAAGGGTGGTGGATGCTTGGAATGCCCTGGCAATGAAAGTGGTGGGGGCAGACTACATGGACCATTACTGATCTTTATCTGCCGTCATATACTATATTACTAGGCAAATGAGCTCACAGAATACTGACTAGCATGATAGTATGTGCCTTGTTTGCATGGCAAGAGTAGTTACTCACCTGTAACAGGTGTTCTCCAGGAGCAGCAGGAATCAGTCCTCACATATGGGTGACGTCGGCGCCGACGGAGCCCTCGCAGAGCAATTTTCCCAGCTTTCAAAGAAAGCCTTTGGGAATTGCAGCGCGCATGCGCGGTCCCCTTCCTGCCCAAGGGTGCCATCTTGCTCAGTCTGATGACATAGCTAAAAGACAGCAAAAAAATTAGCAAAAACGAAAGCATAGGACTGCAACTCCAAGGGGAGGAGGGAGGGTTGTGAGGACTGATTCCTGCTGCTCCTGGAGAACACCTGTTACAGGTGAGTAACTACTCTTTCTCCAGGACCAAGCAGGAAGTCAGTCCTCACATATGGGGCTCCCAAGCTTAAGGCTACCGGAGACCTCAAGCACAAAAATGAGCTCCCTGTAGCTCAGCAGCACAGAAGGAAGGAATCTTCTCTGAAAACGCCCCCGACCGGTAGCCCAACACCAGGGCCGGAGGGTAGGAGTTGCCTAAACCTCAAAGAGATTATGGAGGACTGCCTGTCCGAAAGCACTGTCCCTGCGGGACTCCCTCTCCAGGCAGTAATGGGCCACAAAAGTCTGGCTTGAAGACCAAGTAGCGGCCCGGCAGATGTCTGCCAACGGAACAGAGTGGAGATGAGCCACTGACGCAGCCTTCGCCCTAACACGATGAGCCGTGACTCGACCCTCCAATGAGAGGCCGGCTGCCCCATAAGCCCAAGTGATACAGTCAGCAACCCATATGGACAAAGTACGCTTGGAGACAGGTAGCCCAACTTATTGGGGTCAAAAGAAACGAAGAGCTGAACAGCCCTCCTATGCTCCCGCATACGGTCAAGGTAGAAGGACAAGGCCCTCCTACAGTCCAGGGTATGCAGGACCATATCAGCCCGGCTGGTGTGCGGCCTGGGAAAGAAGGTCGGAAGAACCACCTCCTGGTTGAGATGAAAAGGAGATACCACTTTTGGAAGAAACTTAGGGTGAGTCCGTAAGACTACCCGATTTCTGTAGAACCTAGTGTAAGGAGGATCAGACACTAGGGCCTGCAGTTCACTAACGTGCCTAGCAGAGGTAAGGGCTACCAAAAACAAGGTTTTCCAGGAAAGAAAACGAAGAGGGCAGGTAGCCATAGGTTCAAAGGGCAGACAGGTAATCCGCTGCAAGACCACATTCAGATCCCATTCAGGGGCTGGTGGGCGCAAAGGAGGCTTAAGGAGAAGGAGGCCTCAGAGAAAACGAGCCACCAAAGGGTGGTTGGAAAGAGGCCTGCCGTCCACCGGTGCGTGATGCGCAGAGAGAGCACTGAGGTGAACCCTGACAGAGTTGGACTTAAGGCCAAGATTGGAGAGGTAAAGCAAATATTGCAAGACCACTGCCACCAAGCAGGAGAAGGGATTCTCAGACTGCTGAGCACACCATACGGAGAACCGACGCCACTTAAGAGCGTAGGACCTCCGGGTGGATGGCCGCCTGGAGGCCAAGACGACCTCTTCCACCTCCCGAGGCAGCAGGACGGGAGCAAGGACTACCCTTTCAGCAGCCAGGCCATCAGATGAAGGGACCGGAGGTTGGGGTGTAGGAGAGTCCCCTGATCCTGTGACAGGAGATCAGGTTGAAACCCCAGAGGAAGAGGAGTGTCCACCGCCAGCTGCAGCAGAAGCGGGAACCAGGGTTGTCTCGGCCACCTGGGAGCTACCAGGATCATCGAGGCTCTGTCCCTGAGAACCTTGAAGAGCGTCCGAGACACTAGTGGCATGGGAGGAAAGGCATACAACAGGCCCGTGGACCACGGAATCAGAAAGGCATCCGCCGCTACTCTGAGAGGATGCGGTTGTCGAGAGCAGAATCTGGGAAGTTGCCGTTTCAGAGGACTGGCAAAAAGATCCATGGTGGGGAGGCCCCACTTGAGAAAGATCCGTTGAATCACCAACGGATCCAATCTCCACTCGTGTGGCTGGAGGATCCTGCTCAGCTTGTCTGCCAGGTAATTTTCCTGACCTGGGAGATAGACAGCTTTGAGGAGGATGCCGTGGCCGACGGCCCAAGAGCACAGTTTTTGGGCCTCGACAGAGAAGGAAGGAGCCTGTGCCCCCTTGTTTGTTCACGTAGAACATGGCAACTTGATTGTCAGTCTGGATCAGCACAGACTGGTGAGAAGTGAGGTGGGAGAAGGCTCTCAGAGCTAGGCGGCTGGCTCTGAGCTCCAGGAAGTTTATCTGCTGAGCAGACTCCCAAGGGGTCCAGAGGCCTTGAGTACATGTCCCTTGGCAATGTGCTCCCCAACCCAGGAGGGAAGCATCAGATGTCAGTACCTGAGAAGGCGGAGGAGATTGAAAATCCGCTCCTAGCACTAGGTTTGGCAGATGAAGCCACCACCACAGAGAAGAGACCAGCAGGTCGGATATCTGTACTGAGTCCGCCAGGCTTCCTGTGGCCTGATGCCATTGAGTGCGAAGGCACCACTGAGCAGGTCGCATGTTCAGGCGGGCATTGGGGGTCACATGGACCGTGGAAGCCATATGGCCGAGCAGTCTCAAAAATTACCTGGCAGAGACCAGGGAATTGCTGTGAAAGTGGCTGGCGAGATCCATGAGCCTGTGGGCCCTGTCCAGAGGCAGGAAGGCCCGCGCCTGAAGAGTGTCCAACCTGGCACCTATGAATTCGAGATTTTGAGAGGGGAGCAAAGTGGAGTTTGCGAAGTTTATGACAAATCCCAAGTGCTGGAGTAGAGTCACAGTGCGATGAGTGGCCTGAGTGGCTTCTTGGGAAGACTGGGCTCGGATGAGCCAGTCGTCCAGGTACGGAAACACAAAAAGACCTTGAAGCCTCAGGTAGGCCGCCACCACTGCCAGGCACTTGGTGAACACCCTGGGAGTGGAGGATAGGCCAAAGGGCAGTACCCTGTACTGGTAATGATTTCCTCCCACAACAAACCTGAGATATTGTCTGTGGTCTGGATGAATAAGGATGTGAGTATACGCATCCTTTAGATCTAAGGAGCATAGCCAGTCTCCCTGCTGGAGGTAGGGCAGCAGGATTCCAAGGGTAAGCATCTTGAACTTTTCCCTCTCCAGGAACTTGTTGAGGTTTCGCAAGTCCAGGATGGGTCTGAGGCCTCCTGTTCTTTTTGGTACCAGAAAGTACCTGGAATAAAAGCCGTGACCTCTCAGGTGGTGGGGCACCGGTTCCACAGCCTGTTCCTGAAGAAGACTTGCTAACTCCTGGAGGAGTAAGTCCCTGTGCAGAGGGAGTCTTGGAGGCTCCCCTGGAAAGTAGGAGGGAGGTACCTGGTGAAAGTGTAGAAGATAGCCTTTTTGAACTATATGAAGCACCCAGGTATCTGATGTGATGGCTGCCCACCTGTGGGCAAAGTGGACCAGCCGGCCTCCTGTGATGAGAGGAACCAGCGGAGGAGAAGAGGCTATGCTGACGGAGTCAAAAACCCCCACCCTGCTGAGCAGGGGCCGGTGTTGTGGGCTTGGGGGCCTGCTGCCTACGGGACCCATTACCCCGTCCTTTGGCCTGCTGACCCTGTTGGGGAGCTGCTGAGGCCTGAAAATGAGGGTAGTGTTTATAGACAGTCGCCTTCCTCGGGTAAAAGGGCTTTTTTCCCGAGCCCTTCTTCTTCTGAGAAGGGGCAGAGGTTTTTCTGGATAGCCGAGTCCTGGTCAGAGTCTCGGTCTCGATCTGTGCAGCCTTTTCAGCCATGGGCTTGCCAAAGAGGTTTTCACCTCTGCAGGGGACATCGACCAACTTGTCCTGTACCCATGGCTCGAGGTCAGATGACTGAAGCCAAGCCTGTCGGCGGGCACCGATGCCAGCTCCGGCTACCCGAGCCAATGCTTTGAAGCCATCGTAGGCTGCTCGAGAAATAAACTTCGAGCACTCTCGAATACCAGTGGACAAGGCCTGGAACCTCTGCAAAGGTTCCTCGGAGAGACCAGCAGAGAACCCAGCAATCTCCTTTGCCAGGTCTCGGAGATACATGCCCATGTAGAGCTGGTAGGTCTGGACTCGACAAGCAAGCATAGAGCCCTGGAAGCACTTCCTACCGAGGGCATCCAGGTTCTGGGCCTCCCGGCCGGGAGGCACCGAGGAGTTGCATCTTTTGACTCTTGAGTCGATGCATGGCCGATTCCACCACCATGGAATGGTGCGGTAGTTGTGCCTTTTGGAAACTGGGGCTCTTGTGGACTCGATAAATGGAATCGACCCGCTTGCTTAACACCGGCGCCGACGCCAGGCTCTCCCACATGCGGAAGAGAAGTCGCTCCAGCATCGGAGGAACCGGTACAGTAAAGGCCTCCTTCGGGGGAGAGTCATACTGGAGGGCATCAAGCTCTTCGGCTCTTTGGCTCCTCCTCGGGATCCGTGGGGAAGGCCAAGGCCTTGGTCATATCCCGCACGAAGTCCAAGAACCGGGTGTCCTCCGGGGGGGACCGTCTCCGAGGTTCGGACTCGGGCGAGTCCGATGGGATGCACCGAGTCCGAAAAGTACCGGGTGACTCTTCGTCCTCCGTCTCCCAGCCCGACTCCTCGGAGGAGGAATCGAGCGGCTCCGGTCGGGTGGGCACTGACGCCCTCCGCCCCGACGCTGAGGCCGGCATCGACGACCTCGGTCCCAAACGGGAGGCTGAGGGAGACCGTGACCGAGGATCGACTCGAGCTCGCATGGACTCGAGGATCGGCTTGGTCTCCGGGGTCGACTTGGACGTCGACGTCCCGGTGGTCGGGGCAGATGCACCGGCAAGGCCAGCGATCAATGCCCACTGCTGGTCCATGAAGGCAGCGAAACTGCTCTCCAAGGCCGTCAACCTGAGTCCGAGCTCAGGAGACCCAGCAGCCCCCGACTCGGACCCCGACGGCGTTGGGCCCGACGTCGGCTCCTTCGGAGGCGAGTCCACGAGGACTACAGTACTCATGTGTCCAGGAGACTCCATCTCGAGACGAGGATGTTTTGAAGGCCTCTCCGACTCCGAGGACCCGGGACGGCTATCGGGGCTATGCGACCTGGCCCTCGTGGAACCAGGAGCGTCCACCGACGCCGCCCTAGCGGGTTTTTTCTTCCTATGATGTTCCCGGGCAGGAGACCCCCGCTCAGAGGAACTCTGACGATGCTCAGCACCAGAGTCCCGGGATGTCGAAGCCTCTGACGAGGTCCGGGCCCGGCCGGACGCGGAGTCAGAGAAGATTCTTTCTTTTTGATGCTGCCGACTCCTCAACGCTTTTGAGGACATTTTGCCACATGGACCACAGATCATCGGATCATGATCGGGTCCAAGGCAGCAGAGACAGCAGTCGTGTGTGTCGGTAAGAGACATAAGCTTCTTACAGCGATCAAACTTTTTAAACCCGCTGGCAGCCATGGGGGGAAAAAGGGCCCCTGCGAGGTCAAAAGACAGGGCTGCCAGTGAAAAAAGAAAAAAATGGCGCGAACGCTAGTCACGAAGGACAAAAACCGATAAAATAAAGAACAGACTTGATACCGGCGTATCGGGCCCGGGCGGGAAAAGGATCCGGCGTCGAACCGAGAAAGGAATATTAAAGAAAATCAACTTTTTCAGCGGCGATCACAAACAACGTCTGTAGGGCTCCGCGGAAAAAAGAAGACTGAGCAAGATGGCACCCTTGGGCGGGAAGGGGATCGCGCATGCGCGCTGCAATTCCCAAAGGCTTTCTTTGAAAGCTAGGGAAATTGCTCCGCGAGGGCTCCGTCGGCGCCGACGTCACCCATATGTGAGGACTGACTTCCTGCTTGGTCTTGGAGAATGTACCTTAACTGTGAGCGGGGTCTGGGAGGAGCTTACAAGTCTGCACACTGATTGCTTGGTTATAGATAAGGCTTCTATTCCTAGGTATCTGTAAATTTAATGTTTATTTTCCAGCTAATTACTGTTTTTTGAGCCTAGAAAGAAATGAGTGTTTATTGGTGTTTATCACTTAAAACTAAAATCAGAAGACCTAATTATAGAATACTACAATTTATGCGCATACTTGCAAAATGGAGGCATGGTTATTTACAGCAGCTCTAGGGCTGGTGGAAATGATCATGCCTCAATTTAAGGTGCATTTTCGGCCAGTTATGCTAGTCTTTTATAAAGAAAAATAGGCGCCTCCTTAAAATAGGCATATTTCCCTGCCTTAAACTAGGCATCCTGTTATAAAATCACTCTTGTAGTGTGAAAAGCAGTGAATCTGCCAATTTTCTTACAGTATTTTCTGATAGCACCACATTTATTCTGATAAATCAACGTGTGTTACTTCAACTACTCATTTAGCTAAGACAAATGCATTACATCTCTGACAATCTGGATTTAGGGAGTACCATCTTACTGAAATTGATCTTCTGGTCTTCTGAGTATGCTTCATGAATCAGAGAGCACCTGGACCCTGGTAAAGTGGCTATTCTAGTTTCACTTGGCCTGTTGATCATGATTTACTACTTTCTCGATTGTTCAATCTTGGTTTACAAAGCACAGTACTTGTGTGGCACTGTTCATTTCTTCTCCTCCAGAGCTTTTCATGTTTGTTTTAATTCAGAGATTTCACAGTACCACCAAGTACCTTGTGGAGTGCCACAAAGTTCACTTCTTCCCCCTCTCCTTTTTTAAACTGTTCCTCTGGCAGCCTCAGCCTATCCAAAGGTTTCTTCACTGACACCATTCAGCTACTACACTGCTGACCCTCAACAACCCGATCTTGCTTCCTTTAATCCTTCCTAGCTGAAATATCCCCAGTGGATTACTGATAACAGGATGAAGTTTAACCCTAACAAGTCCTCAGCACGCATCCCATACTATCACTCCAGCAACTCTCACTTGTTTTTTGAAAATTCTAGGTTGTTTACTAAACTTTCAACTTAGCTTTGAGCACCAGATTTCCTACATGGTGAAATTGTGTTTTTACAGCCTACATCATATCCAAGGCTACCTGTATAAGAATGCTTTGTTTACTGTGATAGTCGTCCATTGATTTCATTCAGAAAATTACAATTAGTTCAAAATACAGCCATAAAATTCATCCACTTTGCCAATCCTTCTGATCATATTTCACGTCTTGTTATGATCAATAACCATTGGCTTCTGATTACATACAGGGTAAAATGTGAATTGCAGAGCTCGAGCCACAAGATTTTGACTTGAGGATATCCACTCCCCTTATATCATTCCTTTTTTTTTTCTCATGTGCTTAGCCATGCCTTAAGATCTCACAAGGGCAGACTATTGGAAATCCCACTTCTGTACGTGCATGTCTTGAATGTACACACAGTTCTCCATGGACAAGCAGGATGCATCAGCCACACCTGTGACGTCCTGCAACAGTGCCATCCAGATGGAAGTGCTCTCCCAGAGCTCCAGTGTAGCCCTACCCCCTGTGCGCCCCTATCTGGGAAAATCTATTTCTTCTGCCTTGCCCAGAAAGATGGAACACTTAGCTCTCCATGAAAATCCACAAAAAGAAGAAGAAAGGCAGAAGAAAAGAAGCATCAAGACTCAAAATGACCAAACCTGGCTTTAAGAAGTGTCCCAAGTGCAGCAGGAAGATGAACTCTATGGCCACCCATGATCACTGCGTCAATTGCCTCAGGGCTGCCCACCACATGGAGGACTGCCCCCACTGTGTCCACATGTCCCCGAGAGCCTGACGGTCCAGGAGCCACACACTAAGAGATTTCTTTGCCGAAGCTCCAGAACATAGTTCTACTGACCACTGGGTCTCCCATGTGGCCCAGAACAGCCAAAAAGAAAAGCATGTGGCCCCCAGCTCTGCCACCAGTAAGAGCACCCCTGTGCCACAGGATGCACCCCACAAGACCCCCAAGCAGGCATACAGCACTCCAGCCCCCAATCACCGCCAAAATCCTGCAAAAAATGCTGACTCACGCAGCTCCGAAGTGCCCCACAGCACCGGCCATGCTGCCTCCTCAGCTCCACCCACTCACGGCACCATTGGACAGAGCACAGTCCCAGCCATGCCTGCCTCTAACCCGATTGGCCCGCACTGGCAGAATCACTCATTGCATCACCGCATCGATGCCACTGGTCAGAACAACACCCAAGCCATGCCTGCCTAAAATTCAATTAGCTCACACCGACAGAGCCATTCATCACATCACTGAGCCAACAGGTGAAGTCCTCCACATCGTGATTCAGCGGGCACTGGAGTTCCTTGTCCCCCTCCCCCGTGCCATTTCAAAACATGCTGCACTATTCCCCTATGCCACGGACCACCAAAGAAAACACAGGGGTTTCCCCACCAGCACAACAGAAGCTCAATCAGCACAAGCAGCAGCAGCAGCAGCAGCATTTCTTGCAGTGCCTGGAATCGCAGAATCAGGAACAGGAGCAGAAGCATGGACACAAGCCCAGACAGTTTCTACTCCTCCACCAGCCCACCCCGGAGGCACTGCCAGCAGAAATCACTACACAGACATGGCAACATGACCAGGGGCAGGTCAGTCACCACAGCGGGGGCAGCCAACGTGCTTGACTTCCTTGCACAATTCCTTGCACAGCACATAGAAGGACAATAACCCAAGAAACCAAATGCCCAGGCAAAACAGAGCCCCCAGGCACCATTGCCTGCCATGCCAAGGATGGCACATGTTCCATCTGCATGCAGATCCCCCTCGCCCATAGATTTTTTCCCCGGAACCACTGCTAGACAGTGAGGCAAGCAAGCAGCTGCCCAGGGCTCCCTAGTCAGCTCACATGGCAACTCCGACCAGATGGACTCCCTGTAAACATTGCTAACTCCACCACCACTGCCTCCTTCCCCATCTGAAGACCTCATGTATCCCAAATTCCTCCAGAAGCTGGCCACGCATCTCTCTCTGCCTCAAGCAGACGCACCAGGCCCAAATATGTGGACACCCCTAGATCCTTAGTAGCCATTCCGGTCCAAGAACTACTTCAACAACCTCCAGAAGGTATGGCAGACACCCGCCTCAGAACCTGCCACATCAAGAAAACTTGACTCAAAAGTATCAATGCAACCAGCGCCAGGCTTCAACAAGATGCAGTTACCCCACCAGTCCATTGTGGTTGAATCCACACTCAAGAAGGCCAAGAGCTCCTGGACCCATGCCAGTACCCCTCTGGGAAAGGACCACAAAGTCCTTGATGAGTTTGGGAAGTGGTCCTACCAAGTGGTGATGTTCATGAAGAAAATAGCCTCCCATCAATTCCAACAGGTTCTGTACCAGGACACACTCCTGGCCAACCTGTGGACTGCCACTGACAACCTTCCACAAGAGTCCAGGGATGCCCTCTTTCCCATTCTGGGCAATCTTGGGGAATGCAGCAAGCATTTAATTCGACACTTTCAACACAGCAGCTCAACCGCAGCCTCAGCAACTGTCGCCAGATGGACGGCTTGGCTGAGGGCCTCAGGGAAGATACCCATGAATGATTTGCCGACGCCCCCTGCACCAGGGACAAGTTCTTCGGGGAAAAAGTGAAGGACACAGTCAACAACCGGAAGGAGCATTGCACCATGCTCCATACCCTGGCCTCCAAGGGACTGGAATGCTCCTCCAGTCAATGAAAGTACCATGGGTCTTACCACAAGAAGCCCTACTCCATCCCACGTCACTACCATCCATATAACAGGTGGCAGCATCAGCATCTAAAAAAATCAAACATACAACCAATCTTACACAAACATACAGCATCCAAAGGAACATCACCATAGAAGCAAGGGCCACCCTCTTTGGGGAAAAGCACCCCTTCCTTTGGACTCCAACATGCACCCAGGACCCCCCATGGGGGGCATCCTCTCTCTCTTTTTACGTGCCTGGACCTTCATCACATCCAACAAATGGGTCCTACAGATCATCAGAAAGGGGTATGGCATCAATTTCTGGAAGACCCCCGAACAGAACCGCATTCCCACCAGTCGTACCCCAAGCCACCTAACCTTCACCATGGCATCGGAGTTGCAATCCCTGCTAGACTCTGGAGCCATAGAACAAGTTGCCTCCATGGAAGCCAACCATGGCTTCTACTCCAGATACTTTCTCATCCCCAAGAAACTGGGTGGCATCCGCTCCATCCTGGACCTTTGCCGCCTCAACAAATTCATACTCAAGGAAAAATTTCATATGGACTCCCTGTGATCTATTCTCCCACTCATACAAGTGAACAACTAGCTGGCATCCTTTGATCTCCAGGATGCCTATATGTATATTCCCATCCACCCAACCCACCGGAGGTACCTATGATTCCACATATTGGGCAACCACTACCAGTACAAAGTGCTCCCCTTCAGCCTCTCCTCAGCCCCCAGGGTCTTCACCAAGTGCATCACAGTAGTCGCTGCATGCCTCCGCAGGGAGGGCATCGGTATCTTCCCCTACTTATTATTACTAAGCATTTATAAAGCGCTGCAATATACGAAGCGCTGTACAGACATAAAAAGAGACAGTCCCTGCCCATTAGAGCTCACAATCTAGTCAAGACAAAATATGAAATAAATTAGATAATACAAATAACAATTAACAAGACAAGAATAAATGTTTATGGAGAGAACAAGAAAGGACGAGTTAGGAACAAAAAGCAATAGTGAAGAAATGGGATTTCAATTTGGATTTGAAGATGGCCAGGGAGGAGGCTTGGTGGACAGAGACAGGTAGAGAATTCCAGGAAAAGGGTGCAGCCAGTTGAAAGGAGCGAAGTCTAGAATTAGCAGTACGAGTAAAAGGCATAGATAAATGAAGACAATTAGTGGAGTAGACGAGAGGGGGTGTAGGTAGAGATGAGGGATGAAAGGTGATGAGGAACAGAAGAATGAATACATTTATAGGTTAGAAGGAGGAGTTTGAACTGGATACGGAAGCGGATGCGGAGCCAGTGAAGTGACATGAGAAGAGGAGTAATGTGTGAAAAACGAGACTGACGGAAAATCAGACGAGCTGCAGAATGTTGAATAGACTGAAGAGGGAAGAGGTGGTTAGCAGGCAGGCCAGCAAGGAGAAGGTTACAGTAATCAAGGCGGGAGGTGATTAAAGAGTGGACAATCAGTTTAGTAGCGTTATCAGAGAGAAAAGGGCGAATCTTGGAGATATTGTAAAGAAAGAAACGGCATGTTTTAGCAGTGTTTTGGATATGTAAAGAGAAGGAGAGAGATGAGTCAAAGATAACACCAAGGTTCCGTGCCGAAGAGACAGGAAGGATAACAGAGTTATCCACAGAGATTGAGAAAGGGGAAGGAGGAGGGGAGGCATTAGGGGGAAAGACAAGGAGTTCAGTTTTGGCCATGTTCAGCTTCAAGCGGCGGTAGGACATCCAGGAAGCAATGTCAGAGAGGCAGGCCGAGATCTTAGCTTGAATTTCAGGAGAGATAACAGGCGTAAAGAGGTATATTTGAGAGTCGTCAGCATAGAGATGATAGTGAAAGCCATGGGAAGAGATAAGGGCACCAAGGGATTGGGTATAGAGAGAGAAGAGGAGAGGACCTAAGACAGAACCTTGAGGTACACCCACAGGTAAAGGGGTAGAGGAGGAGGAGGAGCCACCGAAGTACACACTGAAAGAGTGGTGGCAGAGATAGGAGGAGAACCAAGAAAGTACAGAGCCTTTGAAACCGAGTGAAGACAGGGTGATAAGAAGAAGATTGTGATCAACGGTGACAAAGGCAGCAGAGAGATACAGAAGAATGAGGACAGAAAAAAAGCCTTTGGACTTAGCCAGAAACAAATTATTGGCGACTTTGGTAACAGCAGTTTCGGTAGAATGTAGGGGATGTAAACCGGATTGTAAAGGATCTAGGAGGGCATGAGAGGAGAGGAAGTCGAGACAGCGGTGGTAGACAGCACGCTCAAGTAATTTAAAAATGAATGGAAGGAGAGAGATGGGACGATAGTTAGAAGGACAGGAGGGATCGAGTGAGGGTTTCTTGAGGAGGGGTGTGACAATAGCATGCTTGAAGTCAGAAGGGAAGGTAGCGGTGGAGAGCGATAGGTTGAGAATATGAGTGATGGAGGGGACGATAGTGGAAGAAATGGAGCTAAGGAGGTGGGTGGGCATAGGATCAGAAGGGCAGGTAGTCAGCTTAGAGGAAGAAAGGAGGAGTGTTGTTTCCTCATCAGAGACCAGAGGGAAGGAAGAAAGGGAAGCAGAAGGGGGGAGAGTTGGGAAAAAGGGGGGGGGGAGAAGAGGAGGTAGTGAAATGGAGGGTGATTTTATGGATTTTGTCATGGAAGTACTGTGCCAAGGTTTGGGCAGGAAGGGACAACTACCTGGACAACTGGCTAATCTCGGCACCTGGGAGATTGCTCGGTTGGTCTGACACACCACAGAACTTCTTTTCTCACTTGGCTTACTCATCAACTACAAAAAGTCTATCCTGCAACCCACACAATGCCTGGAATTCATAGGAGCGGACATCTGAACCCTCCAGGGGAAGGCTTTCCTGGCTGCCCACCAGAAGATGCGGTCACCACCCTTGCTCTGACGGCAGCAACCAGCCACCCTGCCTTGGCCCGAATGCTCCTGCGACTCCTGGAGCATATGGCAGCAACCATTCCATCCATCCCCCTCACCAAGCTATACAAGCATGCCCTTCAGTGGCATCTCTGCCACAACTGGATTCAGCACTCCCAACCCCTGTCATGCAGGATCACCATAGACCCCAAAACGAGGATGAGACTCTCCTGGTGGATGCAACGGAGTCACCTGACATGGGGAAGACTCCTCCAACAACCCCAGCACAATCTTGTCCTCACCATGGATGCATCCATGACTGGCTGGGGCATTCACCTACTCCATCTCCACACACAAGGAGCCTGGATTGTGAGGGAGAAAGCACAACACATCATCCTCCTCAAGCTCTGCGCCATCAGATACACCTTCAGGGCCTTATCTTCCTGGATCACAGAAAAGGTCGTAATAATCCTGGCCGACAAACAAGGGGGCATGGGCTCCCTCCCATTATGCAGGGAGGCCCTCAGAATATGGTCCTTTGCCATATCACGTGGCTGCTTCCTTCAAATGTCCTACCTGCTGGGCAAGCACAACCAACTGGCAGAGAGGCTCAGCCGCCAGCTCCAGCCCTATGAGTGGTCCCTCAAGACCAAAATCACAAATACCACTCTCAGATTGACCTCTTTGCAGATGAGGCCAACAGCAAATGCCCCCTGCTATGCTCCAAGTGTCCTCAATACGCAGCATTGTGTCCGACGCATTCATCCTCCATTGGGGCATGCATCTCCTCTATGCATACCCCTTGACTCCACTTATCTCCAAGACAATCCAGAAAATCAACAGCCACCAGGCCTCGATCATCCTGATCGCCCCCACTGGCTGAGGCAAATGTAGTTCTCATGCCTCCAGTGCCTCTCAGTCAGCCTGCTGTTTCCCCTGCCCTGGATGCCGGACCTCCTCTCCCAGGACAGGGGCAAGACACTCCACCCCAACCTGGCAACTCTAGCACTGACAGTTTGAAAGCTGAATGGATGAGGCTCATCTCCCTCCACCTCACCACAGAGGTGCAGCAGGTCATCCTCGCCACCCATCGAGGCTCCACGTGGTAATCCTATAGCCTCAAATGGAAGCGCTTCAATGCCTGGTGTGCATCATCGGGCCAGGTCCCCTTCTCCTACCCCATCCAGATGGTCCTCCAATACCTCACAACACTGGCCAGCACAGGGCTGAAGACAACCTCCTCCAAGTGCACCTCACGGCCGTCGCAGCCTTCCACGACCACTTCAACAACTAGCCTATCTCCTCTCACCTTCTGATCTCCAGATTTATGAAAGGCCTCGCCACTCTACGACACCTGGTTTGGTAAATAGTGCTGCCCTGGGACTTAGTCCTCATCTTGCGACAACACATGCGAGACCCCTTTGAACCAATGGGAGACTTGCCACTCAAGTATGCAACCTGGAAACCCCTATTCCTCATGGCCATCACCTTGGCCCGATGGATAAGCGAGCTCCAGGCCACACGCTGTACACCCCGATCTACCTGGACTGGACGAAACTCTGTACACACCCCTAGTTCCTTCCAAAGGTGGCATCCCCTTTCCATCTGAACCAGCCCATCGTGCTACTCACCTTTTGCCCATTACCACACTCCATGTCAGAACAACAACATCTTCACACCCTCGACTGTGTCCAGGCCCTGCAGACGTACCTTAAAAAACTGCCCCCTGAGGTGCGGGACACAACTGTTTGTTTGTGTCATTCAATCCCAACAGACCAGGATGACCAGTCACAAAAAGGACTCTCTCGCAGTGCATTGCCGTCTACTACACTAAAGCTGGCTCGCAGCCACCTGGGACCATTCATAAGAACATAAGAATATAAGATACGCCATACTGGGTCGGACCAAGGTCCATCAAGCTTGACTCAATACAAGCACTGAGGAACCTGTGTCTTTTGGGGAGACTGTTAGGTACTTGTGAACTGTTTCCAACAGTTGCCAATCTAGTTCATAAGTACCTAACAGTCTCCCCAAAAGACACAGGTTCCTCAGTGCTTGTATTGGGTCAAGCATTGATATCCTGGGTCCCTTTTAAATGGTGTATGGACCTTTCCTCCAGGAACTTGTCCAAACCTTTTTTAAACCCAGCTACACTAAAAGCTTTTACTACATCCTCCGGTAACAAATTCCAGAGCTTGATTACACGTTAAGTGAAAAAATATTTTTTCTTATTAGTCCAGATTAGATTGTTACTAATGTAAATAATTTGTAGATAGTTACCCCAGTTATGTCCAAGTTATAGTCCCTGTTCATTGTAAATACAATACAGCTTGACTGCATTGTATATGTTCTGTTATATGTAAACTGCACTGATTTGAATAGCGTGGTATATAAGAGAATAAAATAGTCTTAAATAGTTTACCCTGTAGCTTCATTGCAAGTCCTCTAGTCTTTCTATATTCTGATGATGTAAACAATTGATCTACATTTACCCGTTCCACTCCATTCATTAATTTATAGACCTCTATCATATCTCCCCTCAGCCTTCTCCTTTCCAGGTTGAAGAGCCCTAACCTTTTTAGCCTCTCTTCATAGGAGTATCCTTCCATCCCCTTTACCATTTTGGTGGCTCTTCTCTGTACCTTTTCTAATAATGCTATATCCTTTTTAAGATACGGCGACCAGAACTGCACACAATATTCAAGGTGCGGTCACACCATGGAATGATGCAGAAGCATTATAATATCCTTTGTTTTATTTTCCATTCCTGTCCTTATGATATCTAGCATTCTATTTGCTCTCTTGGGCGCCACTGCACACTGGGCGGAGGGTTTTAACATGTTATCCACGATGACGCCTAAATCTGTTTTCCTGGGTGGTGGTTCCTAATGTGGAACCTTGCATCGTGTAACCATAGTTTGGGTTGTTCTTTCCTAGGGGCATAACTTTGCTCTTGTCCACATTAAATTTCATCTGTCATTTGGATGCCCAGTCTTCCAATTTATGAAGATCCTCTTGCAATTTTCCACAATCCTTATGGGTTTTAACAACTTTAAATAGTTTTGTGTCATCTGATAACCTCACTCATTATTCCCTTTTCCAGGTCATTTATGAACATGTCAGAAAGCAGCGGACCCAGCACAGATGCCTGGGGTACTCCACTATTCACCTTTTTCCATTGGGAAAATTGGCCATTTAGCCCACCAGCTACAGGCTACCATGGCCATCTTGGAGAACCTCAAGACAGTACCCATCAATGACAGAGGGAGGAGTGGCCTAGTGGTTGGGGCAAGTTGTCTCAGGCTGGTGGGCTGCAGGTTCAAATCCCACTGGAGGATAGCAACCTCAGGCTGGAGGGACTGGGGTTTTTAGTCCCACAGGTGCTCCTTGGAGCCTTGGGCAAGCCACTTAACCCTGTTGCCTCAGATATAAAATGTAGATTGTGAGCCCTTTAGGGACAAGGGAAATATATACTGTACCTGAATGTACACCACTTTGACCAGGTGAAAAGCAATATATAAGTATCGCTAAATAAATGACATTTGCAGGGTGGCCACATGAGCCTCCATTGGCATCTTCCAGAAACACTACTGCCTGGACTGTCTTTGGCCGCTCCATCCTCAGCACGACCAACACCGTACCAGCTGGGGCTCAGGGCAATGACAGTCCCTAGCCCAGCACCAAGCAGACACTGACTCTATCAGACCACAGGTCCTGCTATTATTTTTCATATGCCTTTGTTGTTGTTTCATGTTGCTGCCTTCATTGTACCGCACTGTTCTCTTCATCACGAATATGTTCATGTTCTGCTTGCATTACCTGTTGTTCAAATCATTTGCTATGTCAAATAAAATATAGCAATACCTCGGAAACAGGCCTCCAGCTTTCCATTTATTCTATCACAGCATTACCAACTGAACAGGCACAGTTATTGTCACGCCCTTAACCCCTTACATTAGTATGGAGGGGCGTGGGTTTATTTTTGTCACTGTGGTGCTTCAACTTCTGGCCTATTCTAACTGGATGCCTTTAAAAGCATTCTGGGAAAGGTAGTTCAGTTAGATATCATTTGGGCTCAGATGAAAAAAACACCTTCATTTGTAGTTGGGTTTTGAGAATGTGCAATTTATTCATTAGCACAAAAAGACACGCTAGGTTCACAGATCCACCTTTTAAGATATTTTCACCAGGAATTCTTGTAACTCTTTACAGGATAACTTGAACTGAAACAAACAGCTTTCCTCAGCTTAATTAACTGCACCTGCCTTCAGCAGAGCTTTGCCGTGCAGATCAAAACAAACAGAAAGAAACTTTTAAACCAGGTTTCTTTTCCCTTTCCAGTCCAGAACAAATACCTGGCTATCTTGTATGCTTAAACTCAGCACTTCATACAGATAGTCCAATTCATACAAGCAGATAAAAACTCTTTTCCAGATTCTCAGTAGTTTAGATAAACAAAAGCATTTCTTACTTCCTTCAATTGAAACGGCACCCAAAACTGAGCTCTGCACTGCTCACAGCTGTTTCTCAAAAGATCATCAGGAAGATTCAGCTTTGCACTGAGTCACACTTTTCCTGAGCTTAGAACACTAACAAGCAAACACAGCTCTCAGGGCTTTGGACACTGGAGGCCTTTCTTTACGGTTGACATCCCCCTTGCAACCATTCTTAAATGGCAGACTGGCATGCAGAGCAGTCCATGTATGAGACCTCTTCATAACAAGGTAAATCTGGCTCTCCCAATTCCATTGGTTCACTCTCTAGCTCAGATTCAGATAGCTTACTTGACTGCCTTCTATTAGGGTTAAAGCTGTCTCTGGCAAATACATAGTGCTCCTTATTAGCTAAGCTTCTGGGGCTCATACCTTGATCAAAGCCTGTAGTAGCTTCACTCCTTACATGCTCTGGCCACCATCTAGCATGTCCTGTTCTCCAATTAGTGCCTCTGGCTCTTACTGCTCCATTCCTTGAGTAGGCAAAACCTCTGCTCTCTCTTTCCCTCTGGTCAGCATTTGCAGCACTCTCTGGTCTCAGGAGTCCTTCCAGTTTCTCTCCATGTGTCCTGCTTGTCCCTCCTTGTCTTCTTGCTCCTCCTCTGCTTCGCCTCTCTGACCTAACTGAGCTAAACTTAAACCCCTCAGGATCCTGCTCCACCCTCTCCCCTCTCAGGTGAGAAAGATCAAACTCCCTCGTGGCAGCTGTGTGATTAGGGGATGCAGTGACGTAAGGGTTTCTTACCCTGGGCCTGTATTCATTATACTTTCCACCACTAGGAGCACTCTGTTCCTCATTGTACCAAGGAATTACTGGCTTTCTAGGAGCAAATGGAGTTTTAAGTCCTGGACCTTTTAAAATGGATCCCTTTATTAAGGTAAATTCCTTCTTTTTACCCCTCTCTTCTAGGTCCTGATAAGCTTCCTTATCACATTATGGAGTCACCAGGTGTGGCTGACACATCTTGCTTGTCCCTGGAGAAAGCGAGGTTACTTATCTGTAATGGGGGTTTTCTGTGGACAGCAGGATAAGTTAGCCATATATTCCCACCCACCTTCCCTAGGATGAAAGGACGCCATACACTCCTGCCACCTAAACCATAGCTCTTTTTTGGGCAATGGCGGTCATTTTAGAAGCCTTATTCGCAATTTGGGCATCCAAAAATGTGCATTCAGACATCCAAATCACAAAAACGTTCTCAAAGTAATTTTACGAACACTGTCTAAAGATGCCCCGGTGCAGGGATGTCCAAGTAGGCAGGGAATGTGGCGAAGGTATGTCTGGGACGGGGAGATGAATTTAGATGTCCCTGCTCAATTGCAGAAAATGTCAGGGATGTCTGTGACCTCGTTCAAGTTTAGGCACTTAGAAAGTGCTCATTTGGGCTGTTAAGTATCTGGAGGGTGTAGAGAAGATGGCACTCCACAATCCTCAGTACTCTTCACAATCGCAATTATATTTTTTGTGTAATTGTGGAACTTGTTTTGTGTTTGAAGCATCGCTGAATGTCTCTTAGACATCTCCAGTCTAGGATACTATTCCGGGAACGCCAATGTAAACATCCCTGCAGACATCCATATAGAGCACATCCATGTTTGTGAAATCATGCCTGAACTTGGATGTGTCTGCCTTTTTTTTGACATTCTGGCTTGGACGTCCCAGTTTGTACTTAGACGTCATTTGTAAAATATGCCTTAACATGCTGAATTAAAAAAAATGATTATATGTGTTATTTAAAAAGAAAATATGTATTATTTAAGTCTTAAGGAGATTTGACCTGAAGTGTTGGTTAGAGCTTTGTGTTGCTGTCTAGCATATCAGCACATGGTCAGTCCTAATTCCTCTTCAAACAATCTTCTCTTCTGCCCTCCTTCAGCATCTTTGAACCCTCTGCAGCCTCAGTCCTACCCTCTCTCCTAGCCCTCTACTCTCTACCATCTTCTCCGTCACAATGCCACTTTGTCCTCTAACTGTCTCTTTACAGCCCCCCTGTTCCTGCCTTCTCTCTTACTCCAAAGCCCTCTCTGTCTGTGTGTATGTGTGTGTCAGTTTGAGTGTCTCTGCCAGTGATTGTATGTTTGTGGCTGTGTTCCTGTGTGTGTTTCTTTGTTGCAGTGTCCCTGTGCCTGTGTTTTTGTGTGTTTGTGGATGTGTCCTTGTGGTAGTGTTCTTTTCCCAGAGGCAGTTTCTCCAAATGGGTTAGTTCTATGCATATCATGATAGCCGTGAACATCACTCCTAATCCAAGATATGTGGAGTACGATCTCAGTCTCACATTTACTGCTAATGTTCAGTGTAGTACTTGCATTGTGCCAGAGAGCCTCCTTCTGGATTTCATAACATAGAAATATGATGGCTGAAAAAGACCATATGGCCTATCTATTCTGTCTTTCCATACCAACTACTATAGTCCCTTTCTTCTTTAGAGATCTTCTGTGTTTGTCCCATGCTTTCTTCAATTCAGATAGTAGAGACCTGTCTTGGTCTCTACTATCTCCACTGGGAGACTATTCCATGCATCTACCACTCTTTCCGTAAAGAAATATATCCGTATATTACTCCCTTTTCACCTTCATCCTATGTCCCATCATTGCAGAGCTTTCCTTCAATTGAAAGACGTTCTCCTCTTGTGCTTTTATGTCTTAGAGGTATTTAAACGTCTCTATCATATCTTCTCTCACTCATCTATCCTCCAAAGTATACATATTGAGATCTTTGTCTACCCCTATATGCCTTATGACAAAGCCCACTGATCATTTTGGTAGCCTCCTTGTGCACCGACTCCATCCTGAAGAGGGCTTAAAACTAGATTCATTGGGGAAGGGTGAAGAAAGCCCTCAGGTAAGTAGAAGCCTTCAGGTAAGTGAAACATTTAATACCTCTGTAGAAATGGATAAAAGAGGCAATGTCTGGAAAACCAGTGTCCAGTGTCAAAGTGAGTAAGATAACAGTGCAGTGCGCATTGAACGTTTTTAGTGTACTACGTGACAGATTCAAGGTGTGCTCTTTTTAAAGACCCCCTGAAGAAGGCTCTTTAGCCGAAACGCGTTGGGGCATAATAAAAAAGATTCTTCACCTATAGAATTGTCGCCAGTCCTTGTGTACCTGCTTGATTAGTTCTCTGTGGGTACTCTGTGCCAGTAACACACATGGTCATTCCCCCCTACCAAGCTGACGTGCTGTAGAGGTGCATACCTCAACTGGTGAGCAGATGTAGACTGCTGTTCTGCATGTGAATTGCATTATGGGTACTGTTGGTTCTAGCCTATCCTGGTAGCCACAGCAGACAGTTTTATGGTGACGTGCACTCTTTCTGTAGCCAGCCATTGGTATAGCTCCCATAGTGATGTAGCACAATGGTTAATACAATGACTTCAGTAACAGCGGTCATGGGTTTGATTCCTCTCTGTTCCCCTTTTTTTTTATGGCTGTCCTACACAACTACGTTTCATTCGTGTAACAGTCATATCTGTGCTGCCACCACATTATACCCTCATCACTGTTGCCATCCATCCTTCTGTCCATCTGTGTGTGTGTGTCAGCTGTGTGGCGTCCTGCCCTAATGTGCAGGCTGCTACCCCATGTCCTGCACTGGCACACTTTTCTGCATTGCGGCTCTTCATGCTTGCCTCTCCTGTGTCTGCTCTGCATGGCGCTGCTCTCCTCTATCCTCCTATCATTGCACTTATCCTGCCACCTCTCCCTCCTCTGGTGGACATGTATCCCCATGCTCTGCCACACACTGTCATTGTTGCATTGTACATTACCATAACCCTGTACATCGGTACAGCTGCCCCCGATATGTTTGTCCACTGTACCTGCTGCCACATGGGCTGCACACAGATTTGGCTGGTCCATGAGCTCCGTCATCTACTTCCTTCCATCACTTGTTCATTGCCTTTCCATGGTGCTCTGTGCAGTGTTATGGTTACATCTGTGTTTGAGCCATACATTTCATGCTTGTGACTTTGGGGCACCTTTGTGCCCCTGGGCACTATCTCCTGCGTCACCTTGGCATCCCTGGGGCATCTTTCGCGGCACCTTAGGTTTGGCCAGCTTATGGGGCGCCTTATATGCTGCCTTGGAGGGTGCCAACCTTTCCTGCCGCCCTCTGGGGCACATTATGACCTGCCTTGGATGAGGTGGTGCTTTATGATGTGCCTTATGGTGCGCCCTAAAAGGTGCATTAGGTTGCAGCACTGGGGTGAGGCTTTTTTGGCTGGCAGTGCAAATTGTTGGGATGTGTCTGACTGTTACAAGCAGTAAAAGGGATTGCCTCAGACAGTCTTTTAACTGAGCCCACTGGGGGATTGAACTCATGACCACTGTATTAGCAGTCAATGTATTAACTATTGTGCTACAACTCTGTTGTCATGATTGCAGGTCAGCACGCCTAATTAAGGCTAACACACATTAACATGCCACGGCTCCCTCTATTGCGCAATAACGGACTTTATCGCGCGATAACCTGAAATGCTCCTTAAGACCGGAACGCCCATTACCTTATATGGCATTCGTCACAGTAAGACTGCAACTAACGCCGGTAACATTAAGACGGTTTAGTAAACATACCTCTTTGTCTGACAATAATGCAAAGGGGAGGAATGGTCTAGTGGTTAGGACAAGGTACTTCAGCCCAGAGGGCCAGGGGCTCAAGTCCTATCTGGGGACAGCAATCTCAGGCCAGAGGGACTAGGATTTCTAGTCCTATAGGCACTCCTTGTGGTCTTGGGCAAGCCACTTAACCCTCCATTGCCCATGTTCCCTGTAAGTATCAGCATGCATGTCTCATATCCCCTCATGCTAAATGTATCCCCACTTTGACCCAGTGAAAATCAGGAAATAAAATGTTATTAACAAAGTGGAAAGAGTTGGACTTTCTTCCACAGAGGACTCTAACAGTGTTGAGATACTTAAAACCTCAATAGGCTGATCACCAATTCTCACAGAAGAGTCTGATTTTTTTCCCTTTAGATAAATAAAATGCTTTCACTATAGGTGGTATCAAATCAGCTGGAACAGCCAACATGTCAACTAATTACTTCTTGAACATATCAATTGCAGAAACCATTGAAACGTGAGGAAAGTTGATAAACCTTAAGTTATCTGCCCAAGAGACCTTCTCCAAGTGCTTGATTTTCACATTAAGCACACCAAAGTTCTTGACAAACTAATGATTTTCATCCAAAATAGCTACGGTACATTTGTTTGCAACTCCAAAATATCCTTTGTACCTCTGTTTTTTTCTATGCTTGTTGCAACCCATTTTGTCCATAATCCGCTGTCCTGGGTTGCAACTATCAACCACACATCCCTCAGTTTCAGTTCACCTCTCAACTATTCATATGTCCAGTTTTGATCGGCAAAGGATTTCTGGAATAACACTTTATATTTCCCACTGTATTTGTGTATTTGAGACTTGTTTTTCCTTGTTTGCTGATCTAATTTTTGAAGAGTGTTTTTACTTGTTTTGCAAATTCCGTTGCTTCTTTCCCTGTCAGTGCTTGTGGATTCTCACTCATTTCTTCTTATTATGGAATGCTTATCCAAGTTTTATAATAGAGACAGATTCTGGACATTTACTTTCACATTTCAGGACTTTTTGTGTATTTGGATCTGATGATGCTGTTAAGTAAGCCTGGAAGTCTATGATAGTAGCTCTCTTTGTAAAATCAATTTCTGTGAGGCTAGTCCTTTTTTGGCTCTAGGAATGTACAGCCTCACACACACTAGTTCTTATAAATTACCTCATGGGCATGGAGGAGTTTTCTTTTTCATACATTCAATTTTTCAAGATCTTTAAGAGGCCAGTCAAAAATCCCAAAGCTGTATGAAAGTATAAGAACTGTAAGCTGATTAATGACTTGTATTTTATTTCATGATGTTAAGTACTGTCTCAAAAACAATTTTAATTTTTTTAATATTCTTTGTTGATCCTTTTTCTCAGTAATTTTTTCTTGATTGTTGCTCCTTCCTCTACTTCTAGATATTTATATATACTTTATTATTCAAGTTCCTTGATGTCACAGTCTTCAGTCAGGAAGATATTTTCAGTTTTTCTGAATTTTCCTCTAATGAAGGTTGCCTTAGCATATTTGTAAAAGCCAAAGCTCATATTGAGGTCATCTGAAAAACCTTTCACTACATAGAGTTGTTCCAGTAATTGTTGGTCACTGGAACAATAGAGCGTCAGGTTATCTACAAATTGTAAGTGTGATGTTACCTCTGGGATATTACCTTCTTTAGGATTCAAACTAAATCCATATCCTAACAGTTGATGAGAACACTGGTTGGATTAAGCACCATGAAAAACAGAAGTGGCGACAGAGTTTCCCTAAAATATTATTCACTGTATCTTCATGTTAAGTATAATGAACTAACTATATTCCTATTTCAAAAGGTGTGTGGTTTTCCACATTTTCATGGTGAACTTAATGTACACTATAAAGCCAGGATTTATTTTATATATTTCAAGGCAATCCATGTTTCTGTGTGCATCTCCCTATGCCTTTGCAGGTGGTGTTGGAGCTAGTGGTGGATGGTGGTGGTGTCGGGTCTTGTTGCTGCAAGTGCTTACCCTAAGTGGGAGTGAATTGTGGATCCTGTGTGCTCTTGCTTGCTAGAGAGAAAGACAGAGGAGGAGGCAGTATCCTCTGCAGAGAGTATATTGGCCCAGAACATAGTTCCTGAGTTTGATATAAGGGAAATGCATATACAGGTTCAGATTTGATTGGGAGACAATAGTTCATTAGTACTTTCAACTTGAGACAGAACTAGAGCCCACTGCATGGAGGGGAAGAGCCCTATCAATGCACCTATAGGTGACCATAGCCCTTGCGTTTCCCTCCCCTGGATCATTCCAGATACCCCTTGGTACAACAAGCATTAGCCAGCCAACTACTTCTCACTACATAGCTCAGTTTCTAGAAGCTTTTCTAAGAAGAGACACTCATATCTTCTTTCCTGAGCAAAAACAGCAGCAATATGAAACAATGACAGAATTCTAGGAGCTGGCACACTTTCCTTTATACTTGGGGCAATAGACTGTATGTACATAGCTATCAGGCCACCTGTGGGTAAAGAGGCTACATATTGCAACTAAAATTCCTTTCATTTCCTGAGCATGTAGGTGGTCTGCAATGCCTCACACCTAATAACTGATGTGTGTGCCTGCAGTCCAGGTTCATGATGAAAGGTGTTCTGTAATTTGTTGCTGGAAGGAGGCAAAGATGTTATTTAGGGTCTGGAACATGGACTAGAGGCTTTCTAATTGCAGGCTCACGTTGCTTTTGAACTCACGAACGTCAGCCTGGAGATCTGACACCTCTTCCCTCAGCTGTAGTGGCATCAGTTCCATGGCATTCTCATCCTCCTCATGTGAATGATCACTCTTCTCATTGAAGATGTCCTCTTCCACCACTTTTTAACTGTGGGCCTCTTCTTTCTCCTCTTGATTGTGGGCCTCCTGATCGAGGCTCTCCTCGTCATCAGGCTCTTCTGAAACCTCTTGCCGTTGTGATGTTGTTGGCTGGCTATTACATCACAATGGATTATATCTTTGACCTTCACGGTATATGTGGGGCCTGCTTGCTCATCCCCCCAGCCTATGCTTCTCATCTGGGCCCAGCTGCAGCATCTTCTGGATGGAAAACGTCAAGGGATATCTAATGACTGAGCTCAGACGATTCAAAGCTCTGACTGATCACTGCAGCCACTGCTTGTCCACCTTTGTCTCTAACCTGCAGATAACATAGGAAGGTTTTGTGTGGCAGCATAAATCCTAAGTCCTGGAATGTGACCCCATTCTCAAACAATGCTCCCAGTATGGAGGCTACTGTAGGAGTGGAGAAACAGGTATAGCAGCTGAAGGTGATGCACTACAAAGTTCAAATGTGGCATTTTACTTTCTTATAGTGTGCCCCTTCACCATGTGAACTGACTGGTCACAAGATGCCAATAAACATAGGTAGCACAAGTTCTAGGTGGCACCAGAAGGATGATGACATTAACACCATCTAGCACCTAGAGAAAATCCCAGGGCTGTAAAAGCATTAAGCATGGACTTTGTAGTATTACATGCATGGAGTAAAAGTTCAAAGCTATGTAAATATTTTAAAGAAGGTGATGTGTATACAGGATGTAGTCTGATACTGTTCCTCATTTTAAAATAAGCACCCTTATAAATTTCTTTTGTGCAGCACCTCCAGAGCTACCTTCGCTCCCTTAGCAAGAGGCTACCTACATACTAAAGTTTCCAAATTGGAATGGCAAATGGAGGAAGTTAAAAATTCAAGACTGTGATGGCTAAGGACAACCTCATCACCACTAGAAGACTGGAAATAGCTCTTTGCACTGATATTGTAACTTCTCTGGTATGGAACTTTCAAACCCCTAGGAAGGGATATAATCCTTCTTTACAAAGTTTGTTTGAAGCTAGAAACTCCTCATTCAACTGAACATTTAGAAACTTGCTTAGGAGCATTCTCTGAGAAGGGAACTCTTATGATCTAATTTGTTGGTAAACCTGACAAGTAATGTGATTTTTTTTGTAACCCTGTAAAAATCATTATGGGTGTTTCTCAGTTTAGTCAGTTGAAAAGAGGATTTTTCAGTCTTGAGTTCTGCAGTATGTAAGCTGGGGGCCACTCTTCCCAAATATCCTACTTAACAAGTACATGTAAGATTGTGCATAATAATGTGGAAATAGGTTTTCTGGAATCCTCAGCAATTGTTTTTTGCTTATATTTATTCAGAACGTGCTTGATCCACCTTTTGTGCAAATAGCAAGGCTGTTTGTAGTAAACAATACTATACGATTCAAACGATTCTGCGTCCACTACCATATCTACGCAGATGATAAAATGATATACCTCCCATTCAAGATCCCAAACCCACCAATGCAATTAATAACAGAATGCTTCAATGAACTGACAACATGGCTCAATGACCACAACCTACACATTAACTTCGCAAAAACAGAGGTCCTATATGTCACAAGAAATCAAACCTACACACCCCCAACCTCCATTGTCCTACATAACCACGAGATTAAAACAAAAAATTAAGTAAAGTACCTAGGAGTGATACTTGATAAGAGACTTAGGGGTATGTTTACTAAACTGCGTTAGTGTGATTCGCATTAGGAGCCGCGTTAATGGAAGAAATGCCAAAAAAGGACATGGGCGGTACATCGTTACCGATAATGCGCGTTATAAGGCGCCGGGCAGCAACGATCGTTACAGGGCGCGTTACTGCGCGTTAACCTTAAGAAGGCACACAGACACACAAATACAGAAACAGAGCTGTAGTACATTGGTTACTACACAGACTGATGGTACAAGGGTCATGGGTTTGATTCCCCAGTGTGCCTAATGAACAAGGCTGGCTGGCTGAGGTGTCATGTGTAACCCCTTGAAGGCCTACTATAATATTTTAATCCACATTCTGCAGCCAGGTTAATGTTTGCATATGTCAGGAAAATCGTACCCGTCTTATTCAATATGTTACAATAGTGACATTCCCTCTGCCATGGTCATGTATTATATACCATTTGATAGGAATATTTAGGCAGAAGTTTGGATCCCGAAAGTTTTGGGCTTGGCCCGGAAAGGGTTAAGTATTGGGCTGTGAGGAAGTTTAGTTGTACTTTAATAGTGCTGCCAGCAAACACACCCTCACAGTGGTGTAACCTAGGGTGCCACATAAGGCACCCTAGAAGGCACTCCATAGGGCACATTATAAAGTGCGCTGTCTGCCAAGGCACCCTATAATGTCCCCTATAGGACACCATATAAGCACCTTATAAGGCACTTTATAGGGCACCATATAAGGCGCCCTATGAGCCACCCTAAGGTGACAGTACCCTGAGGGTGGTTCTGCTGGCAGCACTAATATACAATAAAAATAGACAATGCCTAAGACAGCCCTATCGATGAACCCCACTGTGGGTTTTGAACCCATGACCTCTGGCTTCATGGGCAGTGAAGTAACCAGTGGGCTAGAGCTGCTAATAAACACCGGGTTGGCTACAGGAGGACTGCATGGCACCACACCCACATTCTGCTGTGGTTACCAGGATAGGGTCAACCCATCCGTACCCAGGATGCACAGCACATGTAAATCAGCAGTCTACAGATGATCACAAGATGGGGTATGCACCCCACAGCACCTCAGCCTGGTAGGGGGTGCCGACGGTGTGTGTTAGTGGCACAGAGTAGCTACAGACCATCACAGTGTGCGGGTCCTGTGCTCATCCTGAGGGAGAGGTATGGTGCCCAGCACCATTCTCACAGCACCTGGCTTTGCTGAGATAGACTATGCTGCAGGTCCCCATCAGTGCCAATGTGTGATAGGTAGTCCTTGCAAACACCCCTAGGATATGCCTGTGTTCATCTGTATGTCACATCTAGCCCTTGTGGACTATGATGCACCCAGAAAAGTGCATACCCTGTGTGGGTGCCATGGTCACATGATGTAAGTGAAGGGGGGTGTTGGGACCCACAGGGAGATTACATACCACCACCCAATGCACCCTCTGGGGCCCAGGATCTCCGGCCAACAGATCCACATTCTACCCCCCTGCAATGGTGGCATCACCCCAGACAAGCTAGGGATCAAACACCCTACAGGGCAGGCAATGCAGAGCAGTACACATCTATAATACAATAGCAGACAGAAGGTCTGGAAATTTTAGCTGCCCCCCACCATTATCTGACATTCTCCAGCAGCAAGCCTCCAGCCGCTGCACCCTGCAAGGTGTTCCAGCAAGACACATACTAGCTGCAGACAGTCCACCAGCTAGTCCATAGTGCATGGTCCTGGAGGAGATGCATGTACCCAGAACGGGGATATCAGCATACACACCAAGCAGATAAGTCAGTGATTGGGCTCCAAAAGAAAACCCATAAATATCACATGAGAGAAATGCTGTATAGCACTATGGGGGAATCTAGCCATGCCATGGTCACTGCTCAGTCAGGGTGAGAGTGACCTCCCAGCAGGACATGCTATGGCCACCCTGTCCGTGCAGGTGGTACCGGGCACTACAATGTCCGAGCCATTGCCCTATGCCCTGTGCAGATGCGGCCAGGCCAGTCCACCCTATATGGCTATTCCCACAGTACCTTGCTCCTCATTATGCACATTGGCAGGCCAATACTGGCAACAGTGCTAGCAGTGTGGGCTGTGGAGAGTGTTGGCAGCCACCACACACTGGATAGACAGACACACACTCCCCACACCTATGCCAGCATTGTGCAACTATAGAGGTGTTGGGCAGCCCAGGCCACCACACAAGTCCTGGGCACAGTGCAGGCATGGCTATGGTACGCAATACTGTAGGAGTCACTCCCCAGGTTGGTAAACACTGTTAGACACAAGACCTGTAGCACACTCCACAGACATCAGAAAGGTTGCTATGATGCAGCTCACTCAGAAAAGTGTACTTAACCTAGGAATTGCTATCTGCCAGTACTCATAGCAACCTTTTGATAGATGTGTACCATATTCCCAGGTTTAGGGTGGCATTACTAAGGTATGCATGTGCTAGTATTGGGAGATGCACGCAGAGCCCAAAGTCCTGCCTCCCCAGGAGGCTTTGGATAATGGGGCCTGTGGGTGCGGGTGTGTCTGCCCCTGTTGGCTGCTGCTTTACGGCAGAGGTTCCCAACTCCAGTCCTGCGGTGCAAAACACTGTTCGGGTTTTCATGCTGTCCCTCATGAATATGCATGAGATGCATCTGCATACCATGGGGGTGGCGCATAGAAATGCAGCACAGGCATCTTTATCAGAGGCAGCATGGAACCGGAATGGTGTTTGGCCCTCCAGGACTGCATTTGGGAGGCTCTGCTCTAGGTAATGTTCATGTTTATGGTGTCTGTGCTCTGTAGGGTAAAAAGTAGGTGTCTTGGGCATGTTTACGTCATATGCAATAAAGGTGCTGTCTGTATTAGCACGTTGTAGTAGTTGGTATAATACGGGGACTGGGTTGGCGGGAACCACAGCTGGGACTTGAACCTGTGACCCTCCGCTTCTGAATACACTGGTTTTGTGCACTGCACCACCTTGTTGTCACAGAGTCAGCACATTCCTTGGTGATACCATGACTGTTCGTCAGATAGGGCCCGTCTGTTGCAGTACACGGCACCCACCTACACAGGGCTAGGCCACGGTCTGCTCTGGGCAGCTGCCACTGTCCCCTCCACCACCAGTATCCCTCAGCCACCATGCTGACATGCCCTTCTGCTGGTGGTGCTGGTGGTGCGCAGTCTCAGGCCATCCAGTGTGCAGGTAGGCGACTGCCTATGGTGCGGGTTCTGGGGTTGGGGTGCCTGCATAGGTGTCGACGCTTCCCCCAGTACCGCCTGCCAATGTTCCGTGCCCTTGGGGGTAGCTGCTGGGTACTATCCCCTGTGACACTGTGGGAAACACAGTTGTGCCCATGTTGGGCCTTCAGCAGTTGCTGTCTGGCTGCTCTGCTGCTTCAGCATTCGTATGGGCCACCTAGGCATCGCCCTAGTCCGCACTGTGGCCCAGCTGCACCACAGCATGTGCCGCCTGCGGCCCTCTGTATCCCCTTCTCCGGCATCTGTCCAGTTGCCGTTCCGTCATGCCCGCCCTGATGTTGCGGGACATGTGCACGCCATAGGAACCCTGTCCGATGGTGGGGAAAACCCTGAGCAGCGCTATTTCACTGTGGGCTCATTCACCTTGTATGGGGACAGATTATAGACCCTTCCACGATTTATATCTGTTCTATGGAGCTTACTCTTGGGGGGGGGGGGTTGATGTTTCTCATTGATACCACTATTGGCCAGCTTGGTTATGGTTTTTTCCAGTTTGTTGGGGTAATTTTCAGTGTTTCTGTGCCCTTTTGTTCTGTGCACATGTATCACACTTATCACGTTTTTTAGGTTTCCCTGCATGGGCTGTACATTGCTGACACTGAAATGGTTTCTCTCCCCTGTAATGTGCATTTAACGGCAGGTTTTCATTCGCGTTGGAATTGAGCTCTTCATATCAGTGCGTTAGTGTGAAGGGAGCCTCTCCCCGCCCACTCTCCGCCCATTGACCCCTTCTCTCCGCCCTCTCTCCACCTTCTGCGGTGTTTTACCGCGCCGCGGGGGTTTACGATCGTTAACTACGGTTAACACGCATTATGTAACGTTAACGATCATTTGCACGTCATAATGCACGTTATGACGCGCGAACGATCGTTAACGTTACATTACGCGCGTTATTCACGATTACCGCAGTTTAGTAAACTACCCCTTAGTATGGACTCACACATTAAAAACTTAACTAAAAAAATACACTTTATACTCAAGACACTGAAACAAATACATCCGTTGATTCACCTGCAAGACTTCATTGCCATAATCCAAGCAATTATAACATTCCACTTCGACTTTGCGAACACAATCCTTCAAGGCATCCCTAAACAAAATATAAAAAAGCTCCAGTTAGCACAAAATGTAGCAGCCAGGACCATACTGAAGGTCCGTTCAATAGAACATATCACACCCATATTAGCTAAACTTCATTGGCTACCAATCTACTGCAGAATAAATTACAAAATACTACGTAGTAACTACCTTCAAATTAGTAAATAATCTCGCACCATCCGCTCTCAATACCTTAATCACCAAGGATATGCCTAAACACACCCAAAGGAGTAATAACACAAATAAATTAGCGATACCAAAAGAATTTGCAAAAGCTAAAAAACTTACCAATAGGGCTTTCTCGCATTATGCCCCTTCCCTCTGGAATGAACTACCCGATAACATTTGACAGCTGACTGACATTAAGGAATTCCGTAAAACATTAAAAACACACCTATTTACCACACACTATGTCGCACAAGTTAACCTAAATACACAAAGGGACACAGGCTAACACCTGATGCTACGCAGGTTTAACCTAGACATACAAAAGGACATAGGCTAACTAACAATAACCTATACCCCAAAACTAAACTAATACTGTTGCAAACAAATATTCCACCCTGTATATAGTTGCTTCTCCGTCCTCTTAGTAATGTAGAAATGTAAAAAGATCAGATTGTACTTCCAAGTATACCCCCTGGAAGGTAAATTGTACTGTATGTATATAGTTACCATGTTATCTGTAAAAAGGTTCACATTTGTTCTATGTAATATGACTAGGTATGTATTTTACCATACCTGTAAACCACTGTTCATTGTAAACCGCACTTGATCCATGGGAAAGTGCGGTATAGAAATGTTTTTTAAATAAAATAAATAAATAAATAAATAAATAAAATATACAATATAAAACTGAGAAAAGAAGAAACTACAATATAAACTGAGAAGAAAAAAATAGGAGAAAGTCCCTACATTATCAATAAAGAAGAAGAATCCAAATTATTGGCAAAAAGAAAACAGACTGATCCATGCAGCAAGACAGCAAACAATTAAAATAATAGAGATTTATTACACAAAAAGAATAAAATAAGAACCACAAGACTATGGCCAGAAACCAGCATACACTGAAGCAAGATTAGAGGACAAACATGAAGATAAAGCTAGCAAGGAAGACAGACCGGCACAGTAGACCAATACACTGAAAGAGGACTAACACTGGTGAGCTAAGCATGCAGCGTTTTCCAAAACTTGCATGAAGGTTTTTAATCCTCTCTTGAACTTAGGAAGCAAGG
Organism: Ichthyophis bannanicus; assembly: GCA_033557465.1. NCBI lineage: Eukaryota > Metazoa > Chordata > Amphibia > Gymnophiona > Ichthyophiidae > Ichthyophis > Ichthyophis bannanicus. The sequence goes on from CM066035.1 coordinate 699,546,617, forward strand.
GCTTGGCTCTAAAAGTCAGGGGGAAAAGTATTGCAAAGAGCTAGGCCAAATAGAAAAAAAGCAGTCCAACAGGTGACTTTCAGCCATATGCATGTGATCGAAAGTAGGATCAACAAATTATAGCTTTGTTGGACCATTGCAAATATTCCTTTAGCCTAGCCCAGATACAGCTAGGTCCATTTTATTCTTTTTATATTCAGTGTCCAATAATCTTCATCATTTAATTACTTGCTCATACCATTAATTCTTAAAACATTTCTCTGTCCATTGTGTAAATTTCAAAACTTTGTGCAAACTAAATCTCCCAACCCAACATTGCGTTTTGAACAAGTGAAGCTTAATTGTTTTGCCTCAGGGTAAAAACCTCTGCCATAATGTTACTTACCTGAACTGCAGCAATTTCCAACCCACTTTTAAAACTTTGCATGTTAGCTTTGAGAAAATATATGAACCAGTTTAAAACTGTACTTCCAATGGCGACCTCATAAAGAAGGCTAATCAATAGTTTATGATCTACTAGATCAAAAGCTGAGGACTGATCGAGGGACACTGAAATTGTCAGTATACTTGAGTTGAATTGTAGAAACATAAAACATGATGGCAGAAAAAGACCATATGACCTATCTAGTCTGCCCTTCCACATCAACTAGAAATGATGGACTTTGCTGTAAGGAGCAGTTTCATTTCATTTACTGCAGTCTTTGACTCAATTAATCACAATATCACGCTGAGACGGCTACAAGACATAGGACGTGAACCACTTGATGGTGGTATCATGGAGGTCTACCTATCCGAAAGAAAGCTGCAAGTAAAATCCAACCAGGGCATATCAGGCACAATAGACCAATCACAAGGCGTCCCTCAAGGTACAGCTCTCTCTGCCACCCTCTTTAATATCTACATATAGCTATTATGTAACATCATAAATCTCTTCAGAGTACAATTCAGAATTTACGCTGATGACATCATGATCTACGCCCCATTTGAAGTTGACCAAACTGATTTCACAAACTTAATGGCATGTCTAAAGCAATGGATAATTGGCTACAGAAACAATACATCAACATAAACTACAAAAAATATGATGCACTCTTTGTAACCTGGAACACTGCCTTTATTCCACCAAAGTCTTTAAAAATACTACACAACAACATTCAAGTTAAGGATCATGTTGAGTACCTCGGTGTACACCTGGACCGTAGCCTATCCTTTCACCAGCACATCAGCATTATTTAATACAAAAGCGGCTTATTTCAAGCTAAATAGCCTTAGAAAACTCAAGCCACTACTAGACCAGAACCACTTTTGCACAGTATGCCAGGCTGTAATCATGCCAATACTAGACTATTACAATGTTTTATACCAAGGACTTCCGAAACAATCCACGTACCCATTGAAGCTAGTACAGAACATGGCTGCTAGAATCAGCACAGGAACAGCATTAAATGTACACATCTTACCAACCCTGAAACAGCTACACTAGCTGCCAATTGCTACACATACCAAATTTAAAGCACTACTCATTATCTTCAAAATCATCCAAGATATATATACCCTGACTCCCTTCAACCCCTCATTTCCAAGGACTCATAATTAAAAGCAAGAAGAGTAGCTCAACAGAACCAACTTCTCACCCCCTCGATCAAAACCAAAGCTAAACAAGCAACTTGTAAAAGGGCATTCTCATTATACATGCCCACAATTTGGAATTAATTCCTGGGTAACATAAGAGCCATCAAAGACCTAATGGACTTTAGAAAAGCATTGAAAACCTTCCTTTTCCAAGAGCACTATGAACACCTTGAGAAAAACTCTCAAACCACTATTTATTTATTTTATTTTATTAATTTAGACAGTTTTGTATACTGCCTTATCATTCAATCAAAGCAGTCACAACACAATTGGGGGATACATTTAACACACAGGGATATGAGACACATACACTAATATTTACAGGGAACATGGGCAATGGAGGGTTAAGTGGCTTGCCCAAGACCACAAGGAGCATCTGTGGGACTAGAAACCCCAGTCCTTCCGGCCCAAGGTTGCTGTCCTCTAGTGGGATTTGAACCCCTGACCTTCAGTACCTTGCTCCAACCATTAGGCTACTCCATAGCTCTGACATTACAATTCCATTCCCATGTGCAAACATCAAAGTTCCATTCCATGTATTTTTTTTTTTTTTTTTTTTAGTGCCATCAAGTCAGTGTTGACTCATAGCGACCCAGCTACCTCTGGGTTTTCTTGGCAATGTATCACCGGAAGTAGATTGCCAGCCTTTTCTTCCGAGGCAATGGAGGGTAAAGTGACTTGCCCAAAGTCACAAGGAGTGCCAGTGGGAATCGAACCCTTGATCTTCTGGGTACGAGGCAGTTGCTCTAACCACTAGGCTACTCCTCCACTCCATGTATAATCGGGGCCATCTAATCTTCGCCCCCTCTCTACTCTCCCCCCTCTCCCCTACCTCCCCACTCCCCTCAGCTGCCATTGGAAATAACAGCCCACTTCTCCCCAACGCTACCTCATTACCGTATTCCATCGGTTTGCTTCTCCCCTACCTGATACTACACCCCTTCCAATCTCATTCTTAAATCTTTCAAATCTGACTCGATTCACATTAACTCCCTTCTGCCCAAATTCAATATCCTGCTCAATCTAAAACACTAAAGATCACAATTGTACATGATATTTGTAAACCAGTTGATGTATACATTATTCCCGTTTGATACAAGTTCAATAGCCTGTTCATTGCAAATTTGTTGTACATTATCCCCCCCTTTAGATACAAGTTCAATATCCTGTTCAATGTAAAATTTGATGTTCACTATCCCCTTTAATCCAAGTTCAACATCCTGTTCATTGTAAAACGCTAAACATTACTATGTTTGTAAACCGCTTTGAATATAAGAAAGGCGGTATACAAAACTTGTTAAATAAATACTTAAATTTATTATATTTCTATTCTGCAGTACAAAAAAACATCAATGCATCAATGCAGTTTCCATAAAAATATTCAACAATACATTAAAACACAATAATATCATATACAAATCAAATATACATACATGTGTTCCTTTGAAATAACCAGCATACTCTGTCTGCATCTTTTCATATGTGGCACTTGAACAGTTCTAGCCAAAAACCACACCAACAACAAACTACTGTCTCAAATAACCCAACTCATCATAGGCCCGATTCTGTGTGGCAACTAGGATGTTCAGCTCTGCTAGCCATCCTGCCCCAATTCCCTATTCCTCTCTACCCACACACACAGAGCCGCTGTGCAGGGAAAACAGGACAGGGCCAGCACAGGGGCAGGCCAGGCACCTGGATGTACAGGACCGATTCAGGTCATGGCCCTGTACGTCCGAGGTGCACCGGGGGGAGGGGGGGGGAACACACAGCTTATTCCACCTCAGAAGTAGAATAAGCGCTGGGCACCCATGTGCCCCAACCCGGCAGCCCTCCCAGAAACTTCGGGGTGAGGGAGGTGAGTCCCCACCGCTTGGCCCCGGTAGACCCCACTGGGCATCGGGCAGCTGTCCTGTCAACTGTACAACCCCTGTGGTTGCTGAAGGGGATGCCGGGTCATCCTGTTGCCTGATCCTGCACCCATGGGAGCGTCTTGCTCCTGCAGTGCAGAATCGGGTACAGTGGAGCCCATCCTGTTTGGGGGCGTCCAGTCAGCCTGGACGTGCCCCTTCTGGGATCGAGCTCCATGTGTCTTTATCCTTCTTTGGAAAAATAAAACATTTTGTTCTGACCATATAAATAGCGGTATTGTGTTCCACAGTCTTGAGGACAATTACTTAGAAAACCCTATTACATGTGCAAATGAACTGTCCTTCATGCAACAAAGGAATCTGAAACAATTCTTCCCATTTCAACAAGTCCATGAGCTTTATTGAAACAACTTTTTCAACTATTTTGGACAAAAAGGAGAGGTTTGACATTGGGTGGTGGTTTGCAAGGATAGGAGGATCAATGGACTATTTTTTAAAAATGGAGCACACTACCGTTTCTTTTCAGATGGCAGGAAGATGTCCTATGTCAAAGCTCTCGCTGATAGTAAGAATGTACGGCTAAAGCCCAATTTTAGGGTTATTTTCAAAAGCAGAATGCAAAGGGTCTAGGTCTGAGGTAGTGGGCCTCATAAAGGAAATTAACTTTTTCAACATAACAGAAGAGACTATGGGGTATGTTTACTAAACCCTCTTAACGTGCGCGCCGCGGTAGTCTGCAGGATGCCATAAAAGGAGTGGGCGGTCTGGTCAAAAATAGCAAAACGGGATTAGTGTGTGCGCTCTTGTGCTCCGCGCGCTCTTGTGCGCCGCGCACATTAGCGCACGAGTAACGCGCGTGGGAAGATAAGCAGGCGCGCTGATGTGCAAACAGAAGAACAGGGCTGCAGTACAATGGTGAAGACACTGACAGATGGTGCAGGGGTCATGGGTTCAATCCCCCACTGTGCCCAATGAATAAGGCTGGCTGAGGCACTACCATTTATGTGTAATATTGCATTATGAGGCTTTTTAATTTTATTTTAATTACTGCTGCTAGCAAACGCACTCTCTCAAAGCGCAGTAGTAACATAAGGTGCTGCATAAGGCACCCCATAAGGCACCCCAGAGGGCACATTTTAAAGTGCACTGTCCGCCACGGCACCCTACAATGTTGCTTAAAGGGTGGCCTATAGGGCGCCATATAGGGTGCCCTATGAGGCACAGCAAGGTCATAGCACTGTTTTTGATGGCAGCACTGTGCATTTAAATGCATGGAAATCTTAAGTAGGTGCGCTGACATGTAAGAAGGAACAGCAGTGTAGCACAATGGTTAAGGCACTGACTGATGATACAGAGGTCATGAGTTTGATCCCCAGTGTGCCTAATATGTAAGGCTGGCTGAGGCAACAGCTTTGACATGTAAGTATTGTTTCCTGTGGCACTTTATTTGTATTTTATTAATTGCTGCCATCAAACACACCCTCATGTGCCGTAACCTAAGGTGCCGCATAAGGCACCCTATAAGGCACTCCATAGGGCACATTATAAAGTGCACTATCCGCCACGGCACCCTATAATGTCCCCTATAGGGCACCCTATCAGTCGCTCCATAGGATACTGTATAGTGCACCTTATATGGACGGTAACCATAAGGTGCCCTATAGGGCGCCCTATAAAGAGCCCTCTGAGGCACCTTATGGGTACAGTACGCTGAGGTTGTTTTTGCTGGCAGCACTAATGTACATTAAAAATAGATAATGCTTTGGACAGCCCTATCAAATAACCCCACTGTGGGTTTGAACCCATGACCTCTGGCTCCACTGGCAGTGAAGTAACCAGTGGGCTACAGCTGCAAGCAAACCCCTGGCTGGCTGCAGAAGGACTGCAAGTCACCACACAAACAGTCTGCTGTGGTCACCAGGATAGGGTTAACCCACCCATACCCATGATGCACTGCACATGCAAATCAGCAGTCTACAGATGATCACAAGATGGGGTATGCACCCCCACAGCACCTCGGCCTGGTAGGGGGAACTGAACGTGTGTGGAACTGGCACAGAGTAGCTACACACCGTCACATTGTGCAGGTACTGCACTCACCCTGAGGGTGAGGTTGGGCTTCCAGCACCAGGTCCACAGCAGAGATAGGCCATGCTGCAGGTCCCCAGCAGTGCTAATGTGTGAGATAGGTAGTTTCTGCAGACACACCTTGGATATATCTGTATGTCTCAGTAAGGTGTAGCCCCTATGGACCTCTAGGAGGATTATGTACCACCACCCTCCTCCTCCTCCTCCAGGGCTGAGGGTGGTAAACAGGGTCTCCCACCAACAGATCCACATTCTACCTCCCTGCAATGGTGGCAGTAGAAGGGACCATCAACTCCAGTCCTGCTGGGGAACAGACACCCTACAGGGCAGTCAATGCAGCTCCGTACACATCCATAACGCAATAGCAGACAGACATTAGGCCTGAATATGCTAAGCTGCACCCCACCACTATCGGATATTCTCCTGCAGCAAGCCTTCAGCCGCTGCACCCTGCAAGGCGCTCCATCAAGACACATACCAGCTGCAGACAGTCTGCTAGCTAGTCCATAGTGCATGTTCCTGGTGGAAATGCGTGCACCCAGAACTAGGATGTCAGCATACACAACAAGCAGATAAGTCAGTGACTGGGCCCCAAAAGGAAACCCATAAATATCACATGGGGGAAATACTATATAGCACTATGGGGGTGCCTAGCCATGCTGTGGTCACTGCTCAGTCAGGGTGAGAGTGATCTCCCAACAGGACATGCTGTGGCCACCCTGTCTGTGCAGGTGGTGGCCGGGCACTACAATGTCCCAGCCAGTGCCCTATGCCCTGTGCAGATGCATCCTGGCCAGGCCACCCTGTCTGGACTATACCCATGGTACCTTGCTCCTCATTATGCACATTGGCAGGCCAATACTGGCAACAGTGCTGGCAGTGTGGGCTGTGGAGGGTGTTTGCAGCCACCACACACTGGATAGACAGACACACACTCCCACACCTATGCCAGCATTGTGCTACTATAGAGGAGTATAGCAGCCCTGGCCACCACACCAGTCCTGGGCACAGTGCAGGCATGGATATGGTACGCAATACTGTTGGGGGTCACTCCCCAGGGTGGTAAACACTGTCAGAGACCAGACCTGCAGCACACTCCACGGACATCAGAAAGGTTGCTATGATAGAGCTCAATCAGCAAACTGTGCTTAACGTAGGAATTGCTATCTGCCAGTAATCATAGCAAACTTTTGATAGCTGTGTACCGTATTCCCAGGTGTAGGGTGGCATTGCTAAGGTATGCAAGTGCTAGTATTGGGAGATGCACGCAGGGGCCAATGTCCTGCCTCTCCAGGAGGCATTGGCTAATGGAGCCTGTGGGTGTGGGTGTGGGTGTGTCTGCCCCTGTTGGCTGCTGCTTTACGGCAGAGGTTCCCAACTCCAGTCCTGGTGTACCAAACACTGTTCGGGTTTTCATGCTGTCCCTCATGAATATGCATGAGATACATCTGCATACTATGGGGGTGGCGCATAGATATGCAGCACAGGCATCTTTATTTGAGGCAGCATGGAACCTGAATGGTGTTTGGCCCTCCAGGACTGCATTTGGGAGACTCTGCTCTAGGTAATGCGGCTGTTTATGGTGTCTTTGCTCTGTAGGGTAAAATGTAGGTGTTTTGGGCATGTTTACATCATCTGCAATAAACGTTCTGTCTGTAGTAGCATATTTCAGTTGTGGGTAAAATATGGGGACTGGGTTGGCAGGCACCATAGCTGGGATTTGAACCTGTGACCTTCTGCCTCCAAACACACTGGTTGTGTGCACTGCACCACTTTGTTGCCACAGTGACAGTACATTCCCTGGTGAAACCATGACTGTTTGTCCGGCAGGGCCTGTCTGTTGCAGTGCATGGCACCCACCTACACAGGGCTAGGCCATGGTCTGCTCTGGGCAGCTGCCACTGCCCCCTCCACCACCAGTACTCCTCCGCCACCATGTGGACATGGCCTTATATTGGAGACAGCATAAAACCTGAATGATTTGTGGCCCTCCAGGACTGCATTTGGGGGACTCTGCTCTAGGTAATGGGCATGTTTCTGGTGTCTGTGCTCGGTGGGGTAAAATATAGGCATTTGAACCATGCGTATGTTCTCTGCAATAAAGGTTTGTCCATACTATCACGGTTTAGTAGCGGGTAAAATACAGGGACTGGATTGGCTGCAGCCCCAGCTGGGACTTGAACTTGTGACCTTCAGCTCCTGAACACACTGGCTGTGTTCACCGCACCACACTGTGCTTACAGAGACAGTGCAGTCCCTGGAGATACCATGGTTGTTTGTCAGACAGAGCCTGTCTGTTGCAGTGCATGGCACCCACCTACACAGGGCTAGGCCATGGTCGGCTCTGGGCAGCTGCCACTGCCCCCCTCCACCACCAGTACCCCTCTGCCACCATGCTGACATGCCCTTCTGCTGGTGGTGCTGGTGGTGTGCAGTCGCAAGCCATCCAGTGTGCAGGTAGGCGGCTGCCTATGGTGCGTGTTCTGGGGTAGGGGTGCCTGCATAGGCTCCACGCTTCCCCCCAGCACCGCCTGCCAATGTTCTGTGCCCTTGGGGGTACCTGCTGGGTACTATCCCCTGTGGCACTGTGATAAACACTCTCGTGCCCATGTTGGGCCCTCATCAGTTGCTGTCTGGCTGCTGTTCAGTTTCAGCATTCCTAAGTGCCATCTAGGCATCTGCCTAGTCTGCACTGTGCCCCAGCTGCACCACAGCATGTGCCGCCTGCAGCCCTCTGTATCCCCTTTCCCAGCATCTGTCCAGTTGCCCATTCCGACATGCCCGCCCTGCTGTTGTGGAACATGTGCATGCCATAGGTAACCTGTCTAATGGAGAGGGAAACCCCGATCAGTGCTATTTCACTGTGGGCTCATTCACCTTGTATGGGGACGGAGCGTAGACCCATCCAAAATTCATATTTATTTTTTGGGGCTTTCTTGGAAGTGTTTTTTGATGTTTCCCATTACTATCACTATTGCCCAGCTTGATCATAATTTTTTTTTATTTTGTTGGGGTCCTTTTCAATGTTTATTTGTACTTTTGTTCTGTGCACATGTATCACACTTATCACTTTTTTGTAGGTTTCCCTGGTTTTGCTGTAGATTGCTGACAGAAATGGTTTCTCTTCCCTTTAAATCGGCTCTAACGCGAGGTTTTCACTCGCGTTATTTTTGGCCTCGAATTTCACCTCGCTAGTGTGCGGGGAGCCTCTCCCCTCCCACTCTCCACCCATTGACCCCTTCTCTCCGCCCCTGGGGAGCCTTCCTCCGCCCTTCGGGAGCCTTTCCCCGCCTTCAGCGCTTGTGTGCGCCGCTGCGCGCATGAGCGCACACTAAAGCGCATTTTTGCCCCGTAAAGTGTCATTTGCGTGCGCTAAGGTACCTTAGCACGCACTCATGCGCGCTGCGCACGTTAAGAAACTTTAATAAACATACCCCTATATTGCATGATATCCAGGTACTACTCAGTTAACACAAGGTGACATCAGTGACCAGGTCAACCCCATTAGATGATCAAACAAATGGAATAAATAGAGTGTGAGTCTTTGGGGGAAACAATTTTTTTCTTAAGATTGTCAGCTTGATTAAAAAGTCAAGTTTGTAGCAATAGATACTGAAGAGAAAATAGATTAGGGTTTATTTGGCAATGAAGTTAGGTTAGCCACAATATTGAAAGTTTTAGGGAAGTTGTCACTGGATCGAATGACAGTGGTGTAATAGGCCTAATTTGCTTCCTTGATGCTCTTGTGGTAAAATGATGGTGTGCCTCACATGAGACAACATTCTCCACGGATTTTTCTTGTGCCAAACTCTTTCAGCTTGTGGGCTTGCTGTTTTAGGAGACGAAGCCAAAAATGGTACCACAGATTATTGCATTTAGTGATATGACGACAATTGTGTAGATGAGGCATGTCACTTCAAGCTGAGCCCATGATTACATTCCAATCACAACTTGATCATACAATGTCCACAAGCCAACATGGAGTGGAGGAGCAGCCTAGTGGTTAGAGCACCTGCCTAGTACCCAGATGATCAAGGGTTCAATTTCCACTGGCACTCCTTGTGACCTTGGGCAAGTCACTTTACCCTCCAGTGCCTCAGAAAAATCCAAGTTATCAATGTCCCTGTTTAATGTACATTACCAAGTTGAAGTTACAATGTAAACCACTTTGATTGAAATGACAAAGCAGTATAAATAAACCTGTTAAACAAAAAAGTCTAGAGGAAAGGTCAACTCATAGTGAGTCAGGAGTAAATCTGCTCAATTTTTTAGTCAATCTGGTTGTATCATGAGCTACACGTTGAGGTGAGAGACAATCCAGAGTAAAAGAGATAAGGCATGGGAGATCAAAAGTAGATATGATACATCTTTCACCAGTGACTTTAAGTGAGCAGGAAGAAAACAATATCTAGGGTAGGGGTTCTCAAACCAGTCTTCGGGACACACCTAGCCAGTCAGGTTTTTAGGATAACTGTCATGAATATGCATTCTTTAAATTTACTGTTGCTTCATTTGGATATTTATGTACAGTAGCTTTTTATTGATGCCTGACTTATTGTGTTTCTCTCTTTTTAAATTTTGTTTAATATTTATTTTTAATTTTGGAAGGGTTGGCTTTGCCTAATAGTATTATATGTAATGTGCTATTTATAAATATAGTTATGTATTTTTTTCCTTTGTTTCCTTACAATATGCATTATGATGATGTTAAAGTTTGAAAATATTTAAAAATAAAATAAAATATACAGTATGTGCATATAGTCAGTACACAGCATGGAGATGGCTGCCAGTTGTTAGGGGAGCAAGGGTTAACATAAGAACTGCCATACTGGTTCAGACCAAGGTCCATCAAGCCCAGTATCCTGTTTCCAACAGTGGCCAATCCAGGTCACAAGTACCTGGCAGTTTCCAAAAGGACACACAGGCTCTACAGTGCTTGTCCCAAGGCAAACAGTGGATTTCCTGGGTCCTCTTTAATAATGGTTTATGGACCTTTCCTCCAGGAACTTGTCCAAACTGTTTTTAAACCCAACTACACTAACAGCTTTTACTACATCCTCTGGTAATAAATTCCAGAGTCTGATTACACGTTGAGTAAAAAAATATTTTCTCTTATTAGTCTTAAATGGGCTACACTGTAGCCTTATTGCATGTCACCTTGTCTTTCTACTTTTTGATGGTGTAAACAATTGATCTACGTTTACCCGTTCCACTCCATTCATTAAATTATAGATCTCTATCATATCTCCCCTCAGCTGTCTTGAAGAGTCCTAACCTTTTAAGCCTGTCCTCATAAGGGTATCCTTCCATCTCCTTTACCATTTTGGTGGCTCTTCTCTGTAACTTTTCTAATTCCGTTATATCCTTTTTTAAGATACGGCGACCAGAATTGCACACAATATTCAAGGTGTGGTTGCACCATCGAATGATACAGAGGCATTATAATATCCTTTGTTTTAGTCTCCATTTCCTTCTATTTGCCTTCTTGGCCGCAGCTGCACACTAGGTGGAGGGTTTCAACGTGCTATCCACGATGATGCCTAAATATTTTTCCTGGGTGGTGGTTCTTAATATGGAACCTTGCATCCTGTAACCATAGTTTGGGTTGTTCTTTCCTAGGTGCATAACTGCACTTGTCCACATTAAATTTTATCCTCCATTTGAATGTCCAGTCTTCTAGTTTATCAAGGTCCTCTTGCAATTTTTCACAATTCTCTTGGGTTTTAAAAACTTTGATTAATTTTGTGTCATCTGCAGATTTGATCACCATATGCATTATTCCCATTTGCAGGTCATTTAAGAATATGTTAAAAAGCAGTGGACCCAGGTCCAAGATGGTGGCGGTGTAGCAGGACGTGTTAATTCACTGCTCCTTTCTTTTGTTTCCTAGGCATTTTTTCACTCCGTGCCCTATGCCGAAGCGAAAGGCTAAGGGCAAAGGAGGCTTACCTGATGGTCAGCGAACTATGGACTCCTACGCGGTGGCAAAGGAGGGCGCTCCAGCAGCAGCGGCGGAGGTGAGCCTCTGCTTGGGCAGCGATGTTTTGCTGAGTCCTGTAGGTCCCTCCACTCCTCCCCTGCCCGTCGAGATGAATGCCGGTAATGATGAGGAGACACGGAGAGTGACGGTTGGGGATATCCAGGCTGGTGTAGCAGTGGCATCCTCGGCTGAGGTGGTGTCTCCAGCTACTGGTGTTGGTGTGCTGGAGCAGGGGAGTGTAGCTTATCCCACAGCGTCTACTAATCCCCAGCTGGTTCTTCCTCCTCTTCTTAGTTCTCAAGAAGTGACTCTAATGTCTATCTGGACTGCACTCCAGTCGATACATCAGGTTTGTGCAGCAGTTTTCCAGGCACTGACCCCGCTTCCCACTCGGGTAGAAAGTGTGGAGAAGAGCCTTGCGGAGCAACAGGGTCAATTAACTGTTCTTGATCAGCAAATTCAACAGGTACAAGGGCAGCAAGGGGTAATTTCCCAGGATAAACTGATGTTTCTTTGGAAGATTGAAAACTTGGAGAATGCTTCCCGCTCCTTGAACTTGAGGATATTGAATTTCCCTCGGATTTCTGGCTCTTCGGCCAGAACTTTATTTCATAGATTTCTGAAGGATATTTTTGGTTACCCTGAGGCCGGTCTCCCTCCTACACAGAAGATTTATTATTTACCATCTATTACTGCTTCTGGTACCACTACTATGTCTCCTGCTCCTCAAGCTGAAGTCTCATTGGACTCTTTGGACTTGGGGAATTTGTCCCTGTTGTTGGATCAGTCTTCTGAAATAGTAGGGTCCAGAGCGACACTCTTAGTTTCCTTTGTTTTCCTTACTGATAAGAATGCATTGTTACGTTTATTTCTTAAGAAAACGGATATTTCCTTTCTGGGGGGTAGGATCCAGATTTTTCCGGGCGTATCTAGATGGACACAAGTCCATAGAAAGAAGTTTCTTGAACTCCGCGCAGAGGTTTTAGCTCTGGGCGCGAAGTTCCAATTGAGATTTCCCTGTAAATGTATAGTTCGTTATCAGAACTCTGTATTTCATTTCTTTGAACCCTCTCAACTCCGTCTCTTTTTGGATGCTAGGAAGTTGGTGAGCTGACTGGGGTGGTGGGAGTGTGGGTGTGTTGGGGGACATTAATGTAATAGGTTTGCCACGATAGTCCTGTTGCAATTTGTGTTTGTATTTTTCCTTTTTGTTTCCACTCCTCTGGAATGGTGTTTTCTTGGATCTCTTCCATTGTGGTCTATTTGATTGATGGCCTGGTATTTCCCGAGTAGGGCTTCCACGTTGGTTATGTGATTTATTTCACGGTTATCCTTTTTTCTTTGTGTAAGACCATCATAGTATTTCCTGTTCCAAGTTTTGCTTGGTGTCTTTGTAAAATTTGACAAATAAAAAAAAAAAAAGCAAAAAAAAAAAGCAGTGGACCCAGCACAAATCCCTGGGGTACGCCACTATTCATCTTTCTCCATTGGGAAAATTGGCCATTTAGGCCTATCCTCTGCTTTCTACCTTTTAACCAGTTCCTGATCTACAATAGTATATTGCCTCCTATCCCATGACTTTTTAATTTTGCAAAGAATCTCATGAGGGACCTTGTCAAAGGCTTTCTGAAAATCCAGATACACTATATCGACCTACTCACCTTTGTCTACCTGTTCATTCACACCTTCAAAATAATTTAACAGATTAGTAAGACAAGATCTTCCTTGGCTAAAACCATGTTGGCTTTCTCCCATTAAACCATTACTATCTACATGTTCAGTAATTTTGTTCTTTATAATGGTTTCTACCATTTTGTAGTTTCCCGGATCACCCCTGGAACCCTTTTTAAAAACTGGTGTTATGTTGGCCTGTTTCTCCCACTGCAGCTCGCTGTGACCTTGGGCAAGTCACTTCACATTCCATTGCTTCAAGTATGAAACTTAGACTAAGCTCTTTGAGATAGGAAATATTTATTATTCCTATAAGCAACTCACCTGGAGCTCAGTTTTGGAAAGGAAGAAATCATATCTAAGGGGTATGTTTACTAAATGGCAGTAAGGGAGCAAGTGCGCCATTAATGCGTGTTAATGGCTCACATGGCCCCTAAACACTGCAAAAATGCCGGGTTTCCGAGCCTAAATGGCTCCTACAGCATAAAGGGTACAGGAGGCGGAGAGTGGGAATTAACAATGTGTGTACCTTTAACGCCTGTTGCGCAAACACCCCCTAGAGCCTCTGAACGCCTCTAATCTTACCACCATGTGAAATGTCACAGAAAAGGTGTTTGCTGAGCAGAGAGAGTCTATGTAAATGTCTGCAATGTGAGGCACAGAAAGGGGAGCCCAAGACAGTGATAATAGTGTTCCATTAGCAGCAACAGCATGGTGCCCACATATAATAGGGCACTATGTTGATGGTGCAAATGGGGCACCGGAGGTTGCATGTGGGTCATGCAGTGGGGGTTACTGGTGCACAGGGCAGACTAGGCAGCTGCCCAGGTAGCACATAAGAACATAGGAATATAAGATATGCCATACTGGGTCGACCAACGTCCATCAAGGACAGTATCCTGTGTCTAAGAGTGGCCAATCTGGGTCACAGGTACCTAGCAGTTTCACCAAAAGATGCACAGTTTCCACAATGCCTGTATTGGGGCAAGCAGTGCATTTCCCGGGTCCCCTTGAATAATGGTTTATGGACCGTTCCTCCAGGAACCTATCCAAACCTTTTTTAAGCTCAGCTACATGAACAGCTTTTACTACAGCCTCCGGTAATGAATTCCAGAGTTTGGTTAAGCGTTGCATGGGAAACTATTTCATCTTATTAGTCTTACATGGGTTACACTGTAGCCTCATTGCATGTCCCCTAGTCATTCCACATTTGTATGGCAGTGAGGCAGCCATGAGGCTCTTACACAAGTGCCTGACCCTTCCCCAAAGCCATGAGGCTCTTACATAAAGTAATCAGCCTGCTATTTCAGTAGACACCCTTCCCCCACTCCAGGTCTGAGCACAGTATCCCCTAGCCCAGAAACCAAAAGACCAGAGCACACCGGTTTGGACAGGTCACCCAGGTACCTTCCCCAGGGGCTGCTGATTGGTGGACAAGAAATACCTGTGGCAAATGGGATTACAGAATGAGTTTGAAATTATACTGTATTTAAGGCATTGAAGGACGTCCCTCGGGGCTCAGACTCTTTTGTGGAGGGTACCGGCTCTCTGTCTGAACCTGTGCACATTAAAGATCCTGTTTGCATTCCAGCCTGTCTGTGAGTTTTCCTTCTGTGGGTGAGTGATTGAATAAGAGCTTTTCACAGCGTTTGCTATAACATTTTGGTGCATTGGCCGGGAAAAATGAAAAGAAAAGCCTCTCTCATCACACCCACGGTGGGAAGACTACTGCTTTTTGCAGGATCAGGGCCTCCACCGGTCAGGTACCGACCCCTCCAGGTGATTAACGATCCTTGGCGCCACGGGGCCCCTTTGTGCTCCGAAGGACTCTTTGACTTGTCTGGTCAGTTGGTCCCTGCGGCTGAATCCCCGATTGAAAACCGGCTGGATAGACTGGCATCCAAACTACCTGTCTGATCAGAGTTCTGGTGAGTACTGCTACCTTACTGTTTGGGGCTGGTTCTGTATTCTATCTGTAAATCCTGTAAGCCTGTAGCGGCCCGATCACCCGCACGAGCAGTCCTAATAGGGGCCTTTGTGGCCCTGAAACCATTGCTCGTCCTGTCTGTATCTGTATCTGAATCTGAATAAGAAGGGGGGGGGGGGGCGCTTGCGAGTACCGGTAAATAACTGCAGTAAGAATTTAACTTTGTCACTTCGGGCCCCTTAAGGGTATTTAAAGTGCAGCGCTGCCAAAGCTATTAATAAAAATTTGCCCCAAGCTAATTATTAAAAGTTTGTACTGACCGCAATTTGTCTTTGTCCGTGGCCCGGCTGGCTCCCCGATGTTTAAAGTGCTTTTTTCCCTCTCTCCTGCTTGTTTGGTCTGTGCGCCGTGGCCCGGCTGACTCTCCGACAGTTAAATTGCATTTTTAATTCCCCTGCTTGTGCGGTCTGTGCGCCGCGGCCCGGCTGGCTCTCTTCAGTTAAATTGTTTCTTTTTAATTCCCCTGCTTGTGCGGTCTGTGCGCCGCGGCCCAGCTGGCTCTCTTCATTTGGGTTGTTTATTTTTTGTTCCCCTGCTTCCCTTCAAGATCCGGAGCTGTTGACCCGATTCTGAAGTTTGGGAGCAGCTGAGTCGTGTCCGGAGGTGTCCAGGGCTGAGTCCGGTGTGGAAGCACGAGGAGGCGGCCATCTTGAAAAGACCACGTGTAAGCTACACTCCAATATACTTAAAGCGATTCTGGAGCTCCATCTAGTGGACATTAGCTGTATTTACTACTATTCCTCATGGTTAAAGTGATCCTGGAGCTCCATCTGGTGGACATTTAAGAATAGCTAACTTACTCTTATTTAAATTAAATCTGAGTGTATATTTTGTAAATTGCCAAGACCTATATTGTAAAAATTTTGTGTTTTTTGTCTCTCTCTCCCCTCCTGAATTAGGACTAGATAGGGTCTGTATTGTAAATTGTATTATTTTTCCTGGATTAAGTCTAGATAGGATCTGTATTGTAAATTGCATTTTTTTCTTACTGTAAATTGCATTTTTCCCCCCTGAATTGAGATTAGGTTAGAAGATCTGATCCACATTGTATACTGTACTTAGTTATTGAACTAGAATTAGAGCATGGGGTCGGGAAAGTCTAAAGTGAAAACGCCCCCACAGTGCATGCTTCACAATTTTAAATCTGGGTTTAGAGAGGATTACGGGGTACCTCTTTCCGCCTCCAGATTATCCTTTTTGTGTGAGAGGGAATGGCCAGCCTTAGTTAAGCTATGGCCTCCCCAGGGGTCTATTGACCTGGCCACTGTGTCCTTGGTCCATCAAATTGTAGCAAAAGAGCACCCTGACCAGTTCCCATATATTGACTCATGGCTGACCATATGCCAACTCAGACCAAGGTGGCTCCAGCGCTGTCACGAGGATCAGTGTAGAGTAATGGTGGCGGCCATCTGTCGCCAAAAGGGACGGACACCCGCCCCTATCTACCAGGGACAGGACTCTCCTGATATTCCTCCACGCCCCCTCCCTCTACTTCAACCCCGTGTCTCGTCCGCACCACTGCGGGATCCGCCCACAGCTGAAAGGTCAGGAAGACCTCTTCCTGGGGTGGGTGATGCCAGATTTAGGGAAGATTCTACAGACTCCAGCCCCTCATCTTCAGATTCCCCTCCCACATCTGGTGCCACCTCCAGTGCCACCATCTCCTCCCCTGAGAGCACAGGGGCTGGGCTTGAATCGTCACCCCCGGTAGCCCACCGCCTGCGGTCACAAAATCTCCAATTACCACTACGACAAGTACAGGGGCTCCCGTATATTGATGCTACTGGAAAGGTGGCAGTGGGACCATCAAGCCTGATTTATGTCCCTTTCTCCACTACGGACCTGCTCAACTGGAAAACCCACTATGCCTCATATACTGAAAAGCCCCAAGAACTGACAGAGCTTATGACCAGTATTATGCAAACACACCAGCCTACCTGGTCGGACACTAAACAATTGCTTTCCACCTTATTCAATACAGAAGAACGGGCACGCATTGTACGGGCCACCCTCGAGTGGCTGGAGACACATCCTGCCCATGAGGGAGTTATAAATCCACGGCAGCAGGCAGAGGCAGATTTCCCGAATAAAGACCCCCGCTGGGA
Source organism: Ichthyophis bannanicus (assembly GCA_033557465.1). Taxonomy (NCBI): domain Eukaryota; kingdom Metazoa; phylum Chordata; class Amphibia; order Gymnophiona; family Ichthyophiidae; genus Ichthyophis; species Ichthyophis bannanicus. The sequence continues at coordinate 699,563,951 of CM066035.1, forward strand.
TCCGAATGACCCTGTTGGAGCAGTGGCTCTCACTCGTTTCCGGACTGCGCTCCTTGAGGGCCTTAAGAAAGGGGGGCAACGAGCTATGAACATCAGTAAAATCGCAGAAGTTCTCCAGCTTCCTGATGAAAGTCCAGCGGTATTTTATGAGCGTCTGACTGAAGCATACCGATTATACACCCCCTATGATCCAGCGGCCCCTGAGAATCTTCAGATGGTGAATAATGCCTTTGTGACTCAGGCACAAGGTGACATACGGCGGAAGCTGCAGAAACTGGAAGGGTTTGCGGGCATGAATACAACACAATTGATGGAAGTGGCACAAAAAGTATATGTAAATCGTGACCAGGAGCAGAAGCGAGAGTCGGAGCGCCAGATGAAGAAAAAGGCAGACTTCCTAGCAGCCGCCTTAGCCGAGCGACCACCAGTTCCAGCCTGGGCCAGAGGAGGAAATAGGGGACGAGGACGCGGATATGGGGGGCCGAGGATTTCCCTAAGCCCCACTCAATGTGCCTACTGCATAGAGGAGGGACACTGGAAGAATGACTGTCCAAATCGTAACACAAGGCGAGGGAGATATCCATCCACGAGGGGTGTAAGAGCACCCGTACGAACTACACGGGAGCAAGATCAGCATGATGCTTACCTGCCTCCACCGGTTCCAGCTCTCGAAGGCCTTGCAGCTATGGAACATTATGACTCGGATGACTACTAGGCCAGACCGGGCTCCAAGTTTCTGTTGGGTCCCCAGGAGCCTATGGTCAGCATGAATTTAGGGGACCGGAAAATGCAATTCATGGTCGATACCAGAGCAACACACTCAGTGGTCACCCAACAAGTAGCCCCGATCTCCTCCCAGTCAGTAACTGTTGTGGGAGCTACGGGGGAGAGGGCCCAGAGACCTTTCCTGCAAAACCGCACGTGCCAGTTGGGGGGACGGACCATCACTCACCAGTTCCTGTATATGCCTGAATGTCCCATACCCTTGCTGGGTCGGGATGTTCTGGCAAAACTCCAGGCCCAAATCTCATTCGGGTCTGAAGGCCAGGCTGAGCTTGAAATACCCAGCCTGGGCCCAACAGTTTTGGTACTGTCCGTCCCCCGAGAAGAAGAATGGTGGTTATATGAGAACAGGCCCAAATCTGATGTGGCTACCCTGGTTACGTGGGAATCAGTGCCCCCTGGAGTATGGGCAGAAGGAAACCCCCCTGGAATGGCCATTAACATCCCTCCCGTATGTGTTGAAATGAAGCCGGGAGCCTCCCCGGTGCATGTGCGACAATACCCGCTGCCGCGGGCAGCTGTAGAAGGAATTCATCATCATCTGGTGCAGCTACTACAGCATGGTATCCTGCGGCCCTGCCAATCGGCATGGAACACTCCTTTGCTGCCAGTTCGAAAACCCGGAACCACCGACTATCGACCTGTTCAGGACCAACGTCGTGTCAATGAGGCCACTGTGACTCTGCATCCAGTAGTACCAAGCGCTTATACACTGTTGGGCCTCATCCCGGCGACTGCTTCTCACTTCTCAGTACTGGATCTAAAAGATGCCTTCTTTTGTATACGCCTGGCTACTGAAAGCCAGCACCTGTTTGCTTTCGAGAAAGAGGACCCTGCTACTGGCAGAAAGTCCCAAGTTACCTGGACTCGTTTACCACAGGGATTCAAGAACTCTCCTACCATCTTCAGCACAGCATTGGCCCAAGATCTCTCTAGTTTCCCTCCGGGGGAGCCCAGCAGACGAGTACTTCTGCAGTACGTTGATGACCTACTAATCGCTGCTGACTCTGAGGCTGAATGTGTATTGGCAACCACAGAGTTTCTCCAACTTCTGTACAATGCGGGATACTGAGTCTCCAGAAAAAAGGCTCAGTTATGTCAGTCGGAAGTGAAGTATCTGGGATTCCATCTGTCAAAAGGAAGCCGACGGTTGGGGAGCGAGAGGAAGGAAGCAGTGTGCCGGATCCCAGTGCCAACAACCCGCAAGCAAGTACGTGCTTTTCTCGGGGCCGCTGGGTACTGTCGTATCTGGATTCCCAACTTCGCAAAGATCGCAAAGCCCCTCTATGAGTCTACAAAGGGCCCAGAGAAGAGCCCCCTTGAATGGGGTCGTGACCAACAGGAGGCCTTCGAACATTTGAAAAGGGCATTACTGTCATCACCAGCCCTAGGCCTTCCGGATGTCACCAAGCCTTTCACCCTCTATGTGCACGAAGCAGCAGGAACAGCTTTGGGGGTCTTGACCCAACAACTGGGGTCTTGGCCACGACCAGTCGCCTACCTGTCAAAACTGCTGGATCCAGTGGCCAAGGGATGGCCACCTTGCCTGAGAGCAATAGCAGCAACAGCCTTGTTGGTGGAAGAATCTGATAAACTGTCCATGGGCCAAGGCCTTCTAGTCACCGTCCCGCATTCAGTCCAAACATTGCTAGAGCATAAAGGAAGTTACTGGTTCACCAGCTCCCGAATGTTGAAATACCAGAGCATGTTATGGGGAAATCCCAGGGTGCAGATAACTACCAGCCAAGCCTTGAACCCTGCTACTTTCCTGCCTGTTGGCCCGGGACCACCTGATCACGACTGCCTGGAAGTGATGGATACAGTCTTCTCCAGTCGCCCTGATCTGACGGATGTGCCGTTAAGCAATCCGGATGAGACCTACTACGTAGATGGAAGCAGTCTGGTGCTGGAGGGTCGCAGGTGTGCGGGGTACGCGGTGGTGACGATGGAAGAAATAGTTGAAGCCCAGCCTTTGCCCCCTGGAACCTCCGCACAGAAGGCGGAACTCATTGCCCTTACCCGTGCCTTAACCCTTGGGACTAACAGTCGTGTAAATATATACACAGATTCCAGATATGCCTTTTCCACTCTCCACGCCCACGGGGCCCTGTACAAAGAAAGAGGGTTAGTTACTGCAGCTGGCTCTGAGATAAAGAATGGCCCCCAGATATTGGCCCTGTTAGAAGCAGTCTGGCGTCCAAAAACAGTAGCCGTAATGCACTGCAGAGGCCACCAGAAAGGGAACAGTGAAATAGCTAAGGGAAATAGACGGGCTGATGTAGAAGCCCGGCGAGTAGCAACCACATTCTTGTCCCAGTCTTTCCCGCAGAGCTCCCAGGATCTACAAGCCCCCCTGTTTCCAGTCCCACTAAGCCATTGGGCCAAGAGGTACACTACACGAGAGCTAGAGTTTTTCTGTCAGGAGGAGGGTGGGGTGTTACACACAGATGGTTGGATAAGGTTACCTAGAACAGGGACAGCTCCAGTGATAGTCATCCCAGACAGCCTTGCCCCAGCATTCCTATCATCCTTTCATCAGGCCACTCATATGGGCAAGACAGCAATGGAAACTGCCCTCCGCCCATATTTCTTCATTTCCTGCTTATCCTCGTTGACAGCTGCAATTGCTAGACAATGCACCACATGTGCTAAAAACAATGCCCATCAAGGCCCAAGCCAACCCCCAGTGGTCCAGTCTTATGGGGTCACCCCTATGGGAAACATCCAGGTTGACTTTTCAGAAATGCCCCGAGCAAATGGGTACCGGTATCTGCTGGTATTGATCTGTACTTTCACGGGGTGGTTGGAGGCCTTCCCAGTCCGCACAGAAAAAGCCAGAGAAGTGACTAAGGTGCTGCTGCATGAAATCATCCCCCGGTTTGGGCTTCCAGTAGTAGTGGGATCTGATAATGGACCTGCATTTGTGGCCCAAGTGATACAGCAGGTAGTAGAGGCCTTACAGATCGATTGGAAGCTACACACAGCTTACCGCCCACAGAGCTCAGGGAAAGTAGAACGCATGAATCGCACCATAAAGAGCCAGTTAGCAAAATTGTGTCAGGAAACGTCACTGAAGTGGCCCCAATTGCTCCCTATAGCTCTGCTCCGCATACGGTCAGCCCCACGAAAGGGTATCGGTGTTTCCCCCTTTGAAGCTGTATATGGTCGCCCTGCACCCCTCATACAGGGCGTCCATGGAGATTTAATGCAGATAGGTTCAGAAATAACCCGGCAGGAACTGTCGGCTCTCAGTTCTGTATTGCAGAAATTGCACCGGTGGATCCAGGAGCGACTCCCCATCAACCTGACTGAAGCGCTCCATACGCACCAGCCTGGTTCCCAAGTGTGGGTCAAGGAGTGGAAGAAAGATCCATTGACCCCACAGTGGCGCGGCCCATATACTGTTCTGCTGACCACCCCCACAGCTGTTAAGGTGGCTGAAGTCGCTCCGTGGATCCATCACTCTCGTGTCAAGGCCGCTGCACCAGAAGTTGTTCCAGCCTGGACCGCAGTCCCGATTCCAGATCAACCCCTGCGTTTGAAACTGAAGAGGGACCTTTCTGCCCAGTAAAGGGCTCTAACAGACTGCCGACGAGACCCCCGGAGAGACTGATCTACGAGACCCCCTTTTCCAGAACCGGGAGCAGAATGAGAAGCGGTGCCCTAGCCTTACTCATTTCCCTGACATGGGCCCGTTTTCCAACAAGTGCAAAGACTACTAACACAGCAGTATTACTCGCCCAAACTGCTCTGAACATGACAAACTTTTGTATACGCAACTCTTTACAAACCTCTCTTATTGCTGTACCGTCTAGTTTGTGTGAGATGCAGAACTTCACTATGCTTGCTAATTTAAACTGTAAACAACCTGGAATATATTTCTACCATATTGGGGTTACCCGACCGACTTCTACACTTTTCAACCAAGTGCCTTTTTCCTTACAGGTAGTTTCCACTCTAAATGCTACTGATTGTTTCTTTTTTGTCAATGCAAAGAGGGGAGGAAACAATGTATCAAATACTGTGTTATCATGCAGCTCTGTTACAAATGTATCCTATTCACACTCAGAAATGTATCTTCCCTTAGGCTGGTTTTTAGTATGTGGCAAAATGACGTACACTTACGTCCCTGCAAATGCCACTGGTGGTCCGTGCACTTTTGCTAGGCTTACAACTGCTGCCTTCGTCCGGCCCCCCAGTTATCCCCGCTCTGCCCCCATGCCCTCGACCTGTAACTCAAACGTAGAGCCTTACAGTGATGAGACAGCTCTTGAATTGTCAGTATCAATCCTTGGGACACCTGGGTTGGCCCTACACAACTCCCTGGAGGTAAGCCGACTCGCTTGCTCCCTAGCCAAGACCATTAACCTCACCTCAACCATACTAGCTTCCATAAATTACGAGCTGTCCAGCCTACGTACAGCAATTCTACAGAATAGAATGACCATAGATTTCCTGCTGTTACGCCTCAACCATGGGTGTGAGGAATTCGAAGGAATGTGTTGTTTTAAACCTCACAGATGAAAGTGTGTCCATTGAACGCTCAATCCAAGACCTACGTGACTTAGCGAAGCAAATCTCAGACCCGTCCATGGGACTGGGGACGGGGTGGTTCTTCAAATTGTTTGGTTGGTTGGGGGGCCTTAAAACCCTAGCTATAGGAGTTTTCCTTCTCTTCCTAGTATGTGCCCTCATACCATGTTGTATCCCCATTCTCCACCGCTCCATTACCACCACCCTCGACACCCTGGTAGAACGCAAGGCTGCTACCACTGTTATGGCCCTGACCCAATACACTCCTCTGCGGCTTGCCTCCAGTAATACTGCCCTCTAACCACCGCCTCTAGCGGTTGAGGTCTCACTTAAAAAGGGGGGAGTGAGGCAGCCATGAGGCTCTTACACAAGTGCCTGACCCTTCCCCCAAGCCATGAGGCTCTTACATAAAGTAATCAGCCTGCTATTTCAGTAGACACCCTTCCCCCACTCCAGGTCTGAGCACAGTATCTCCTAGCCCAGAAACCAAAAGACCAGAGCACACCGGTTTGGACAGGTCACCCAGGTACCTTCCCCAGGGGCTGCTGATTGGTGTAAAACAAATACCTGTGGCAAATGGGATTACAGAATGAGTTTGAAATTATACTGTATTTAAGGCATTGAAGGACGTCCCTCGGGGCTCAGACTCTTTTGTGGAGGGTACCGGCTCTCTGTCTGAACCTGTGCACATTAAAGATCCTGTTTGCATTCCAGCCTGTCTGTGAGTTTTCCTTCTGTGGGAGAGTGATTGAATAAGAGCTTTTCACAGCGTTTGCTATAACAGCGTAAACAATCAATCTACATTTACCTATTCCAATCAATTGATTAATTCATAGGCCACTACCATATCTCCATGCTCCACTCAGCCATCTCTTCTCCAAGTTGACAAGCCCTAACCTTTTTAGCCTCACCTCATAGGGGTATCCTTCCTTCCGCAGTACCATCTGAAATGTCCGTCATGATCCAACAGTGACAGTGGTGGCACACAGACAAGCTGCTGCTGAAGAAAGGTGATGTGCCACATGGCCAGTCCAGGGGACCTGGTACCCTAGACAGAGATCCCGGCTGCACCCTCCCCCCCCCTCCTGCTGCTGCTGAACCCAGCTGTGGAAGAGGTAGCCAATAGTGCCGCTAGCTGTAGCCTTCCAGGTAGCTGCAAGAAGCAGGCACCTGGGGAACTACCACAGCAACGGCTGTCATTCCTCCCCCCGAGATGTATCGATGGCAGGTGGTGATGGGGACCCTGCAGAGGCAGATGGTTGAGGGGGGCTGTGTGGATATCCATGTGTGCCTCTGCCCCCCATCTGGACTTTGCACCCTAGGCACACACCAAGCCCACATGTTGGACATGCTGGGACTGTACACCACCATCACTGACAGCATGCAGGCATGTCAGCATGGTGTGGAGATGTTAGTGGTGGAGGCAGTGGCACCTGCATGCATCAGACCAGAGCCATGTCCTGGCCCTATGTGCCATGCACATTGCAACATGTGGCAAGGTCTGTCTGATGTGGAACATGTCAGTCCCAGGGACTATTGTATTCATATAGCAGCACTGTGGCTAAATATACACAGTTGGTATGTATATGAGAGAGGGTCACAGGTTCATGTCCTCGCTGTGGATCATGTACTGCATGTCCCTGTGGCTAATCTTTAGCCTACAGTGCAGGCACAGCACCAGCATGTGCAACCTCCAATGACTCGGTCAGCAAGGGTACAGACACCCATCAGCCAAACAGACAGGCTCCACTATCCACAGGTGGATGGAGAGACAGGCTGATAGCACCTGCACACTGAGCAGGCGCTAACAGGAGTTAATGTCAAAGCATGCTATTAGCACCTGCACAATGAGCACATGTTAACAATGCTTGAGCTGATATGGAGACCAATGTGGCAGGCAGGAATGCAAACCATCCCCACTTTTGCACAGTGTGGCGATGTGAGAGTGTGTGTGTGTGTGTGTGTATGTATGTCTCTCCATTCTTCTGTGGCTTTCTGCTCTTCACTGTACCTTGCATTGCCTAAGCTGTTCCCAGCATTCATCTACAAATGTTCATGGTGAGGAGCAGAGCTTTGTGGGTATGGCCTGACCCAGAGCAGACTGGCCAGAATGTGTCTGCCTCAGCTGTAGGGTCAATGGCTGTGACTTTGCAGTGCCTGTCTGCTATGTCATGTCCTGGGTGGCCAATGCATATCATGCTGAGAGGACACTCTCATTCTGACCGAGCAGTGACCATGGCATGGCTATGTATCCACATAGTGCTATATAGTGCTTGGCTCCATTGATGTAGGTGCAATCTCTGTCTGGGGATACCAATCACTGAGTGCTGGGTGTCCATGCCATTAACCCCAAGCCAGGGTGCACATGATCACTCTGAGCACATGCATTGTATGCTGACCAACTGCCGTTAGTATGTGAATGGTTGACACAGCCCAGTAGTGGGCAGAAGGTGCAGTCTGACAGAGCTTGCTGTGGTGGACTGTTAGTCCTAGATGGTTGGGACAGCAGTTGTTCCTGGCCTACTCACTGCGGTCCTGGTAGGATAGTAGTTGCACCCCCAAGCAAGCCTAGAGGGCCCCCCTGCATTTGGCATCCATGACAACAGCTTTTTAACACTGGGCACTAACATGCACTGTTCTAGGAGGGTCCCTGTCCAACAGGGGTAGGACACAGGGCTCAGCTGTGACTGGCACCTACAGCATGCTGCAATTTATGCAGTCATCAGAAAATATCCGTTATTTACACCAATCACATACACATATAGACACCACTACTGGAGTGGCCGACACCTCTTCCCCCCAAACAACTGACATACACACACATACATATCCTTAAACCAACACACTCCACCCCTACAAGGGATCACAAACACACACACCATCCCAATAGAGCAGCTGAAAAACTCACTCACACACACAAACATACACAATCAACTGATCTCTCAGCTATCTTCCTACCTCTGCCAGAGCAACTTACTTATACTGCACTCCTCACACCCTGCTAGAGCAACTCCTCTCCAGAACAACTCATTGCTGCCCTCATTTTCTCAGTGGTAAACCATGTCCAGTAATGAGTACTCCATACCCAAGAGCAACTTATCAAACACAAAAGAACATAACAGCTGGTTGTCAGTCCTTTCCCTTCACTACTATCTACCAGAAGCTGAGCAGCTCTTACCAAGAAGACAACGAATTGTATACGGCAGCCTCACTGAAACAGAGCAGCACAGCATCAGGCTGCAGGCAGTGTCTCTGATATGAGACAGAACAGCAGAAACAGGTTGAGGTTTTGTGGCTGGGCTTTGGCAGAGGGACAGAGCCCCCCACAGAGTCCTGCAGTCCTGGGAGCACCATTAATTCCTCTTTTCCTATTTCATGGCGGTTTCAGTCTTCCTTCTTCTGCCCAGCAGCTCTGAGCCTCAGTGATTGGTAGCCATGAGCTACAGGTTTCACACTCCTCTGGCCTACAATTATAGCATGGCTTGCCTCTAGTTACACATGCCACTGGCTGCAAACTAAGGCCTGCGCAGAAAGAAACAGGAAAAAGGAAGAGGCTGGGTGCTGCCTCCAGGCAGGGGCGGCCCAAGAGGGGTGCGGGGCCATGTGCGGAGACTCGGTGCGGGGCCTCATTTGCATAAGTGGCCTTATTTGCATAAATATTTGCATAATGTTACCATACACTAACTTTTAGTAAACATGTCTCTTAATGAGTGTATGGATAAAGAAAGACTAAAAGATTTCTACATTACTATAATCCAGTGCCAACCGCCAGGCACATTAGGAACTACTACAAACGCTGCCCATTTAGAACCCATAGCAAACCCGCCGTATCCTGACAGCATTACCAGGACTCACAAAGCACCATACCCTACCTATCAAAAGGCAACACTGCAAATATTAAACCAATACATTTCAGAGAATACTGGGGAAAGAGAACAAGTGGCAACGTCAAATAGGAATTACATAAACAGAATACCTCAGCTCAGTTACACATGCAGAACATAGACCATCACCAAACAAGGAATCACAATTTAGAAACAGGAAGGCAATAATTAAACTGGGAACCCCAAAAGCCAAACTTGGAATGTACAACAACACTGTAGAAATAAAACTATAAATTAATTTCCTCTTGTACCAAACAAAGCGCAGACATTAATGATGCACATTTCCCAGAGCTTTCATATTCCAGTTAATAAATTCAAAATAAAGAGATATCTTTCTACCTTTTGTGCATTTTTTTTTCAGTTGCAATTGGTCCAGCCACTTTCTTCTGGTTTCTTCATGTTTTCTGCTAATTCTCCATCGTCTGCTGTCCATTTGTCCTTTCTTCTCTCTTCTAGTTTTTTTTCCATTCTCTCTCTCTACATCTGCTTTAACATACTAATCTTTCTCCTTTTGCTCTTTCCTCATTCCTATTTCATCCACACGAATTTTACCCCTCCATCCTCAATCCCCAATTACTCTCCCAATACCCGGCCAATTGTAGATTTTTCATCCCTCCTACACAAAATATTTTTCCCCTCTCCATTTTACTCTCCCAGCCCCATCCCATTCTAATCCTCCCCCAACATCAGCTCCCTTCTAGTTCCAGTCTCACTCAGCATCCATTCCCTTCTAGTCCCTGCATCAGCCCATTTCCAGTCCTAGCTCCCCCATCCATTTCCAGTCCAAGTCCCTTCATCAGCTCATTTCCAATCCTAGCCCCCCCCATCAGCCCATTTCTAGTCATTTCCTAGCCCCACCATCAGCCCATGTCAAATCATAGCTCCCCTCCACTCAGCCCAATTCCAGTCCAAGCCCCCCCATGAGCCTACTTCCAGTTCTAGCCCCTCCATGAGTCCATTTCAATTCAAGCCCCCACCACAGCCCATTTCCAATCTTAGCTCCCCCCAACAGCCCATTTCCAGTCCTATCCTAGCTGTTCCATCAGCCCATTTTCAGTCCTAGCTCCCTTCCCTCACAGTCCATTTCCATTCCAAGCCCCCTCCCCATCAGCTATTTGCAGTTCAAGCCTCCCCTTCCACTCAGCCCATTTCCAGTCCTAGCAACCCCCCAACCCATTACCAGTCCTAGCCCCAGTCAATCAACTTCCAGTCCTAACCCCCATCACCCCATTTTCAGTTTAAGCCCCCCCTATAACCCATTACCAGTCCTAACCCCCCATCAGCCCATTTCCAGTCAGCCCCCCATAGCCCATTGCCAGTCCTAAACCCCCCCATCAGCCCACAGCCCATTACCAGTCCTAACCATATCAGCCCACCTCAAGTCCTAACCCCTCCCCATCAGCCCATTTCCTGTCCTAGCCCCCCCATAGCCCATTATCAGTCCTAACCCCCCAACACCCCCACTACACGACCTAACCCCCCCCATCAGCCCACTACCAGTATTAACCCCCAATCACCCAATTTCCAAACAGCCCCCATCAGCCCATAGCCCATTACCAGTCCTAACCCCCCATCACCCCATTTCCAGACAGCCCTCATCAGCCCACAGCCCACTGCCAGTATTAACCCCCCCGTAGCCCATTGCCAGTCTTAACCCCCCCCCCCCCCCCTAGCCCATTGCCAGTCTTAACCCCCCTCCCTCCCTCCCTCCCTAGCCCATTGCCAGTCTTAACCCCCCTCCCTCCCTCCCTAGCCCATTGCCAGTCTTAACCCCCCCTCCCTCCCTCCCTAGCCCATTGCCAGTCTTAACCCCCCTCCCTCCCTCCCTCCCTAGCCCATTGCCAGTCTTAACCCCCCCTCCCTCCCTCCCTAGCCCATTGCCAGTCTTAACCCCCCCTCCCTCCCTCCCTGCCTAGCCCATTGCCAGTCTTAACCCCCCCTCCCTCCCTCCCTCCCTCCCTTGCCCATTGCCAGTCTTAACCCCCCCTCCCTCCCTCCCTCGCCCATTGCCAGTCTTAACCCCCCCCTCCTCCCTAGCCCATTGCCAGTCTTAACCCCCCCTCCCTCACTACCTAGCCCATTGCCAGTCTTAACGCCCCCCTCCCTCCTTCCCTCCCTCCCTAGCCCATTGCCAGTCTTAACCCCCCCTCCCTCCCTCCCTAGCCCATTGCCAGTCTTAACCCCCCCTCCCTCCCTCCCTAGCCCATTGCCAGTCTTAACCCCCCTCCCTCCCTCCCTCCCTAGCCCATTGCCAGTCTTAACCCCCCCCTCCCTAGTCCATTGCCAGTCTTAACCCCCCCTCCCTCCCTCCCTAGCCCATTGCCAGTCTTAACCCCCCCTCCCTCCCTCCCTCACCCATTGCCAGTCTTAACCCCCCCTCCCTCCCTCCCTCCCTAGCCCATTGCCAGTCTTAACCCCCCCTCCCTCCCTCCCTCCCTCCCTAGCCCATTGCCAGTCTTAACCCCCCTCCCTCCCTCCCTCCCTAGCCCATTGCCAGTCTTAACCCCCCCCCTCCCTCCCTCCCTCCCTAGCCCATTGCCAGTCTTAACCCCCCCTCCCTCCCTCCCTCCCTCGCCCATTGCCATTCTTAACCCCCCCTCCCTCCCTCCCTCGCCCATTGCCAGTCTTAACCCCCTCCCCCCTCCCTCCCTAGCCCATTGCCAGTCTTAACCCCCCTCCCTCCCTCCCTCCCTCCCTAGCCCATTGCCAGTCTTAACCCCCCCTCCCTCCCTAGCCCATTGGCAGTCTTAACCCCCCCTCCCCTCCCTCGCCCATTGCCAGTCTTAACCCCCCTCCCTCCCTAGCCATTGCCAGTCATAACCCTCCCTCCCTAGCCCATTGCCAGTCTTAACCCCCCTCCCTCCCTCCCCCCCTCCCTAGCCCATTGCCAGTCTTAACCCCCCCTCCCTCCCTCCCTAGCCCATTGCCAGTCTTAACGCCCCCTCCCTCCCTCCCTAGCCCATTGCCAGTCTTAACCCCCCTCCCTCCCTCCCTCCCTAGCCCATTGCCAGTCTTAACCCCCCTCCCTCCCTAGCCCATTGCCAGTCTTAACCCCCCCTCCCTCCCTCCCTCCCTCCCTAGCCCATTGCCAGTCTTAACCCCCCTCCCTAGCCCATTGCCAGTCTTACCCCCCCAGCCCATTGCCTGTCTTAACCCACCCCCCCATAGCCCTTTGCCGGTTTTAACCCCCCCCCCGGCCCATTGCGGGTCTTACCCCCCCCCCTCGGCTCATGGCAATTTAAAAAAAAAAAAAAAAAGCTGGCCGCTGCCGCCGCATGGAGTGTCCCGCGGGGCTCCCTCTGCCGGGCGGAACTCTCCCAGCGCAGCTGAGCCCCTCTGTGCTGGCTTGCAGATACACGAAGGGAGAGTGTCTCCCTCGCGTCTCTGTTAAGCCCGCAGGGGTAGATGGGAAGTTTCCCATCAGCCCCTACTTCCCATCTGCCCCTGTGGGCTTAACAGAGACGCGAGGGAGGCACTCTCTCTTCGCGTATCTGCAAGCCGGCACAGAGGGGCTCAGCCGCGCCGGGAGAGTTCCGCCGGGCAGAGGGAGCCCCGCGGGACACTCCATGTGGCGGCAGCGGCCAGCTTTTTTTTATTTTAAATTTAATTAAGAAAAAAAAGCATAATGTTCTTTGCGCGGGGCCCCCCGAAACGCGGGGCCCTGTGCAAAAAACATTCTTGCTCAATGGACGGGCCGGCCCTGCCTCCAGGAGCAGGAAGCTAACTTCCTTAAGCAGTAGCAGGGAGGAAAAGGAAGTCTGTTGGGTCGAGGGTGATGAAGGAGAGTTCTAGGACCAGGCTTGAGGAAGGGTGTCAAAACAGATGTGTGAGAGAGAGGGACAGAGTGCTAGTGAGCAGAGAATGTTGTCTTCCCCATGCCTATTTGAGTTGTGGGAGAAAGGGAGAGAGAATCTGTACAGCCTCCCCCCTCCCCTGCCAATATGATCTCTTGCCCCCCCCCCACACCCCTCCCACTCGCAAGTTAAGCAGACAGACTCTTGCTGTGTGAGCCTTAGCATATTACTATGCTATTGTTGTGGCATGCAATTGTTGATCAAAAAAATTATTTACTTACCCAACTTCAAAGTGCTTAAAAATGAGCTTGAAGGATTGGAAAAAGAAAGATGGATTTGCATGAGGCAGATATTCAGTGGGAGAGTTGGATGGGTTTAAAGCGTTGGCAGCCAAAGATAATATTATTACTATCAGGAGAAGGGAGATGATGCCGAACTTCATGCAGCACAAAAATATTTGTGTTACTAGCTTTCATCAGGATCATAATAGCTCTGGAATGGAACTCTTTTTAAAAAAAGAAACTTAGGGGCATGTTTACGAAACACCGAAATTGTGCGGGGCCCCGTTAGTGTGCCTGTGCCATATAAGGAGTGGGCGGGTCAGGCAGAAAAAAGGAATAAAAATGACCGTACCTGTGCGCGGCGCGCACATTTGCGGGTCCACATTAGCGCGTGGGAAGGCTAAGTGGGGCGCTGCTGGGCACATATAGGAACAGTGCCGTAGCACAACGGTGAAGATACTAACCAATGGTGCAGGGGCCATGGGTTCAATTCCCCATTGTGCATCACAAAAACGCCAGCTTGAGGCAATAACATTAATGGTGAAAGGTGCACTAGAAGGCACATGAATCCTGTACGGCAGAAAGGGGAACCCTGCTAACCTTTTGCAGCAACAGGCGGCACACTGTTCATATCTGGGCGGCAGAGTGCGCCGCACTGTTAATATTGGGCTCAGAATGCTTTTCGCTGCAAATTGTGTGCATTAGGCGATGTGCTGTTAAGTCCTTGCGGTTTGAGCGGCAGAAGGCGGTGCGCTGCAAATATGGAAGGCCGAAGGCAGTGCGCCAACAGACAAACACAGGAAGAGAGCCACAGCAGAATGGTGAAGACACTCACCAATGATGCATGCATCAGGGGTTCAATCCCCCACAGTGCCCAGTTAACCAGCCTCACTGAGGCATAATTTTAGGAGGCATAGAAATAATGGGCTGCAATAGGCGGCGCGCTAATGTCTTACGAGGCACTTGAATAGTGTGAGGCTAAGGTGGCGCGCTGATGTGGAAGCATGTGAACAGAGCCACAGCACAATGGGGAACACACTCACCAATGATGCATGCATCAGGGGTTCGATCCCCACAGTGTCCAATGAGTAAGGCGTGCTGAGCCATTATCTGTCATGATGAATATAGCTGAAGGAGGCATGTTAAGCTTTTATTGTAGTGACTGCTGTTAGCAAATGCACTCTCCAAGCACTGTAATATAAGGTGCTGCATAAGGTGCCCTACAAGGTACCCTAGAGGGTACATTATAAAGTGCACTGTCCACCAAGGCACCCTACAATGTTGCCTATAGGCCGCTTTATAGGGTGCCGTATGAGGCAGGGCAAGGTACGAGCACTGTTTGTGCTGGCAGCACTGTGCATTGTGACGCATGGAAATCCTATGTAGGTGTGCACACGTGCAAGAAGGAACAGCAGTGCAGCACAATGGTCAGGAGATTGACTGATGGTGCAGGGGTCATGGGTTAACATCAGCAGTGAATAAGGTTGGCTGAGGTACGTATGTTCCCTGCATGCAACTGAACAGCAATCTGTGTTGCCATCTAAAAAGAAGGCCTTCCCAGTGCCATACATTAATGCACCCTCCACGGTGCAACAGAACGAACATCAGAAACAACCATGTCAGCAGAGGCGAGTTATAATGTTACCCAGCGGCCATGTGGAAAGGGTGGCAACTCCTAGGGCACCATAGTTGGTATCTCATAAGCTGCCTGAAACGAAGGTGTGACATAAGATGCCCCAAGGATGTATAGGTGAACCCAAAAACATTTGCTAGGAGCAGTAACATCCCACAATGTGAGGGGCAACAGAGGTATGTGCCAAACGCACATGTAACCCAAACACTGCACAGAGCTGAAAGGAAAGACAATGCAGAGGTAATAGAAGGATGTAGATCAAAGCTGCTGTACTACACAACTCAGCCCCAGGCCATGTGGCTGCTAGAGAAATGGACACACATATATATCCAGTTATTTAGTTATGTATATCTATGTCCATGTCACTATGTGGTAGGAGTGTGGTTTACAGAGAACAAAAGAAAGACCTGAACAACAGGCTGGTTGGTGTTACATATAACAGGAACATATACCTGGAATAACATGGGAAAACTATGTACATGGAATATATGATTGGTGAACAAGATAACATACCCAAACTATTTACACAAATTAGCAAGGATGCTAGTAAGAAGGAGACAGCTGTGGTTAAATATGTGCTGTGACTGTTTGGTTATGTGATCGGGGCCATCTGTAGCTATGAACAGAGTGATGGTAATGTACCATGCTATAATGTCAGTGTTTGACAGAGGATGGGAAGATGTGTGCAGCGAAGGAGGCTGAAATGGCAGGATAGATGAAATGTCAGGATGACAGTGGAGTAGCAGTGTTATGCAGAGCACACACACGAGAGGCAACCAGGGAGAGATGAAATGCAGGAATGTGTAGGAGTGCAGGACGTGGTGTAGCAGCATGCACGTCAGGATACGATGGCCAAAAAGCTGGGAGACATAAGATGGGCAGAAGGATGATTCCCATCTCAGATGAGGGTACAATGTTCTCGCAGCACAAATCTGCACATATATGACTGTCATACAAATCGAAACCACCTATGCAGGACAAGCATACACATCAAAGAGAACAGAGAGGAATCAAACCTATGACCACCACCACAAATGCCAAGGCAACAACTGGTAGGCCACACCACCAACATCAGTGCATTAGCAGAGGCTGCATACAGAAATACTGAAGCCCATCACACTAGACGCATGCTGGCTGCCAGGACAGGCAAACCCCCAACAGTAATCATGACCAAATGGACATGCAGGTCATCTGAGTACAGATCAGAACCTAGTCTGTATGTGGGACCAGGGACACATGCACACACACACAATGAAATGTTATGCAGTGCATACAGCATGCGAAAGAGGAAGGAAACCAAATCCTGAGGGCATCAGAGGATGCTCGCTGGAGATGGGTACCAATCTGGGACAGGACAGGAGAGAACACAACATGAAAACAGGTGTACCACACACCAGCTGAACCACAGCCAAACCCCCAGGTGCACTGCCATGTAAACACCATAAAGAAAGAGACATATGTGACTGATAACATCTGATGGCTAAACAGCACAGAGTGCACACCTTGCTGTACAGTGAAGAGAGGGAAGGGTGTGTGTAGAGTTGATGAACCTGCTGGTACCAAATGGTCCAGGTAGCACAACAGAAAAACAACAGAACATCCACATGTGGGGATCAAACCTGCACACTACTGTGTTAAAACACATGCCTCTAACCACTACCACAAACAGCACACTGAGTACAAGGCAGAACAAATAGTCCAAAGGGAGGGTCTATGTGGGAACCTGTCAAACCCACTGATGTTGCAAATGGGTGACATATACACACCTGTCACTCTACAAGGATGTGAGCACAGGTGGGCCATGGACATGACCAGCAACCAGTCTATAGAAGTGCACATGTGCTCAAAGAGTGGAGGAGTAGCCTACTGGTCATAAACCTGTTGTGGACATCAAGTAACCAGGGCCCGATTCACACTAGCACTCCTTGTGGCCTTGGGCATGTCACGTAACCCCCCATTACCGTGGACGAATGACCAGAAAACTGACATTGACCAGAACACCCTGGAGTTTCACGGTCACAGGGAGTCAGGTCAGGACCGACTCGAAGGCACACATTGCATTGCATGTGTGTCACCATGATCAAGGAGCAAAAGAGACAGATGTGTGTCAAATACATATCTTTATTTGGGTCACCCCTCACAGACACTGTAGACCGTGTTATCATAATATCAAGGTGAGTGCAGCCCTGGTGAGAGACAGAAACACATTTAGCATGGCACCAACCCACATCCCACAGAAAGGTCACTTCATTGACTGTAAGTGAAGGGCACGAGATATAATGTGCAACAGGTGCACGCTATGCACTGGCCATCAGGTCCCCACCCCCCACCTGCTGCTGCATCCCTCAAATGTGTCACGCACATATGAGTGCATGAAAACCGTAGGCGTTGCTGGATGAGGACCCAAAACACATCACCTGTCCCTCGCAACATAGCCATCAGGCAACACAGGAGGCTCACAAATGAAAACATCATATGATGTCAAGTGAAAATAACTCCTGAACGTAATGTGCAACCTCTCACCTAATGCCTGATCTAGGAATCAGAAATGCGATAATGTAGATCACAGCAATCATCACCAGCACAATGAGTATATGCTAACAGGTCGCAGAGGCACATGAACCCAGAGCGAATACAAACAAAACAACCTGCAGAAAGCTCCAGAGATAACACCATGCAGGAGTGCCCCTTCCAGTGTTTGTTGGTTAGACAGTGTGTGGACACATATAACACGGTACATGGAATGCACTATTGAAGGAGGGCAATGGACACCCACAATGCCACACACCAAATATAATGGCGCAATGAGAGTGTCATTACCGCGGCGGATAAACAGGACCGTACAGATGTGCAATTTAAGGTGTGTACATACATGCAGAGTGTCACGTCTGTGCAGTAAGCAAACACAATGACCAGCATGTTAAGATGGACATGATGGCCAAACATCCTACAGTGAACTACACAAAAGCCATAGGTCCACATGCTGTGGCTCACAAACATAAGCAGTCAGAACCACAAGCACCATCCGTATACCAACATGATACAGTGATGCCACTCATACATGTAAACACCCTTGCCCATTGCAAACATCAATCAATGATGTTGTTGGGCATGAAAGGGTTGGTGTGGGAAAAACGGTATCATGTTCAGGTGGAGGGCAGGTGGACATAGATAATATGACCGCTCCATCGTCACCCCCATGCCACTAACATGGCTGTATGCTCGAGTTGAAACTAACAGATGACCGTATCCTGGGTGCCATGTCACACACATGGCCAACCCACAACAACTACACAACTGGGGAGGAATGTACAACATACACTGACAATGTCAGTCCCTGCTACACCCAGCGTCCAAAAAGCAAGGTGTATCTGTAATCCAACAGGTGAGGTCAAACGTCTCCATGCAACCCTGGGCTTGCATAGCCAAGTGTCACATTCCAATATGCCACAGTCCGTGAAAGTTCATCTGTGTCCCCTGCAATGCGCAGGACCCCCAGCCCCAGAATGACAGAAACAGTGTGGTGTACAGGTCCGTCATGGCCAAAGCAGTGGTCCAAAAGCAATACTGTCCATCACAGGCATGTGTTCCACTCGCATAAGTCAAACATCCAATGGCACCATTCCCCAGAAACAATTCCATGGTGGTCTGTTCCCCAAAAGGTGTGTGATGGCGACGCCAGATGCACTGTAGGAAATGTGTCCGGGATGCCTTCTGTCCTGTGTCAGGAGAGGATACGTATGGTCGTGTTGGACACCTTGTACAAACAACACAAATTGCAGAGAATCGCACCTGTGAAAATACAGATGAAACGGATGAAAAGGCAAACATGACATAATATGAACATGAAATAATATGCATATTGTTGACACATCAAATGTCAATGCAGAATGGGTGTCACATGGATATGGGCATGTCCATATCCATGTCACACTGCTACACACTATATGCATCTGTTCGTGTGCATAGACAGGCACCATGACATGTACATGAGACAAACAGTAACTCATCAACAGGTACAGCCACATGTACCCCCAAATAACAAAGGTCCAACATACCCTGTGTGTGCATTATGTGTACGTCATCGATCCCTTGAGCGACTCCACAGCCACATCAGGTACAGTGAAGGGAGACAATGTCAGCCAAACAGGTAGAATCACCATGTCAAGTCACTGTTGATGCATGTCCACATCATGCCGATACCTGAAATAAAAAAAGGTTGCTCAACAGTGGTCCCTCAGAACACAATACACAGTTATGCTCACAACGCACACCACATGTTGAGAATGTTGACAATGTAAACAGCACTACGGTACAGGTATAGCACAGTCACCACTGCCCCCCAGGTGCTCCCACCCCTCACAGCACATGATAATGTACCATGACTGGACACTGCATCAGCACACAGTCAACGCATAAACATGCACCCACACAGTATGCGTCGGTCTGCGGGACAGCTGTGATACAGGGCATGTATGTGCACAACTGGCAACTTGTGGACATAAAGGCGCAGTGACCTGCCCTGATACCCCGGTGATGGCTGAGATAACAGTGTTGGGGAGGCAGCAAGTGCATTTTCCTGTAAGTCAGACGAAAACACATACACATGTAGCTATGTCGTACAAAATGCCATAAACAGTTTTGCAGAAGACATACTGTACACAAACACATAGGGATATGTCTGACAACAGCAAGATAAATAGGTAAGGGAGGCCTAAGGAAATAAAACCACCACAACATCTGCACAGTATGACACATACCATACGACATGTTGGGCCCATGACTGCAGGCACAATGTAGCTGTAGATCCAAGTACCCCGGACCGCAGCATCGTGGCTGCTGTCCAGTCAGGTGGCACTGCACCACAGAAACAGCTTCCTCACAAAGTATGTCCTGTGCAGTGGAAAACACAAGAGAAACAAACATATTTCATGTCCAAGGTGTGAAACACACACTGCACCTCTCTGTCCCTCAGCTGTCACACCCCATAACATGACCTATGGACTGGCTGTGCACTATCACACTGTACGGAACTGTGACATGGGAGAGGCAGCACGGAAGTGTCCGTTGCTATATAAAGGTAACCCCAATCCCCCTGTCATCTCCCTCACCACTCTGCTGTTGTACACACTGGTCAAGATAGGTGTTTGCTCACCCATGTCTATGGCCCATCCCAAGGTCACAATATCAGGCTGTCTCCCCCATGTTGCCACCAATACCCCCTCTCCGTGTGTACTGCCCTTCCACTGTTCTATGTTACCCCACTGTACATTGCTGTAACACATGGAGATATGCAGTAACACCTCCTGTATCCATTGGCCAAAGACATATCCTGCAGTGTACCTCACACACCCCAAATATTATTGACAGCTGTGTGCTGATGATGCGCTCAAATAGATGGCAATGTCAGCGCCACGTCTGTAAAACCACACCCCCATGTCTGCCTGTGACCTGACCATAATGGCTGCATGTCATCCCACTGTGTGAGAGTGCGAATGTCAAACCATGGATGGCCTATATGTGCACCATAACCAAATAACTGTCATCTAGGTGTCTGTGTGTATGTGGACGTAACATCCCTTGCAAGGTCCGTAAGGTACTTGCTGATGTGGACTGTGCTATCCTGCCCTACACACATCCACATGCATGTAAGATATGCCCATACGTCATACTGGGTTTTTTCCGAGCAGCAGACATCACAGTATCCTGTATCCAACAGTGGCCAATCTAGGTCATACGTACCTAGCTGTATCCCCAAAAGACACAGGTCCCACAATACCTGTACTGTGTCAAGCACCGATTATCCGGGTAGCTACTTCTATAGTGGTCTATTAACCTGTCCTGCAGGAACATGTCCAAACCTCCATTCAAAGTCAGCTACAATAACAGCCCTTACCATATCCTCTGCATACAAATCCCAGAGTCTGATGACACATCCAGCAATGTGGCATATGTTGAGATAGCATCGGCTACACATGCCATGTTCCTCATGGACAACCACTAAACTGAATATACACACACACATGCAGCGTACCACTTGGCTACTGTAACCCACCCTTTGCTGATCTGACGTCCATCACCTCTGTATGTGTGTACATATGCAACAATGCACTGACTGGCCACTCCACAATACAGCTGCTATCAATGATATGGCCTCCTGGCTGCACACAGCGCAGGTCCCCCTCCTGCCACACATCCATGTCAAGGCTACGTGATAAGGTATACATCAGGGCACACTGTGGGGTTGCATTAACAACCGTCGCACATAATTAATAACATCATTGGAAAGCAGTCATAAGCATGTGCTCTGTGCTATGTATGACATGTGTCACCACACCTAGCCAACATACACACATAGCCAGCTCACACAAGCATAACACCCACACAAGTGGACAAAAGGTGTACAATAGAAACAAATACCCCGCAGGGGAACTGTCCACAAACAGGGTCATCCCTCCCACTGTGACTACCGCAACATATGCCTGCCACCGTGCTCCATCCCGACCATGAAACCAACGAACTCTTCTTTTCACAGCAACTGCTATCACCACCACCAACTAACTGGGAATGTGACCCACAAAGTATCTGAAAGGTGTAGCAACACCCACACACATAATACACCAACAGCTGCTGTTGTGCCGCGGCCACATTGTTGGTCACACACGCATGGCTATATGTGACCGTGGGATGTTAAGTTGAATGACAATGCAGTGTTGCACCTGGAGGTGATATGTTCCGACACAAAAACCTTTATGACCATCACACACACAGAACAGCACATATATGTGGGAATATATGCAATACGTACCAGAGAAGATCTCTGCAATCAACCTCCGCCTGACCGCTGTGCCCTCTTGTGTGTCACCACTGGCACGTACAGGGGGGCATGGTGGATCATCATCCAGATCCTCATTAATCTCTGCAGGAATATTGTGCCTGAGAGCAATGTTGTGCAGGATGCAACAGGCAATGATAATCTCTGCCACAGTCATAGGTCTATATTGTAAGGCCCCGCCTGTCCTATCCAGACACCTGAAGCGACTTTTCAACACGCCAAAGGTGCGCTCTATGACAGAGCGGCTGGAGGCGTGGGCCTCATTGTACCTCCGCTCTGCATGTGTCCGTGGATGACGCACAGGGGTCAGCAGCCAGGGGCGACCACCCATACCCTGCATCACCTGCAGAAAGAAATGTTGCATGTCAATGCATGAGTGCATGTTTACCTCTCATGTACACAGGTATGGACGTGCGAAACAAATGCAGAACACATCCTGACAGACATATATGACACACCAACTATGCATTTGTGAAACATATACATATGTTGATATAAATGGTAAACATGGCCTATGGAGCCTGTACATACTGCCATAAAAAAACCAGTCCCAGTTGTACCTATAGAAATCCTCTATGTGTGGCACATGCGTATTGTACTGCAGTTCCTGTCCTCATCTAGACCACCTCCAACGTTAGACTATACCACCAATGCACATATCACCTGTTCAACGTATATGTCAGCAATGTACACAACCCAACACTGTGATGTAATCCGATGGAGCCTCGCACCCAGACCATGTATGCCAGGGAGGTCTGACAGGGTCACAACCAAAACACCGCTATATACCCCCTGTCCTCCAAGGTCCACATCTCAAATATGAGCATATTTGACTCCATATGCTGGTTCCTGCTAATCACCTATCCTTCCAGTAGCCACCCTCTGCACTGTCTCCATCATGTTCTGAGCCTTTTTAAACTGTGCCCACAGAGGTGCACACCGTAGCCCACATGAGCTTGCACCAATCACATGGACAGAGGCAGAGCACCTACCTGGGTATAGTGCGACCAATACCTCTCTGTAATCACCCATGTAGTCCCTTGCCCCTGCTGTCACCTGTCCACAATGCTCAATAAACAGTAGGATCAGCAACATACAACGTCGCCTATGTCCCACAACATCTGCAGTGGCCCAAGGTATCTCTCCTGCGGTGACACAGGCCAAATGCATGACCATCCGTATGCCATCCTGAACTGGCAGATGCACAGGTCAGGGTAACCCTTCATATGGAGTCCCCCCCCCCCAGTATATACGCGACCCCCGGGGTGACAACCCAGTACTGAGTGAGTGTGTGGACCTCACACACACATGACAAGGGTTAGGTGTATGGATTGTCCAGAACATAAACGTTACATGAAATAACAAAAGGACCAGAAAATGAGCCGCCATCACAGGTGTGTGTGAAGGGCAGCAACCTTCCCCCCCCCCCCCCACATGTGGGCAGATGTCACACACACACACTAGTACCAATCCACCAACAGGACACACATCTGCACCTGAGCTTAGTTCCCAGAACAACATGAGCAGGGTATGATCAAACCGTATCACATCCTGATGTCTCAATGCAAAATTAGGTCCCCTGTTTAATCCACATATACACTCCTGTACAATGTAAACACATAACAGTCATATGTCTTTTGAACGTGAGGTACGTTTTCAAATGCAAAGCTGGCAAACAGCGCCCTATATAACAGATGTTACATAAACCAATACATATCTGCAGCACAAAATAGGTTAGATGTAAATAATCACCCATCAATATACAGTCCACATATAGTCCCTCCTAAAATTCACTTAACAGTGCTGAGTGATGCAGGAAATAGGAGTCATGGTTGGACCCTGCAAACCGCTGGACCACATTCAGAATATGCAGATTACATCACATACAACCTGAACATTCAGGGAATGGTAGTGTTTGCGGTTGCGGAACACCACCTCCCTGTCTCTAGGCGGGACCAGGGCAACATGTGTGCAATCAAATAGCTCCCATCACGTGTGGTATCCCAGCTAACGCCTCAAGGCCTGGTTCAGGGTCCCCCACTGTTGCCCAATGTGAGGAACGGCTATGTAATTCCCCACCCGGCTGACCATGGCACGCAGTACTTGGTGGAGACAGCGTGAGAAGGTGGGGCGGCTCATGCCACCCACTGCAGCCACAGATGACTGGAAACAGCAAAGAGGCAAAGAAATGTAAGGCAGCAAGGAGCTTGACTAAACCTGGTATGGCATGTGACCGATCAGTCAGGGGCTCGAGGTCAGGTCGCAGATCCTCATAGAGCTCCCGAATAGCCCTTGTGCTCAGCTCGGTACAGGGAGATGACCAGGTCCTCACGCATGCCCTGGAGCTGGGCTCTGGGCCTGTAGAGGCGAGGCTGCCGAGCCTGCACCTCAGCACGCCGTCTGCGTCCGTCCACGCACCGCACCTGTGTGGACCACCCCCACAGCTGCAGGTCTGAGTTGCTGCGGGTCCACACCCATGCCCTGTGCCTCAGCCCCATGGGCACCATCTCCCCTGTCCTGCAACCGCAGCATCCACCCACGTCTCAGGGCACATGCAGCAACATAAACAGCCGCCATGAACTACAGACACACACAAACACACACACAAAAACACACCCACACCTGCCTAAACACTGGACACCTTACAACCCACACATGAAAGGAGACACACAAAACAGCACAATACAATGTAACGTACAGCACAACTACAGCAGACAGCACACAAGACTAGATCCACACAATACAGCACAGTAAACGGAGAAATACAGAACAATACCATACAGACACACAGAATCCAATACACTACAGCTGCCTTTCTCTCCCTGTAACTCACAACCAACATACACCGCGCCTACGAAACAACCCTCAATGTGGACCTAATCTGCAGTCATATTTATCCAAGGTTATGTTGTACGTACCTTGCGCATGCGCGGTTATGGCCGTGCGCGGCGCGCATGTGCAGCAATGCCCTAATTTGCGTCTGTCTGTGTGTGTTGCGCGCATGTGCAACCCCTTACGCATGGGCGTCTGTCTGTGGGCGGCGCGCATGTGCAATCGTTACGCATGGGAGTATGCGTCGCCTGTGCGTATGCCTCACGTGCGTGACGTCACAGCGCACCTAATCAAAACGCACATGCGCTAACAGCTGCACATGCGCTATCGCGGCACACACACATCCACCAACGCAACGCCCATGCGCAATGTCACCATACGCGCCGTGCACAAGCAGCGCCGGTGGCACAGTTGCACATGCGAAATGTATGGTAACCGTCTAAAACGTATAAATATCACCCTGCGCGCCTTTTTTGCACGTTTGAGGGATGGGATTGAGGAGTGAGAGGTAGGATAGCGAAGTGTGAGAGCAGGAGGTATTGGAGCAGGTTTGTCAGTTGTAGTGGAGTGTCGTCAATTGTCTCCTGTATTGTGGTGTGTACTGTTCAGTTTATTGTGTTGTGTTTGTAGTATTGTGCTCACATCTGTGTTTTGTCTGTTGCGACGTGTGTGGGCGTAGGAGTGGGAGAAGGGGTGAGGTGAGGTGAGGTTGCGTGTGGCCAGGGGAGGTGGGGAGAGGAGGGCAGATGGAGCGGCAGGGGGAGAGTGAGAGCCATAGGGAGAGCCCTGGAAGTGGCACGGTGGGGGGAGGTGGAGAGTAGGGAGAGAGGAGAGAGGGACATTGAGAGGGGATAGAGGGAGGGTGGGAGAAGATGGAGAGAGCGAGGGCGGGAGAGAGAGGGATAGAGGGACAGGTGATAGAGAGAGTCGACAGAGAGAAAGGATGACGAGGAAAAGGGCTAGGGTCGAGTGGAGTGCAGAGGAGGTGCGGCAAACCAGTTTTCCGCAGGCAGGCAGGGGCTATGGCGGATGAGCCAGACGCGCAGGGCCATCAGACACAGGGCCAGGCTTGCAACTCCAGCCGCCACACTGGGAAGAGGAAAAGGGCCCCTGTAACCTGAGACCCAGAGGAGGAGGGCCACACGGTTGTCGGCAGATTCTGAGAACCACAACCTCCTCTCTACGGTCCTCGAGAACTATGATGCTCTGTTTGGGAGGCAGAGCAGGCCGCACAGGTACGCAGGAGGCAGGCCGTAATGCGGCCTGTGGGAGGAGAATACGCAGAGCAGTTGCCGAGGGTAGGAGGCCCCCTGCGGGGCACCTTGACTGTCTAAACGAAGAGGTATTCTGATATCAAAAGAGGGGTGCGCCAGCACCTGTGTGCAGAACG
>CM066035.1:699590415-699660415 GCA_033557465.1 Ichthyophis bannanicus
TGGGAACATGTCTGGCACCCCCCCCAAGGCATGCATGTGGCACAGGCAGACATGCGTAGCCTGCTTATGTTGGCTCGTCCCTCCCGCCGCTGACACATTTGTTAGTCAGTTCAATCCACCCAACAGCATGGCTGTTGCTGGGATCCCCCTCACACTTCAACATCCCATGCGGCTTCCCTTGCCCTTATCCAATGCACACGTTTACGCCCCATGACGGCATGAGTACGCAGTCCATGTCTGCCAGCCATGGCCACACTCCACAGCCTGTCCAGATGCACAGACATATCCCAGGCATTCATCCATGTTTGGGTGTTTGAGGGCGACACTGACCATGTTTTTCCACCTACCAAAAACAAATGTTTATTACTAGAAACTTTTAAACATTGGCAACATGCCACCACACAAACGCCCCATTGTGTGCGTGGAACACAGCAACAGCACAGGGCACATGTGTCACATCACAGGTGTTGTCATGAGGTGCCTGTGAAACGCCCTTCGGTGCAGATTGCCCGCCGACATTGGAGCGGCGCAACATCGGCGGACACCGCTTCCGTACCGCCCCCCTCAGAACACTGCAGTGCATGAAAGACTATGCGTACACGCGCCGCACATCAGCCCATGCCCCCAGCACATCATGCATGCACAGCCAGCACATAGGCAAATGGTGCCCGTGGTCTGTGTGCTGGCATGTGCATTGCAATATGCTGTGGGCCGTGGATGACATGTTTGTGCGACGACGCCTATCCCCAGCTTCCACCTGCAGTGTCTGACGGGGCCCACGTAGCCCTGTTCTGTGCTGGTATTCCCGCCCCCACCCCCCCCAACCCTGTCCTCCCCCGCCCCCCAACACTCTCAGCCACCCTCTCTGCCCCAACCCAGCCCACCCCCCCACACACAGGTTGCACATTGCCCCCCTCACCCGCAGCCGTGCCCTCCTGCCCGCAGCAGCATCACCCTCTGTGTGTGCCTGTGGGGGCCTATCACCTCCCATCTCGTCCACCCCCAACCACCGTCCAGGCTCCTCCTCTCCTCTCCTCCTCCCCCCCTCCCCCATCTGCTGCTCCTCCTCCTTCTCCTCCTCCGCCAGCGCGATCTGGGATCCCTCTCTCCACCTCCGTCTCGCTTTCCCCCACCGACCACCTCCACCTCCCGTGCACGGTTGGCTGGTGGGCCGCCGGAGTGAGTATGGCAGATGTGGTGGTCCTCGCCGCTGCTTTCCTCCTCCCCCTGTTAAAGTTAACAGACATATCGCCAAACGTACCTGAGTGTTACGTTACACATCGACAGATGCAGTAAACACCCAATTTGTGGGCCAATGTGACATCATAAACTTGAGAGTCATGCCTGTCCAGTCTCACCATCATTGGGTGTCTGTGGCCCCCTGCTCTAGCGCGCCAGGAAGTCTCCATGGAACTGCCGTATTTCACGCGCACTTCTTCCTCAGATCCTCCACCTGTCTGATAAACAAACATTGTTTGGGGTCATTACACTACCCTTCTGCACAGGTGGATAGTCTACATACCCATATTCATGGTTGGCCACCTGTCACCCTGCTCCGTGTTCCCTGCTTTGTGTTCTGTATTTCCTGCACAGTCACACAACTTGTGACAGGTGAGCCCTGGGAAATGTGTGCATAGGCCGGCCCTATGAGTGTGATGTCGGGACCCCACGGGCGCCTGTCGGGGGTCTGCTGTGCATCCTCATATGGGACACCACCCAGCAGCATTGCCCAGCACATCCAGGCTTCCCCACCCCCCACCCCATATCATCACCCTAGGCACGTCATGTTTTCAATGGTGGGGTATAGAGGGATACAAAGGGGTGGGGTATAGGGGGTGGGAGAGGGTGAGAGGGACAGGGAGGGTGTGCCGGGGTGTCACATCCCCTGGGTGCAATGTTTGTGTTGGTGTTGACCGATCCCTTTATTTTCAGGGTTATCAGCTGATACAGGTATGTATAAATGTGTTGGACGTGGATGTGTGGAACATGTCCCCCACTGCTGTTGGGGGCACCCTAGTTGTGTGAGCATGGGAGCAGGATCCCATTGTGTGTGGGCCCTGTGGAGGTGTTATTTGATGACCATCGCCTGGTTCCCATTGTCAACACAGTGCAGTTGCGATTCGAGAGTCCGATCGTATGGATGGGATACCTGTTGGACTGCGCCTGATCAAATATTGCACCCTTTGCCTGTGTGTGTCTCCCCCATGAGTTGAAATGGCTGTGGGAGGTGTGAGATCATCACACTATGTGAGTGCTCGTCAGCTGTCGTTCTTCTACAAGGCCGACTGTCGTGGCACCCCAAGGACTTGTGTGAGATGTGCAACCTACCCCCCATAGGTCCTAGAAAACATATCCGACTGACATTACACCTCCGTCACAGTCTGCTTTGTCCCAACCCCCCTAGGTCTGGTGTGGTCCTACAGCACGCACATCAGCAAGATACAAACTGAGACAGGGGTGTTGCCCCGGAATAATTAGGCAGTCTTATCAGGCTCCTCCTGGTGATGGAGGGAACAGGTTCCAACAGCATAGCCATACTGCACCATATCCCCATGGTGCTTGCTGGCCGACCCAGCTGGGCTCCCGTGTACACCTGGTGATAGGTGGAGTGGGGATGGGTTTAAAATCCACATTGGAAACACCAAACAGCCCCATATCCACAGGGGGTGATAGAGGGCCCACTTTGAAGGGCCCTCTCTGTACTCCTGGGGACAGGGATGATGGGTTAAAACAACCATTAGTAGAGCATCCCCAATAACTCCAGGATGTACAGAGGGCCCACTTTGAAGGCTTCTCTGTACGCTCCTGGTGACAGGGATGAAAATGGTTTAAACAACATTAGTGGACATCCCCATAACTCCAGGGTGAGGTGGGAGTGTACTTTGATGGCTTTCTCTGTTGGGGGGAAAAAAAATAACCCCTGGGGACAGGGATGATGGGTTAAACAACATTAGTAGACATCCGCCATATCTCCAGTATGACAGCGGGACCACTTTGACGGCTTCTCTGAACTCCTGGGGACAGGGATGATGGGGTAAACAACCCATTGGGTAGCAACATCCCCATAACTCCAGGATGACAGAGGGCCCACTTTGAAAGGCTTCCCTCTGTACGTCCTGGGGACAGTGATGAGGGTTTTACCACAACTTTAGTAGTACATACCCCATAACTCCAGGATTAACAGAGGGCCCACTTTTGAAAGGCTTCTCTCTGTACGTCCTGGGGTACAGTGATGATGGGTTTTAAACAACATTTAGTGGACATCCCCACATAACTCCAGGGTGGGTGGGAGTGTAGCTTTGAATTGTGGGCTTCCTCATGTAACCCCTGGGGTACAGGGATGATGGGTTAAACCAAGCATTAGTGGGACATTCCCCATAACTCCAGGGTGGGTGGGAGTGTACTTTGATGGCTTCCTCTGTACCACCTGGGGATAGGAGGAATGGGTTAAACAACATTAGTACACATCCCCATAACTCCAGATGACAGAGGGGGCCCACTCTGAAGCTTCTTCTGTACTCTGGGGACAGGGATGATGGGTTAAACAACATTAGATTGGACATCCCCATAACTCGCAGGGTGGAGTGGAGTGTACTTATTGAAGGCTTCTCTGTACTCCTGGGGACAGGGATGATGGGTTAAACAACATTAGTGATACGATCCCCATAACTCCAGGGTGGGTGGGAGTGTGACTTTGAATGGCTTCTCTGTAACCCCTGGGGATCGGGATGATGGGTTAAACAACAACCTTAGTGGACAACATCCCCATAACTGCAGGTGGTGTAGTGTAACTTTGGATGCTTCTTTCTCGGTACCCGCTGGGGATAGGGATGATGGGTTAAACACATTATTACACATCCCCATAACTGCGGATACAGAGGGCCCCACTTATGAAGGGCTTCTCTGTACTTCCCTGGGGACAGGGATGATGGGTTCAAGCAACATTATGTGTACATCTCCCCCATAACTCCAGGGTGGTGGGAGTGTAAACTTTGATGGGCTTCTCTCATGTACCCCTGTGGAACAGGGATGATGTGTTAAAGCAACATTAGTGGGACACATCCCCATAACTCAGGGTGGGTGGTAGTGTACTTTGAAGGCTTCTCTTGGTAGCCCCTGGGGGATAGGGAATGATGGGGTTTAAACAACATTAGTATCACATCCCACATAACTCCAGGATGACAGAGGGTCCCACTATGAAGGCTTCTCTGTACTCCTGGGGACAGGGATGATGGGTTAAACAACATTAGTAGCACATCCACTCATAACTCCGCAAGACCAGATGACAGGGCCCACTTTGAAGGCTTCTCTGTACTCCTGGGGACATGGATGATGGGTTTTAAACAACATTAAGTGGACATCCCCATAACTCCAGGGTTGGGTGGGAGTGTACTTTTGATGGCTTCCTTTCTGGTAGGCCCCTGTGGGACAGGGATGGTGGGTTAAACAACATTAGTAGACATCCGCATATCTCCAGTATGACCGAGGGCCCACTTTGAAAGGCTTCTCTGGGGTACGCCTGTGGACAGGATGCTGGGTGAAACAACATTATTACACATCCCCATAACTCCAGTGGGTGGGTGGGAGTGGAGGTCTTGATGGCCTTCTGTCTGTACCTCGCCTGGGGACAGGGGAGGGGATCGGGGGTGTGTACACAATGGCCATTAGGGGTCGGTCACAATCCCCATACTCCAGGGTGGTGGGAGTGTACTTTGAAGGTGTTTCCGGTGGTTTTGTAGCCCCTGGGGATAGGGATGATGGGTAGTAACAGCATTAGTACATCATCCCCACATAACTGCAGGATGACAGGAGGGCCCCCCACTTTGGAAGTCTTCTCTCTGTACTCCTGGGGGACAGGGATGATGGGTTTAAACAACTTAGTGTACATCCCCAGGTAACTGCCAGGGTTGGGTGGTAGTGTACTTTTGAATGCTTCTCTCTGTACCACCTGGGGACAGGGATGATGGGTTTAAACAACATTAGTTGACACATCCCCATAACCTCCAGGTGGGTGGGAGGGTGGACTTTGATGGGCTTCTCTGTACCACCTGGGGATAGGGAATGATGGGTTAAACAACATTAGTCCACACATCCCCATACTCCAGGATGACAGAAGGGGCCCACTATGAAGGCTTCTCTGTACTCCTGGGGACAGGGGGATGATGGGATTATACAACATTAGTACACATCCGCCCATAACTCCAGGATGACATACGGGCCGCACTTTGAAGGCTTCTCTGTACTCCCTGGGGACAAGGGATGATGGGTTCAAACAACATTAGTGGACAATCCCCATAACTCCAGGGTGGGTGGGAGTGTACGTTTGATGGCTTTCTTTTCTCTGTACCCTGGGGACAGGGATGATGGGTTAAACAACATTAGTAGACATAATCCCCATATCTCCAGGATGACACAGTGCCCACTTTGAAGGCTTCTCCTGTACTCCTGGGGACAGGGATGATGGGTTAAACAACCATTAGTAGACTCTGCCCATAACTCCAGGATGACAGAGGGGCCCACTACTTGAATGTCTTTCTCTGGTACTCGCTGGGGACAGGGATGATGGGTTAAACCAACCATTAGTAGACATCCCCATAACTCCAGGATGACAGAGGGACCCACTTTTGAATGGCTTCTTCTGGTACTCTCTGGGGACAGGGATGATGGGTTACAACAACATTATAGTGGACATCCCCCATAACTCCATGGGTGGGTGGGAGTGTACTTTTGATGGCTTCTCATGTACCGCCTGGGGAACAGGGATGATGGGTTTAAAACAACATTAGTGGACATCCCCATAACTCCAGGGTGGGTGGGAGTGTACTTTGATTGCTTCTGTCTCTCTGTACCCCTGGGGATAGGGATGAATGGGTTAAAGCAACATTAGTTATCACATCCCCATAACTCCAGGATGACAGAGGGCCCCCCCCACTTTGAAGGCTTCTCTCTGTACTCCTTGGTGACAGCGGCATGATGGGTTAAAACAACATTAGGGAGACATCCCCATAAACTCCAGGATGACAGAGATGCCCACTTTGAAGGCTTCTCTGTTACTCCTGGGGACAGGTATGATGGTTAAAACAACATTAGGTATACAGTCCCCATATCTCCAGGATGACAGAGGGCCCACTTTGAAGGCTTCATCTGTACTCTCTGGGGACAGGGATGATGGGTTAAACAACATTAGTAGACATCCCCATAAACTCCAAGGATGGATCAGAGGGGCCCACTTTGAAGGCTTTCTCTGTACTCCTGGGGACAGGGATGATGGGATTAAAACAACATTAGTGGAGCAATCCCCCATAACTACTCCATGTGGGTGGGATTAGTACTTTGATGGCTTCTCTGTAGCCCCCTGGGGACAGGTAATGATGGGTTAGAAAGCAACCATTAGATGGACATCCCCATAACTCCAGGGTGGGTGGGAGTGTACTTTGATGGCCTTCTCTGTACCCCTGGGGATAGGATGATGGGGTTAAACCAACATTAAGTAGCAACAACATCCCCATAGACTGCCAGGATGACAGAGGGCCCACTTTGAAGGCTTCTCTGTACTCCTTGTGGGACAGGGATGATGGGTTTAAAGCAACATTAGTATAGACAATCCCTCATAACTCCGGGATTGGGATGACAGAGGGCCCACTTTGAAATGCTTCTCTGTAGGCGCCTGGGACAGGGATGAATGGGTTAAACAACATGTAGGACATCCCCATAACTCCAGGATGACAGAGTGGCCCACTTTGAAGGCTTCTCTGGTACTTCCTGGGGACAGGGATGAATGGGGTTCACAACAACATTTGTGGACATCCCCATAACTCCAGGTTGGGTGGGTGTGTACTTTGTGGCTTCTGTCTCTGTACCACCTGGGACAGGGAGGATGGGTTAAACAACATTAGTGGACATCCCCCTAACTCCAGTGTGGACAGTGGGAGTGTTACTTTGATGGGCTTCTCCTGTACCCCTGGGGACGGATGTATTGGGGTTAAACAACATTTAGTACACATCCCCCCATAACTCCGGATGACAGAGGGCCCACTTTTTGAAGGCTTCTCTTACTCCTGGGACAGGGATTGAGGGGTTAACCACCATTAGTATACATCCCCACTCAACTCCAGGATGACAGAGGGCCCACTTTGAAGCTTCTCGCTTGTACTCCTGGGGACAGGATGATGGGTTTAAACACATTAGTAGACATCCCCATATCTCCAGAATGACAGAGGGCCCCCTTTGAAGGCTTCTCTCTCTGTACTCCTGGGGCCAGGGATGATGGGTTTAAACAACCTTAGTACACATCCTCCATAACTCCAGGTGACAGAGGGCCCCACTTTGAAGGCTTCTCTGTTACTCCTGGGGACAGGATGATGGGTGTTTTAAACAACATTAGTGGACATCCCCCATAAACTCCAGGTGGGTGGGAGTGGTACTGCTTGAATGGCTTCTCTCTTGTACCCCTGGGGACAGGGATGATCGGTTTAAACAACATTAGTACACATCATCCCATAACTCCCAGGGTGGTGTGGGAGTGTACTTTTGAAGGGTTCTTTGGTACCCCTGGGGATATGGGATGATGGGTTTTTAAACAACATTAGTCAGAACATCCCCACATCTCCAGGATGACAGAGGGCCCACTTTGAAGGCTTCTCTGTACTCCTGGGGATCAGGAATATGAATGGGTTAAACAACACTTAGTAAACATCCCCATAACTCCCAGGGTGGGTGGGAGTGTACTTTTGAAGGGTTCTTTTGTACCCCTGGGGATAGGGATGATGTGGTTAAAACAACATTAGTAGACTCCCCCCCCCATATCTCCCAGGATGACCGAGGGCCCGCACTTGAAGGAAGGCTTCTCTGTACTCCTGGGGACAGGGATGATGGGTTAAACACATTAGTACACATCCCCATAACTCCAGATGACCGAGGGCCCACTCTGATGGGCCTCAAGGTCCTGTGTAGGGGTTTTTGCCCTGACCACATTTGGCACACACCCCATAGCTCCAGGGTGGCTGCCAGACCAGTGATGCACGTTTCACAAACCCCCGGGGGTGGCCATTGTGTGCGCCTGAGAGATTCAGAACACGGCCATTGCACATTGATTCTCTGGACCCATCCCAGCAGCTCTATGGGCTAGGTGTGTTACAGTGGTTTTGTAGCACAGCAGCAAGGACTCCAGGATGGCATCATGCCCTTTGTGACTACGTCCCTAAACACCTGGGTATATGGCAAAACACTCATATGTGCTTACATATAGACCTCTCTTTTGAATGTTTGGGTGGTTTCACTATTTAGTATAAGCTCAATTTAGATGGTTTAGTTGTTTTCATTACATATAGACCTTGGCATGTGGGTCCCCCAGCTACACTTTACTGATCTGGAATACCTACACACAGCACCATTGACAGATGCAAACAACCCTGTCTGTGTCTATGGTAATTATGACCTGTGGCAATGCACTCACCTCCCTTTGGTTGTCTGCCACACATTGAAACGCCTTTTGATTCTCTCCCAGGCCCTCTGGACCTTTTCTGTGTTTTTTCCCCTGGCGGCCCCTGGGAACAGCTTTCTCCATCTTTGGCCCAACCATGCGGCCAGGTGGCAAAGTTCGGTGTGGCTGAATGCAGGTTTGCGCATTCTGGCAGCCATTTTGTTTTCTGCCCTTCTGGACATGACGACGCTGACGACGCAACCTCCGCATTTGCGCATTGCGGCTCGCGCACATGCACTCCGCATGGCTGCGCTCCAGACAGTGTGTTGCTATTGCGTTCCTCATGGCTGCGTGGATGTTATGTTATACATTGGAAATGCACGCAACTTGCACACCCAAGTGTTATGGTGTTGGAGATATGTATGTGCATTGATCTCAGCATCACACATGGCACCAATGGAGTATGTTTAGTGCACCCTGAGATTGTGCGGGGCCGCGTTGGTGTGCCTGTGCCATATACGGAGTGTGGGGTTCAGGCCGTGGAGATAAAACATGGGGTCGAACGCGGCCTGACTGGTGCGCCAGGCGCTAATGGCCGGGGTCCACATTTGCGGCCCGGAAGGCCACGTGGCGCGCTGTTGGACACACACGAAATGTCGCAGCAGATAGCATGCAATAATAAAACCAGGAGTCGTTTCAAGGATCAAAGCCATTTAATGTGCACATGGCTCAAGCAATAAGCAATTTCAAAATGGCTGCGCAATGGTTTCTAGCAACACAACAACTTTTATAGCGTGCTTCTCCATTCTAGACATAGGCATACCTTTCATTGGTCCAAGTAACCCTCTCACCCATCTATTGGTCCCGGTACTGATATGGCTACCCAATCGGGACCCTGGTCTGGGCTCAGCACCTGGTTGCCCCCCTTCTAGTCCCAATTACAATGGTCAGTGTCTCTAACTTGTTACATCTCTCCTCCAAGGTCGCTTAGCTTGTTAAAACATATGGGAAGCAGGGCACTGTAACCTTGCTTTTTGCAGAGTTAATTAATTCCATAGAAGATAGCACACCTTATCAGTACCAATTAAACTTGTTTTTTCTCTATTTTCTCAGTTTTCGTTTCTGCTTAGCTATGTTCAGTTAAACTGAGTTAAGTATCAATTCTAAGGTGTCATCATTCAGTGGGGTTTTCATTCCTCTGGTCCTAACTACAGTCTTCAGATTCAGGTCCAGATGCTTAGGACTGTCAGCTTAGTTCAAATAGCATCGATCATAGGCCGTCGCCTACCACAATATCAACAGAGCTGTGGTACAATGGTGGGGACACCGACCAATGGTGCAGGGCCATGTTTCAAACCCCCTTTGTGCACAACGTAAACGCCTGACTGAGGCATCACCTTTAATAGGTAGAGGTTGTTTTAGGGGGCATCTTACTTTTGCACGGCATAGGGCGGAGCAGTGTTAATTTTGAGCAGCAGCAGGCGGCGCACTATTCCTTCTTGGCGGCATGAAGCGGCGCACTGTTTTTTGGGGCGGCAGTGTGCGGGAAACTTCATTGTGAGCAGCTTAGGGCCCGCGCAGATGGCCATGAGGCGGCGTACTGATGTGTCAGCACAGTAACAGGGACACAGCACAATGGTGGGTACACTGACCAATGGTGCACGGATCAGGGTTTCGATCCCTCACAGTGCTCAGTGCACAGGGCTGGCTGAGGCAGTAATGTTTTTGGTGAGTAGTGCTGTAGGGTGGCTTTTAGTTTTCCTTTATTTAGCACAGCTACCAAACGCACTCGCACATCATGTTGACATGAGGCAGCTCATGAGGCACATGTTAGAGTGCACTGTCCGCCAAGGCACCCTTGCATGTCCCCTATAGGGCACCATATATGTTTTGTCTCCGGATGGAGACTAGTGCACCTCATATGGACCTAAACTAACAGATGGCCTATTGTGTGCCCTATCAACCCCACTCAAGGGCACCATGTGGGTATAGTAACGCTGTGGGTTGATTTGCTGCCAGCAACATCTGCACATTAAATGTTAAATACCTGTGCAGCGCCCTACAAAATTACACCACTGTGGGTTTGAACCCATGACCTCTGACTTCACAGGCAATGAGGTACCCATTGGCCTACAGCTCTATAGCTGCCAGCAAGACCCTGGCTGGCTGCAGAGAGCCTTGCATGTCACCACACAGACAGTCTGTTGTGGTAGCCAGGATAGGGTTAGTCCCACCCATACCCCATGATGCACTGCACATGCAAATCAACTGTCCACAGATAGACACAGGATCGGGAATGGCACCCCGGCATCTCCACAGCTTGGTAGGTGGGAGTGTCCATGTGCACCCACACATCACCTCGGCCTGGTAGGGTGTACTGAGTAGGTGTTGTACTGGCCACAGAGTAGCTACACACTGTCACATGTGCGGGTACTGTGCTCACCCTGAGTGTGCGTGGGGGCACCCAGGACCAGGTCCACCACAACCTCCGTGGCAGAATGAGGCCATGCCAGAGCTTCAACAGCACTATTACTCTGTGAGATAGGTTGTTTTCTGCAGAGACACCTTGGATATCTCTGTTGGGCAGAGTCAGGGCCACCCCTTATGTGAGACCTAGGTGGGCTCTTTACCACCATTTCTCCCCCTCAGGTTGGATAGCAGGGTCTCTTATCATCATGCTACCTCCCTGCAATGGTAGCAGTAGGGTGGACCATCAACCCCAGTCCTGCTGTGGAGAGACACCCTACAGTGCTGTCACAGCAAACTCCATACACATCCATAACACAATATCTGCCAGACATTAGGCCTTGATATGCTACTAGTTGCACCCCACCACTATCTGATCTTCGCCTACAGCAAGCCATCAGCCACTGCACGGCGCTCCATCATGACACACACCAGCTGACATATGTCTGCTAGTTAGTCCTGTTGGAAATGCATGCACCCAGAACTGGGATGGCAGTGCACACCAGCAGTTAAGTCATTGACTGGGCCCCGACACAAAACCCATATATATCACATGGGAGACATACTATCATTCACTATGGGGGTGCCTAGCCATGTTGTCTTCACTGCACAGTCAGGGTGGAGTGTAGGGAGGAGTAGCCTAGTGGTTGGGGCACGGTACTTCAGGCTGGAAGGTTGGGGGTTCAAATCCCACTAGAGGACAGCAACCTTGGGCCGGAAGGACTGGGGTTTCTAGTCCCACAGATGCTCCTTGTGGTCTTGGGCAAGCCACTTAACCCTCCATAGCCCATGTTCCCTGTAAGTATTAGTGAATGTGTCTCATATCCCCGCGTGTTAAATGTATCCCCCAATTGTGTTGTGACCGCTTTGATTGAAGGATAAGGCGGTATACAAAACTGTCTAAATAAAAAAAAATAAAATAAAATAAAAACCCCAGCAGCACATACAGAGGCCACCATGTATGTGTAGGTGGTGGGCAACCACTACACTATCCCAGTCAGTGCCCTCTGCCCTGTGCAGATGCATCCTGGCCAACCCGCCCTGTCAGAGCTATACCCATGGTACCTTGCTGCTCATTATGCACATTGGCAGGCCAATACTGCCAACAGTGCTGGCAGTGTGGGCCTGTGGAAGGTGTTTGCAGCCAACACACACTGTATAGACAGCCACACACTCCCACACGTATGCCAGCATTGTGCACTGTAGAGGCGTTTGTCAGCATTGGCCACCACACCAGTCCTGGGCACAGTACAGGCATGGATATGGTAGCAATACTGTTTTGAGTCACTCCCCAGGTGGTAAACGCTATCAGAGACCAGACCTGATGCACCCACTGCAGTCAACATACAGATTGTCCTGATGGAGCTCAAGGATCAGAATGTGCGTGACGTAGTGATATCTATCTGCCAATACTCAGAGCAAGTGTTCGGAAGCGGTGTACCGTATCCCCAGGTGTACAGTGACATTGCTAAGGTATTCACATGCTAGTATTGTGAGATGCACACAGGGCCCGATGTCCAGCCTCTCGAGGGGGCATTGGCCATTGGGGCCTGTGGGTGTGGGTGTGGGTGTGGGTGTGTCTGCCCCTGTTGGCTGCTGCTTTACGGCTGAGGTTTCCCAAATCCAGCCCAGGGTTTGCAACACACTGTTCGCGTTTTCCTGCTGTCCCTCATGAATATGCATTAGCTACATCTACATGCCATGGGGGTGGTTCAGAGATATACAGCACTGGCATTTGTATGGGCGTCAGCATTGAACCTGAAATGGTGTGTGGTCCTCTGGGACTGCATTTGTGAGACTCTGCTCTAGGTAATGCCCCTCATCATGGTGTCTGTGATCAGTGGGGTGTAAAATTGGCGTATGAGCAATGCGTATGTCCCCAGCAATAATGTTTTTGTCCTTACTATCACGGATTACTTGTGGGTAAAGATATGTGGAGAGGATTGGCAGGGCTTTGAACCTGTGACCCTTCTGTTTTTGCACACACTGTCTGTGTGCAGTGCGCCACTGTGTTTGCCCCAGATGTGCTTGATTCCCTGGGCAGTCCATGACTGTACATCCGACAGGGCCTGTCTGTTGCAGTGGACGGTGCCAGCCTGCACATGGCTAGGCCACTGTCTTCTGTGGCTAGGCAGCCACTGCCACCTCCACCACCTGTACTCGTCCGCCAACATGATGGCATTCCTACTCTCAGGGAATGCATATGCCCTGATTGCATTGTGGCACTCCGGGACTGGATGTGGGGGACTGGGCTGTGGGTAATGCCCATTGTTATGGGGTGTGTGCGGGGTTAGGGCAAAATATGGGTGTTTGCACCATGCTTATGTTCCCTGCAATACAGGGGTGTCTGTGCTATCTTTGTTTAGTGGTGGGTAAAACATAGGAACTGGGCTGGCATGGGCCCCAGCTGGGATTTGATCCTGTGCCTTATGGTCCTAGAGGTAGTGGCTCTGTCCGCTGCAGCACAGTGTGTCCACAGAGACAGTGCAGTCCCTGGAGATAGTTAACCTGGCAGGATGGAGTCGCAAACCCTGCTCTGCACATTTTTACTGTGGGCTCATTCACCCTGTCTGGTGACAAACGTGCAACTGAGCCCCGGAACTGACCACCGCAGACGGGGGTTGATATATAAACAAACTGGGGCAACCTTGCTATTGATGGGCAACCATAAACACCACTCACATGGAACGTACGTAACAAGGAAATGTGTGTTGGGAAAGGTCTCCGCTCCGTAGACCGTTCCATATTTCATTTATATGTTTGGTGCTTTCCTGGGTGTGTTTTTTTGTTTTGCCCTTTACTATCACTGTTCCCCAGCTGACCTCCTCTTTGTACTATTTCTGTTGGTGGTCATTTGAAATTTGTAATTCCACTTTAGAGCAGAGCACATGAATCACACTCCTCACGTTTTGAAGGATTCCCCGCTTTAGGTGTACATTGCTGACGAAAATGGATTCCCTACCCTGTCCAGGGCCTCAACCGCGAGTGTTTCACTCGCGCTATTTTTTACTTGCGATTTCAGCCCCCGATAATGTGCGGGGCGCCTCTCCCCTCCCCTTCCCTGCCCATAAGCCCCGTCTCTCCGCCCCTCCGGAGCCTTCCCTCCCCCTCCGTTAGCCTTTCCACGCCTCTATCGGACATTTGCGGCCCGTACTTGTGCGGGGCGCGTTCGTGTGACGCGCACGCGTGCGGTGATGACCCGCACGTTTACGGGCCATTTAAGTGCTCTTAAGTACCGCTTTTAGTGCGCTATTTTGCGGCGCGCAAATTAGCGGTTTTTAGTAAACATGCCCCTTAGTTGACCATTTACAGTGCACTGCCACAAATGTCTAAGACTGTTTACATCTCTGCTTAATCTAAATCTCCTGAAAGCATTTTGTCCCTCATGTAGGCTCTTAAACCTATTAAAGGGGAAAAGGTGGTCAAATTCACTTTCAGGTACAGCTGATTATCCTCACTATGATTAATCTTGTGGTAAATTAAGGGGTATGTTTACTAAACTGCGGTAACGGTACATAACGCGCGTTATGTAACGTTAACGATCGTTACATAATGCGCGTTATGATGTGCTAACGATCGTAACCCCCCCTTCACTCCCCCTTCACCCCCCCTTCACCCCCCTTCCCCCTCCTTCACCCCCCCTTCACCACCCTCTTCACCCTCCCCTTCACCCTTCACCCCCCCTTCACCCCCACCCCCCCCTTCACTCCCCCTTCACCACCCTCTTCACCCTCCCCTTCACCCTTCACCCCCCCTTCACCCCCACCCCCCCCTTCACTCCCCCCCTTCACCCCTCCCTTCCCTTCACCCCCCCTTCCCTTCACCCCCCCCTTCACCCCCCCCTTCACCACCCCCCTTCACCCCCCCCCCCCCCCACCCCCCCCCCCCTTCACCCCCCCCCCCCCCCCCCTTCACCCCCCCTTCACCCCCCCCTTCCCCCCCCCCCTTCACACCCCCCCCTTCACACCCCCCCCTTCACCCCCCCCCTCCCTTCACCCCCCCCCTTCACCCCCCCCTCCCTTCCCTTCACCCCCCCCTTCCCTTCACCCCCCCCTCAGGGTGGGCACAGTACCTGCACAATGTGACTGTCTGTGGCTACTCTGTGGCAGTGCCACACACGGTCTGTTCCCCCTACCAGGCCGAGGTGCTGTGGGGGTGCATACCCAATCTTGTGCCCATCTCTCGACTGCTGATTTGCATGTGCAGTGCATCATGGGTACGTGTGGGTTAACCCTATCCTGGTAACCACAGCAGACAGTTTGTGTGGTGATGTGCAGTCCTTCTGCCGCCAGCCAGGACTTTGTTCACAGCCTTATAAGGTGTCCTATAGGGGACATTATAGGGTGCCTTGGCGGACAGTACACTTTATAATGTGCCCTATGGAGTGCGTTATGGGGTGCCTTATGCGGCACCTTAGGTTATGCCACCGTGAGGGTGTGTTTGCTGGCAGCACTAATTAAAATACACGTCAAGTGCCTCAAGAACCACTACTTAAATGTAAAGGGTGCTGCCTCAGCCAGCCTTATACATTAGGCCCACTGGGGAATCAAACCCATGACCCCGTACCATCAGTCAGTGTTGTAACCATTGTGCTACAGCTCTGTTGCTGTGCTTGTATGCCTGCGCGCCTTCTTAAGATTAACGCGCGGTAACGTGCCCTGTAGCGCTCGTTCATTTATGGTGCCTGGTAATGCGCGTTATCGGTAACGATGTACTGCCCATGTCCTTATTTGGGGTTTCTGTCTCTACCGCGGCTCCTAACGCGAATCGCACTAACGCAGTTTAGTAAACATACCCCTAAGTCTCTTAAACTTATTAGATATTATTGTATCAGTACAAGTATCCCTAGCAACTTTAAATAAACAAACAACTTAAAAAGCTAAAAAAAACCTTAAAACTAAGATGGGTAGGAAACACCCTTGTAAATATGTTTATTGTAAATATATGTTTATTGTAATTAGTTCATGATCAGTTCATATGTAACATCTATGTCCAAAGTAATCGATCTTTGGTACTGATATTGATTCCTATGTTATAACTATGTTTTATCTAACTATTTAATTAATTAATTTATTTATTTAACTTTTCTTATATACCACGCTATTACAATATCAGTGCGGTTTACAATAAACAACATATTACTATGTGGGTGGGCCACATAGAGTTTACATTAAACAAGGGAGTAAAAACCTGGATTTAACAGGGAATGAACATATCTACAGCGTTATTTACAGCAATAAATACAGTACAGTTTATGTATTGGGTTGGTGCCCCATGTTATTCAGTGTTTTGGTTTTGTTCCTTCTAAACCGCACTTGATTTCTAGGAAAGGCGGTATAGAAAAACTTATAAATTATAATAAATAATAAGATGCAGACAGCAGTCCAGCAGCAAGATGGGGGCTATCCATTCTTTTGTATTGAGTGTCACATGTATGATTTTCTCACAGTTGGTGAGGGATCTTATGTGTGCACTAGGTGCAAGGAGCTCTTTGCCCTCAGGGAATGGGTCCGAACTCTGGAGGCTAGAGTGGCAGACTTGGAGGACATAAGGAAGACAGAGAGGTATATAGACAAGACCTACAGGGATGTAGTACTGAAATCCCACCTCCAGTCTGGCAGCTTTTCAATTGCCATGGAGAAGACAGATCATGTGAAAGGAGAGCATTACCTTGGTGTGGCAGGAAGTGATCCTGTAGCTAGGACCAGTCTTCCAGGTGATATAAAACACTCTCGCACCGAGGAGGTTTCTCCAGGGCCATGTGCCCATGAGGGAAGGGTTAGGATAGCCTTTATAGCTGGCGATTCAATCATTAGGCATGTAGATAGCTGAGTGGCTGATGGACATGAGGATTGCCTGGTAACCTGCCTGCCTGGTGAGAAGGTAGCAGACCTCATGCGACACCTTGACAAGGTTTTAAATAGTGCTGGGGAGGAGTCTGCTGTCTTGGTACATGTTGGTACCAATGACATAGGAAAGTGTGGGAGGGAAGTTCTGGAGGCCAAATTTAGGCTTTTAGGTAGGAAGTTGAAATCCATTACTTCCAGGATAGCATGCTCCGAAACGCTTCCCATTCCCCGCACAAAACCCAAAAGGCAGGCAGAGCTCCAGTCTTAATGCATGTATGAGACGATGGTGCACAGAAGAGGGCTTTGGATTCGTTAGGAACTGGGCTAACGTCTGGGGAAGGGAGGGGCTTTTCCAAAGGGATGGGCTTCACCTTAATCGGTATGGTACCAGGCTGCTGGTATTAACCTTTAAAAAGAAGATAAACTAGCTTTTAAACTAAATAAGAGAGGAAAGCCGACAGTCGCCCAAGAGCACATGATTTGGAAAGATGAACCCTTGAAGGATACTAGCAAAAGAGGGAAGTTAGGGCATCACAACAGAGAGGTTCCAAAAAAGATAAAAGTAACCCAGAAGCCCTTAAGTACAGAGCTGAAAGATTCCAAATTACCCCCATCAACTGATAACCATATTAATATGAATAAAATACAACTTCTAAAATGCCTGCATGCAAATGCCAGAAGTCTAAAAAATAAGATGGGATAGCTAGAATAGATAGTACTAAATGAAAGGTTAGATATAATTGGCATCTCAGAGACCTGGTGAAAGGAGGAAAACCAATGGGAACACTGTGATTCCTGGGTAGAAACCATATCGCAATGATAGGGTAGATCAAATTGGTGGAAGGGTTGTGCTCTATGTTAGACAAAGAACTGAGTCACATAGGATTAAAGTTTTCCATGAAACAAAATACACTGTGGAATCTCTATGGATAGAAATCTCATGTTAAAAGGGGAAGGCGATAGCAGTGGGGGTGTACTACCGACCGCCTGGCCAGAATGAACACATGGATGATGAAATGGTAAAAGAAATCACGGAAGCTAACAAAAGTTACAACACTCTAATAATGGGTGTTTCCAATACCCTGGTATTGACTGGGTCATTGTCACAGCAGGACATGCTGGAGCGATAAAGTTTCTAGATGAAATAAATGATTGCTTCTTGGAACAGATGGTTCATGACCTGACAAGAGGGAAAGCTATTTTAGACCTAGTCCTTAGTGGAACTCAGGATCTGGTGCAAAAGATAAAGGTATTAGGGCACCTTGGCAATAGCGATCATAGCATGATTGCATTTGATTTAATAAATGGAAGTAGGAAGGCAAGGAAATCCAGAGCATTACCTTTTAACTTTCAAAAGGGAGACTATGATAAAATGAGGAAAATAGTTAAGAAAAGCTAAAGGAGCAGCTGCAAAGGTTAAAGATTTATATCAAGTATGGGCTTTTTTTAAAAATACTATCTTGGAACCCAGACCAGATGTATTCCTTGCTTTAAGAAAAGTGGAAGTAAGGCCAAAAAACTGCCAGCATAGTTTAAAGGCAAGGTCAGAGGGGTGGTTGTAGCCTAAAATCATCTTTCAGGAATGGAAAAAGGAGACAAACAACGAAAATGGGAAACATAAGCTCTGGCAAATTGGATACAAGGTATTGATAAGGCAGGCAAAGAGAGAATTTGAAAAAACAGCTTGCCATGGAAGCAAAAATGCACAAAAAAATCTTTTTCAAGTACATTCATAGCAAGAAAACCTGTGAGAGAGTCAGTTGGACCATTGGATGATAGAGGGCTAAAAGGGGCACTAAAGGAGAACAAGGCCATAGAGAGACTGAATGAATGCTTTGCTTTGGTCTTTACTGAAGAAGATGTAGGGAAGTTACCCATGCTTGAAATAGTATTTAAAGGTGATATATCAGAAGTATTAAAAGAACTAATTAATAAACCTGGGAAGATATATTACAAGTGTTTGATAAACTGAAGAGTAGTAAATCACCTGGACCAGATGGTATACATCCGAG
The DNA here is from genome assembly GCA_033557465.1 of Ichthyophis bannanicus. Taxonomy (NCBI): domain Eukaryota; kingdom Metazoa; phylum Chordata; class Amphibia; order Gymnophiona; family Ichthyophiidae; genus Ichthyophis; species Ichthyophis bannanicus. The sequence continues at coordinate 699,609,165 of CM066035.1, forward strand.
TGTGTTGAAAGAACTGAAATATGAGATTGCAGATCTACTATTAGTAATCTGTAAACTATCATTAAAATCATCTGTCATACCTGAAGAATGGAGAATGGCCACTGTAATGCTAATTTTTAAAAAGGGTTCTAGGAGTGATCTGGGAAACTACAGACCGGTAAGCCTGAGGTCCATACTAGGCAAAATGGTAAAAACCATTATAAAGAATAAAATTACTGAACATGTAGATAGTCATGATTTAATGAGAGAAAGCTAACATGGATTTAGCCAAGGAAAGTCTTGTCTTACTAATCTGTTATATTTTTTTGAAGGTGTGAATAAACAGGTATACCAAGGCAAGCTGGTTAATATAGTGTATCTGGATTTTCAGAAAGCCTTTGACAAGGTCCCTTATGAGAGGCTCTTGGCCAAATTAAAAAGTCATGGGATTGGGTCCAAGATGGCGGATTGCAAGCATGAATGAGCAGCTGGTGTATTCCTATGGGTAAGAAACAGAAGGGAAAGGGGGCTGGATACTCCTCTCTGGCTCCCCCGACCTCCTCTCCTTTACCTCCAGCCTCGGGGCCAATAGATGCTTTTCTTATCCGGCAGTCTCGGCAACTAGTTGTGGTGGGGGAGTTAAGCCCAATAGAGCCGGCGCTTGAGTCGGGTGACTTAGAGCAGTGATTCTGTTTCCCCTGCAACATGGTGGCCCATGAAGGAGCTGTGCATTCAGGAATTTCCAGAGGTGCTGTGGTGCTCTAACACTGATTGTATCAGTTTGCTTGTCGGCAGTCGAGGGGCTGTTCTGGGTCTTCCAGTCGAGGGAGTGGTTCTCTCTCTGGGTCAGCAGAGTTGTGGCGTCCTTCCTGTGCAGTCAGCTGGAGAGTAGGCAGGCGAGGTAACTGCCTTACAAGGTCGGACACCAATGCCAGTAGAGTTGGAGGGTCAACCCACGGTGATGGAGGTATCCTTTTCGGCTTTCACTTTGCAATGCCCTGAAACCTTTACATTGGAATCAATATGGAATGCTATTGTGCTGTTGGGAGCAGCTTTGGTTCCACTTCATTAGCTGACGGTACAGCAACATTCTTTTCCTATTGAAGAAACTTCAGCTAAGGTATTTTTACTCCAAAACTGTTTTGCTATGGCTCTAATACAAGTGGTGGAGGAATGGTCTGATGCTCATATTAAGGAGGCTGCCATAATAAGAGCCAAACTGGAATTCTTGGCAAACTCTGCGAGAGTGGCTAATTTGCGCCTGGTGAATTTTCCTTGTGTGGTGTTAGTACCTGCCAGAGGTGTGTTTCGTAGTTATCTAACTGAGATATTAGGTATTCCTCCAGAGTCTCATCCTCCAGCTGTTAAGACTTATTATCTACCGACTTCTAAGAAGGACACTGTTTTAAGGGATTTCCCAGGGTTAGCCCAAGTTGAGGCTCTTAATTTAACTGATATGTTGGAAAAGTCTCAGGATGGTGAAGTTGTACCTGCTACATTGCTGATAACTTTAGCATTATTACCTGATAAGGAGTGGTTAACAATGATTTTCTTTAAAAAGTGGAATGTTTAGTTTAAGGGGCTGCTGGTGTGGATGTAGTCTGATCTTGCGCGTGAAACCCAGAAAAGGAGGCGTGAGTTTCTCCTCCTACGCCCTGGTATCCAGCAGTTGGGAGATCTCTTTTTCCTAAAATTTCCATGTAAATGCCTGACTAAATATCAAGCTTCTTCCTATATTTTTTCTTAGCCCTGTTGTCATTCCTTAACTCGCACGGTGCAGGTGGGTCCAGCCGTGAATATGAGTTACTGGCTGTTATGCTTGTGTTATTATCCTGTGATATTATGAAATTTCTGGCACCTCAGCCGAGACCTGTCCATCTTGTGAGATCCTGCCAGTAGTTAAACTACCAATAGTTTAGCTCTCAGCATCACTGATGCACACAAGCCCTCACAGCACTACAAGCTGCAAACCAAGACAAACCACCCATCTGGGCAGCAGCAGAATGGGATAGTATTGACGGCGGAGGATCACATTTCTGTGACAATGGCAACAACACCAAACTTAAACTGCGTGGAAGAAAGGCCTGGCAATCTACTTCTGTATCTTGCCATGAAAACCCAATGGATAGTTACAACAAAACAAATTGTGCTGTAGTGCTGAAAGATGAGACCCCCAGGTTGGAAGGCACTCAACTAGTTACTGGGGAAGAGCTGAAGACTTTTCAGAGTAAAGCCAGCATTTATGATGTGGTTGGATCAAAGCCCTCGGGATGTCTGACTGCTGATGTAGCTGCGCATGAAATGAGAGTCAGAAGCTGTAAAGATGTCTTACACATTGGAACATGGAACATACGAAGCATGAACCAAGGGAAGTTGGAGGTGGTCAAGAATGAAATGGAACGTGTACAACTTGATCTGTTGAGTGTCAGCGAACTGAAATGGACTGGCATCGGGCACTTTGCATCAGATGATCACATGGTCTACTATGCTGGAAATGAAAGACAAAGAAGAAATGGTGTTGCATTTATAATAAAGAAGAAACTTGCAAGAACTGTAATGAAACACAATGCTGTCAGCGAATGCTTAATCTCTCTTTGTCTACGAGGAATGCCTATCAACACAACTATAATTCAAGTATATGCCCCAAGAACACCTGCAGAAGAGAATGAAATTGAAGAGTTCTATGAACAAGTACAAGCTGAAATTGACAGAACATGCAAACAGGATATCCTGATAGTCATGGGTGACTGGAACGCAAAAGTTGGCAACAAAGAAGAAGACAAAGTAGTTGGAAAATATGGACTTGGCAACAGAAATGAAGCTGGAGAAAGACTGATAGAATTCTGCAAGACCAACGATCTATTCATCTCTAACACCTTCTTCCAGCAACACAAGCGGCGACTGTACACATGGACTTCACCCAATGGATTGTATAAAAATCAAATTGACTACATATGTGGAAGTCAACGATGGAAAAGCTCTATAACATCAACATAGACAAAACCTGGAGCTGACTGTGGTACAGATGATCAACTACTAGTATGCAAACTCAAGCTAAAGTTGAAAAAGAGCAAACCACTCATAAATGCAGCAAAATATGACCTTGAGAATATACCACTGGAATTTAAAGACTGCCTGCAAAATCGATTTGCTGCTTTAGATACAAATGACAGAGCTCCAGAAGAGTTATGGAATGACATCAAGAAGGTTGTGTTGGAAGAAAGCAAGAAGTCTCTTCAAAAGATGAAAAAGAAAAAACACCCAAAATGGATGACGGAAGAAACTCTGAAATTGTCCAGAAATGCAGAGAAGCTAAAGCCAGAGAAGAAAGAAAGACAGTCACAGAACTCAACAGAGATTTCCAATGTGCAGCAAGACAGGACAAGGAAAAGTACTACAATGACGCATGCAAGGAAATAGAAGCAGAAACTATTAGAGGAAGAACAAGATCAGCTTTCCTAAAGCTACGAGAGTTAAAGAAAAAGTTCCAGCCTCGAATTGGAATGTTACAAGATGCTCAAGGTTCTATGTTGAATGATGCTGAGAAGATCAAGAAAAGATGGAAGGAATATACAGAGTTTTTATATGATAAAGATCAAGTGGACCAACAGCCGTTTCAACCTGTACCTTATGATCGGGAACCATTGGTGATGAAAGAAGTTGAAGCAGCATTGAAAGCCTTATCAAAGAACAAAGCACCAGGCGTTGATAGCATTCCCATAGAAGTATTACAGCAATCTGATGCAGCTATTACTGTACTTACAAGGCTCTGCCAAGAAATATGGAAGACAACATCATGGCCAAGTGACTGGAAAAGATCAGTGTTTATACCAATACTAAAGAAAGGTGATCCAACTGACTGTGGAAATTATCGCACAATCGCTCTGATGCCACATGCCAGCAAGATTCTACTGAAGATTATTCAGAAGAGACTACAACCATACCTGGAACAAGAACTACCTGAAGTGCAAGCAGGGTTCAGGAAAGGGCGAGGAACGAGAGACATCATTGCGGATGTGAGATGGATCCTTGAAAAGACTAAAGAATACCAAAAGGATATCTATTTGTGCTTTATTGACTATAGCAAAGCTTTTGACTGTGTAAACCATGAGAAACTCTGGGCCACATTAAGAAGCATGGGTATGCCAGAACACCTGATCGTACTCTTGCACAATCTGTACATTGATCAAGAAGCAGCAGTTCGAACGGAACAATCAGAATGGTTTAAAATAAGCAAAGGTGTAAGACAAGGCTGCATACTTTCCCCCTACCTGTTTAATTTATATGCAGAACAAATCAGAGCAGCAGGATTGTACGAAGACAACAGAGGTGTGAAGATTGGTGGAAGACTCATGAACAGCCTTCGCTATGCTGATGATACCACATTACTGGCTGAAAGTGAAGATGATCTGAAACATTTGCTTCTCAGAGTCAAAGAACATAGGGGTATGTTTACTAAACCGTCTTAACGTGCACCCGGCAATAGTGTGCAGGCTGCCATAAAAGGAGTGGGCGTTTCATTCTTAAAGTAGCAAAACGGGATTATCGCATAATAACGCGTGCTGCTGCGCACATTATCGGGTGAAGTGCCGCTAAGCGCGTTAACACGCGGTAATCTTAAGTAAACATAGAAACAGAGGTGTAGCACAATGGTTAATACACTAACTGATGGTACAGAAGTCATGAGTTTGATCCTCCAGTGTGCCTAATGCATAAGGCTGACTGAGGCATCACCCTTTACTTTTAGGTAGTGATTTTTGAGGCATTTTACTTTTATTTTAATTAGTGCTGCCAGCAAACACACCCTCACAGTGGCGTAACCTAAGGTGCTGCATAAGGCACCCCATAACGCACTCCATAGGGCACATTATAAAGTGCACTGTCTGCCAAGGCACCCTATAATGTCCCCTATAGGACACCTTATAAGGCACCTTATAAGACACCCTATAAGGTGCCCTATAAAGCGCCCTATAAGGCGCCTTATAGGGCGCCCTATAAGGTGCCTTATGAGGCACCTTAAGGTTACAGTACTCTGAGGGTGTTTTTGCTGGCAGCACTAATGTACATTAAAAATAGACAATGCCTCAGACAGCCCTATTAAATAACCCCACCATGGGTTTGAACCCATGACCTCTGGCTTCACAGGCAGTGAAGTAACCTCTGGCTGGCTGCAGAAGGACTGCACGTCACACAAACTGTCTGCTGTGGTTACCAGGATAGGGTTAACCCACCCGTACCCATGATGCACTGCACATGCAAATCAGCAGTCGATAGATGGGCACAAGATGGGGTATGCACCCCCACAGCACCTCGGCCTGGTAGGGGGAACTGACCATGTGTGGTACTGGCACAGAGTAGCCACAGACCGTCACATTGTGCGGGTATTGTGCTCGCCCTGAGGGTGAGGTGGGACGCCCAGCACCAGGTCCACAGCACCTTTCATGACTGAAATATGCCATGATGCAGGTCCCCATCAGTGCTACTGTGTGTGATAGGTAGTTCCTGCAGACACACCTAGGTTACATCTGTGTCTTTTTATATTTCTCAGTCATGTCTAGTGCATATCCTGTGTTGGTGCCATGGTTACATGATGTAGGTGAAGGGGGAGGGGGGTGTTTGGACCCATAGGCAGATTATGTACCACCACACAACCCACCCTCTGGGGCTCAGGGTGGGAAACAGGATCACCCACCAATAGATCCACATTCTACCTCCCTGCAATGGTAGCAGTAGAGGGGACCATCAACCCCAATCCTGCTGGGGAACAGACACCCTACAGGGCAGGCAATGCAGAGCTGTACACATCCATAAAGCAATAGGAGACAGACAGTAGGCCTGGAAATGCTCAGCTTCCCCCCACCACTATCTCACATTCTCCAGCAGCAAGCCTCCAGCCGCAGCACCCTGCAAGGTGTTCCAGCAAGACACATACTAGCTGCAGACAGTCTGCTAGCTAGTCCATAGTCCTGGAGGAGATGCACGTACCCAGAACTGCACTACAGGTTCTGTCTGTATTAGCACGTTGTAGTAGTGGGTAAAATATGGGGACTGGGTTGGCAGGAACCACAGCTGGGACTTAAACCTGTGACCTTCTGCCTCTGAACACACTGGCTGTGTGCACTGCACCACCGTGTTGCCACAGAGACAGTGCATGCCCTGGTGATACCATGACTGTTCGTCCGGCAGGGCCTGTCTGTTGCAGTGCATGGCACCCACCTACATAGGGCTAGGCCATGGTCTTCTCTGGGCAGCTGCCACTGCCCCCCTCCACCACCAGTACCCCTCTGCCACCATGCTGACATGCCCTTCTGCTGGTGGTGCTGGTGGTGCGCAGTCTCAGGCCATCCAGTGTGCAGGTAGGTGGCTGCCTATGGTGCGTGTTCTGGGGTAGGGGTGCCTGCATAGACATCCACGCTTCCCCCCCAACACCACCTGCCAATGTTCTGTGCCTTGGAGGTACCTGCTAGGTACTATCCCCTGTGGCACTGTGATAAACACACTCGTGCCCATGTTGGGCCCTCATCAGTTGCTGTCTGGCTGCTGTACAGTTTCAGCATTCCTAAGTGCCACCTAGGCATCTGCCTAGTCCGCACTGTGCCCCAGCTGCACCACAGCATGTGCCGCCTGCAGCCCTCTGTATCCCATTTTCAAGCATCTGTCCAGTTGGCCATTCCAACATGCCCTCCCTGCTGTTGCCGCACATGTGCACCCCATAGGAAACCTGTCCGATGGAGAGGAAAACCTTGCACAGTGCAATTTCACTGTGGGCTCATTCACCTTTATGGGGACGGAGCATGGACCCTTCCAGAATTCATATCCTTTTTTTGGTGCTTTCTTGGGAGTGTTTTTTGATGTTTCCCACTGAGATCACTATTGCCCAGCTTGGTTATTTTATTTTTCCATTTTCTTCTGTTCATTTTCACTGTTTATTTGCCCTTTTGTTCCATGCACATGTATCACACTTATCACTTTTTTTGTAGGTTTCCCTGGTTTTGCTGTACATTGCTGACATAAATGGTTTCTCTTCCCTTTAAATCATCTCTAACGCCAGGGTTTCACTGGCGTTAGTTTTGAGCCTCAGATTTCACATCGTTAGTGTGTGGGGAGCCTCTCCCCTCCCACTCTCCACCCATTGACCCCTTCTCTCCGCCCCTGGGGAGTCTTCCTCCGCCCTCCGGGAGCCTTTCTCTGCCTTCAGCGCTCATTTGCACCGCTGCGTGCGTTATCACGCGCTAAGATACCTCTGCGCCCGATAAAGCGCCATTATCGCACAATAAGGTACCTTATCACGTGATAATGCCACAGAGCGCACATTAAGATGGTTTAGTAAACATACCCCATAGTCTCAAAATGGGCCTGCACCTTAATGTAAAGAAGACAAAGATCATGACAACTGGCATAATCAACAGGTTCATCGTTGAAGGAGAAGAAATTGAAATAGTGAACAACTTTAACCTACTTGGATCCACTATCAATAAAGAAGCAACAAGCAGTCAAGAAATCAGATGACGCATTGCTCTTGGCAGAATGGCTATGAAAGACCTAGATAAGATTCTCAAGAGCAGAGATGTCTCTCTCCATACAAAGATTCGACTTGTTCAAGCCATGGTATTTTCAATAACATCATATGGATGTGAAAGCTGGACAGTGAAAAAGGTAGACAGGAAGAAAATTGATGCCTTTGAATTATGGTGCTGCCCAAAGAACAAACCAGTCGGTACTAGAGGAGATCAAACGTAAGCTTTCTTTAGAAGCTCAGATGACAAGACTTCGACTTTCATACTTTGGACACATCATGCAAAGAGAGAGATCATTAGAGAAAGACATCATGCTTGGCAAGATAGAAGGTCAACGCAAAAGAGGAAGGCCAGCAATGAGATGGATTGATACAATAACAGCAGCTACGTGTACCAGTCTATCAACAATGAGCCGCCTGACTGAAGACCGAACACAATTTAGGATAGCTATCCATAGGGTCGCCATGAGTCAACTCCGACTTGACGGCACTTAATAACAACATTATGAAATTCAATGGGGGTTTTTTTCCTAGCACTTGGACCTTCTAATTGTGGGCTAGAGTGGGATTTGATGTGTGTTTTATTTTTGTCTTGAATTGATATGTTTTGTTTAATCATTTCCCAATTTCTGTACAAGATTGTTTGTCCTGGTTATATTGTAAAATCGTATAAATAAAAAAAAAAGTCATGGGATAGGAAAGAGTATAGTATTGTGGATCAGGAACTGGTTAAAAGATAGAAAGTAGAGAGTAGGGCTAAATGACCAATTTTCTCAATGGAGAAAGGTGAATAGTGGAGTACTCCAGGGATCTGTGCTGGGTCCGCTGCTTTTTAACATATTCATAAATGACCTGGAAATGTGAATAACGCGTGAGGTGAACAAATTTACAGATGACAAAATTATTCAAAGTTGTTAAAATGCAAGAGGATTGTAAAAATTGCAACAGTACCTTCATAAATTGGAAGACTGGATGTCCAAATGGCAGATAAAATTTAATGTGGACAAGTGCAAAGTTATGCACCTAGGAAAGAACAATCAGAACTACAGTTACATGATGCAAGGTTCCACATTAGGAACCACCACCCAGGAAAAAGATTTAGGGGTTTGTTTACTAAACGGCGGTAAACAGGCATTTCCTGTTTCCCATCAGCCCCGGCGGGCTTAACAGAGCTGCGAGAGGGAAACACTCCCTTCGCGGCTCAAAAAGCCTGCGCTAATGGAGCTGATGCTGGGAGGGCTCTGCCGGGCAGGTGGTGGGGGGGGGGCTGCGGGACACTTGATTCTGCCACTGCCACGGTGGCAGTGTCAGCAACAGCAGCCAGTTGTTTTTTCTTAGTTTTAAATTTACCTGGGCTGATGGGGGGAGGGGGTTAGGACTGGTAATGGGCTATTGGGGAGGATAGGACTAGAAATGGGCTGATGGGGGTTAGGATTGGAAGTGGGCTAATGGGGGGGGCTAAGACTGGAAATGAGCATGGAGGGGTAGGACTAGAAATGGGCTGTTGGGGGGCTTAGGACTGGTAATGGGCTATGGGGGGGGGCTAGGACTGGTAATGGGCTGGGAGGGTTGCTAGGACTGGAAATGGGCTGAGTGGAAGGGGGGCTTGAACTACAAATAGCTGGTGGGGAGGGGGCTTGGAATTGAAATGGGCTGTGAGGGGAGGTAGAGGACTGGAAATGGGCTGAGTGGGGGGAACTAGGACAGGAAATGGGCTGATGGAGGGGCTAGGATAAGACTGGAAATGTGCTGTTGGGGGTGCTAAGATTGGAAATGGGCTGTGGTGGGGGCTTGGATTGAAATGGACTCATGGAAGGGCTAGAACTGGAAGTAGGCTCATGGGGGGCTTGGATTGGAAATGGGCTGAGTGGAGGGGAGCTAGGATTTGACATGGGCTGATGGTGGGGCTAGGAAAGGACTAGACATGGGCTGATAGGGAGCTGGGATTGGAAATGAGCTGATGGAGGGACTCGAATAGGACTGGAAATGGATGGGGAGATAGGATCGGAAATGGGCTGATGGTGGGGCTAGGATAGGATTGGAAATGGGCTGATGGGGGGCTAGGACTGGAAATGGGCTGATGCAGGGACTAGAAGGGAGAAGATGTTGGGTGGGGCTGGAACTAGAAGGGAGCTGATGTTGGAGGAGGATTGGGATGGGATGGGGCTGGGAGAGTGAAATGGAGAGGGGAAAAATATTTTGTGTGGGAGGGAAGAAAATCTACAATTGGCTGGGTATTGGGAGTAAGTGGGGATTGAGGATGGAGGAGTAAAATTTGAGTGGATGAAATAGGAATGAGGAAAGAGTTAAAGGAGAAAGATTAGTATGTTAAAGCAGATGTAGAGAGAGAATCGAAAAAAAAACTAGAAGAGGGAAGAAAGGACAAATGGACAGCAGATGATGGAGAGTTAGCAGAAGACATGAAGAAACCAGAAGAAAGTGGCTGGAGCAATTGCAACTGAAAAAAATGCACAAAAGGTAGAAAAATCTCTTTATTTTGAGTTTATTAACTGGAATATGTCAGCTCAGGGAAATGTGCATCATTATTTATTTTATTTATTTATACATACATTTTTTCTATACCACTTCCAGAGATCAGTGGTGGTTTACAGGTAACAAAAATATTAATAATAGCGTGGCAGACTTATTATTTACAGAGAATAATTGAAGAACAATTTTAACATATAACTCTTAACATCAAGACAGGAGGAACTAGGTACTCAATAATAGGCCGTTTCATATAACTGATTACAACAATATTAAAAAGGGTAACTATTTACATTAGTGATATCAAATGTATTCAAGAGTTAGTTGAGCTGGGTAGGTATTATGACTGAGTGAGAAGGGGGTGAGTGCCTTGACTAGGTAGGGTCGCAGTATAATTGTTGTTCAGTGCTGTTCTGTGTGTTCTGAACATTATCAAGTTGAAGGCTGTGATAGTACAGAGTAAATAGATGGGTTTTTAGGTCTTTTCTAAATGATTGAAGGTTTTTGAGTTCTCTAAGTTCAATTGGGAGGTTGTTCCATAATGTAGGAGCGAAAAATGAGAAGGCAGTGTTACTTGTCTTCCGACTTGTCTTCCGAAAGGTATCCGGGACTAAGAGCATGCATAGGTTCATTCTTCTTCTTGACCTGTTTTCGTGTGGGATGTTGATGAGGGTAGATAGGAATGATGGTGCTAAGTTATTAAAGATTTTGAACGTAGTAACTAAAGCTTTATAGATAATTCTGCATGAAATTGGTAGCCAGTGCAGAGCGTAAAGAAAAGGAGATATGTGATCTGTTACTTTCGCATTATAGATGATCCTTGCTATGACATTTTGAGCTAGTTGAAGTGTGTGTAGGTTTTTCTTAGAAGTTCCTTGAAGAATACCATTACAGTAATCTAGATGTAGTGTTATTAATGTCTGGGCCACCGATCTGAAGTCAGTGCTATCTGTAATCGGTCTTAGTTGTTGGATTGTCCTTATTTTAAAGTATATTGTTTTAACAGTTTGTTTTGTGCTTTGTTTAGTACAAGAGGAAATTAATATATAGTTTTATTTGTACAGTGTTGTTGTACATTCCAAGTTTGGCTTTTGGGGTTCCCAGTTTAATTATTGTCTTCCTCTTTCTAAATTGTGATTCCTTGTTTGGTGATGGTCTATGTTCTGTTTGTGTAATTGAGCTGAGGTATTCTGTTTATGTAATTCCTATTTGACATTACCACTTGTTCTCTTTCCCATGTAGGTCATGTATTGTTATTCTTTGAAATGTATTGGTTTAATATTTGCAGCGTTGCCTTTTGATAGGTAGAGTATGGTACTTTCTGAGTCCTGGTAATGCTGTTAGGATACAGCAGGTTTGCTATGGGTTCTAAATGGGCAGTGTTTGTAGTAGTTCCTAATGTGCTTGGCGGTTGACACTGGATTATAGTAATGTAGAAATCTTTTAGCCTTTCTTTATCCATACACTCATTAAGATGTATGTTTACTAAAAGTTAGTGTATGGTAACATTATGCAAATATATATATGCAAATGAGAACCCTTATGCAAACGAGGCCCCACACCGAGTCTCCGCACATGGCCCCGCACCCCCCTTGGGCCACCCCTGCCTGGAAGATGAGAATTTGGTCAAGTGTCCTTTTTCCCCAAATTGTTATAACCTTCTTTGGGCTTATATGCCAGATGTATCTGGACTGACAGAGGCTAAGAAGGAATTTCTTAGCCTTGTGTTCAGAAGATATGGAGAGAAATTTTCAAAGCCATTTATACAAGTAAGTAGCAAATTGTGTGTATAAATTGTCTGGCAATTGCCCTCCTTTTCTTTGGATAAAGGTACAAAGCCCACTGTGTCCGCTTTTAGCCACACTGAGAGGAAGCATTCTTGGCAGCATGTTTTGGTCGGGAGAGGAAATTGTGTTTTTAACTCCATGTATATGATTTTCTATGGAAAAATACCCAGGCAAAGAGCAGGTGCAAAGGTCTGCAGTTTCAAAGGGAATCTTGTGTCCGTACTGCATGGAAGAGTGCTTATGCAGGTAACAGATTCCTCTCGGCATATGAGGGGGCACTCGTTTCTCGACTCCCACAACTTTATTGATGTAATAGGAACTGGAAAGTATACAACTTAGCAGATGATGAAAGGGACTTAAGAATAACTGTTTTAGAGTCCCTGAATTGGCAGGAATTGTTATGGGTTGGTCCCCAGAATATGTCTTTGGAATGGCTGGACTGTGTTTATTATAGAATTGCAGGCTAAGAAGGAATGACTATTGAAGGCAAGTGAGCCTGAGTTGTAGGGCCTTCAGAGTCCCAAAAAATGGTGAATATACTTTAGAGGAAAATATTTTCAAAATTCTCTTAGCTGCTTGCCCAAGTCAGAGTAGATTGTACATTTCAATGCCGATGCAGTTTCCTAAAAGTGTCAGCAGATGGCAACATAATGTATAATGTGAATACAGTGCAAACAGAGTCAGAATACAAAGTGGCAATATAAACACAAAATTACCGTTCTAACAGAAAAGTAGACAAATGAAGTTCCAGACTGGAGCCCAGTTATTGACCCTAACTGTGAAAAGAAGATACAGCAATCTTTAACTATATTTTGGGGGAATGTCGGCATTCCCCTTGGAATGCATAGGTTCACAGCGAGGTGTCTTCAACGGATAATGTTGGAAGAGAGTATCTTGATAGACAAGATGCACAAAAAACCAAGGCAGATAAAGTGGATGTGAATGAAAAGTAACCAAATACAGCGGCATCTCTTGACATGTAGCCAATGAGGTAAAAGGCAAGGCCCATCACCACAGCACAGCCCCTTCCTCCCCCTCCATCTTTAAATTAGATATAAAACAAACTATAAGAAAAAGTACCCAGAATCAGTAAAACCAACATTAAAATGATAGCATCAGTCAACCAATACTTCTATACCGGGAGAGATGTCTGGCTTCTAACCACTATCAAATGGTTTAGCTCATACCTATAATATATAATATATATAGATACCCTCAAAAACACCAATTTTCAAAAAGTACATATATCTCAAAATAATCTAGCCAAGAATCAACACACAATTCTATAAGGTATATATATGACCTCAGGATAGCCCTTCCCCTACATGTGGCGAAATAAATCACCAAAGGGTCAAATGGCAAACTTCACATCATGGGTCGTAACATCCCATATTTTAATTCAAATTCTCAAAAGATTAAACAAGGTCTTAATTAAATTACCTACACCCGAAAAAGTACTATTTAGGGATTCTCAAAATTTAAAAGGATATACTATTTTATTATTTTATTATCCACATTTCTGGAATAAAACCGAAGCTCACCAACAGCTCGTTCACTTCCTAAAAGAAAGGAATAAAATACTCTTCAACAGAATAGTAGTATGCACCATTCTAATAGCATAAATCTACTTATCTGAACGTTGTAGAGACTACAGTCTGCATCCGCAATTCCGCATCAATTCTTCACCCAGCTATATTCCGCCAGAGAAGTAGCGAATATCTTCCACTATTGCAAAAAGCTCTCTAATACCTGCTTTGAATGCCCAGGCAAAGCTTCTGTTTCACCTTAATTGGCTTCATCAGGGATTCCAATAATACAATTCATATAAAAATCACTGAATGCTATTCGCCACAATTTTCTACAAAATATCGGGCATCGCCAATGCCTCACAACTCCTGAATCGGCGTCTGACGTCGCACCCTTTTGAAGAGAGATCACATAAGCTGATTCGCTCACAGAGAATGACGTGATCCTTCAACAACAACTTTATTCTATGTCCATACTTAACCTGAACACTGAATACACAACATACTAATAATTATACAGAAAAAAGAAGAAGAAAAACCCAAAAGGAACTTCACGAATAGAGGCAGCCATTCGACTTGAGAGACTGGAATACGGTAAAACACATGTAATAGGTGATATAACTGAAGACAAGGCAGAATCCTCACTTTTCGGTATCAATAGCCATTCACGATGGTTAAATTTCGCCCCTTTATAGGCTTCTCTCAAAACAGAAGCAGGATAGCCACGTTCCTGAAATTTTGATTACATGTTACTAGCTTGTATCTCAAATTCATTATCAGATGAGCATATGCGGCGGCATCAGAGTAGTTGTGAATATGGCAAACTTTGTTTCAAATGATTAGGGTGAAAGCTAGAATAATGTAACAAAGTATTTTTATCTGTAGGTTTAGTATATACCGTTGTATTAAATCTATCCTGACATTTCATAACTTGCAGAAGACCGTTTTGGAAGTTACCACCATTGCTGCTACTAATGGATATCTGACGGAGAAAGAAAAGGCATTTTTGAATCCGCTATATCACAAAATCCCAGCATTTTATATTTTACCTAAAGTTCATAAAAGCTTAGTGAGTCCACCAGGACGTCCAATTTTGTCGAGTAACGACTCTTTGTTGGAAAGAGTCAGTATATATTTGGATATGTTTCTTAAAGATGAGGTTCCTCTAATCCCCTCCTATATTAAAGATACCACACAATTTTTAACTATTTTGGAAGAGTATGGCTCAACTGAACAAGTTACTTGGATGGCAACTCTCGATGTAGCAGCATTGTATACATCTATTCCCCAAGATGAGGCTTTGCAAGTGTTAACTTACATATGGAATGCTAGACCGCGACCACACAAAGTTCCAACAAGATTTTTATTAACTCTGGCCGAATTGGCATTGAAAAAGAATTATTTCATATATAAACATGAATTTTTTCAACAGATTTCAGGAACAGCTATGGGGGCAACATTTGCACCATCATTAGCAATTCTTTATATTTATTTATTTATTTATTTAACAGTATTTCTAAACCGCCTTATCTTAATAATCAAGGTGGTATCACAGCAAGCAATCAGGTAAAGTGTGTGTGTTGTACATGCAGTGAGGATAAAACTTAGTTGTGTGAGGGATGTGTTGGGTGCTTGATTTGTTTGAGCTATATACAGGGTGGGCTATTTACAGTGGTGCTAGAATCATATTTTATATATATTCAGTTGTTTGGGAGGATTGGAGTGCTGTTATCCATTCTCTTAGGTTATGTGATGTGACCATAGTGCTCTATGAACAGCATGGTTTTCAGTTGTTTTCTGAAGTCTTTGAGGTCTGGAGTTGCCCTTAGATCGTCCGGTAGATTGTTCCATATTGTTGGAGCAGCCATGGAGAGAGCTCTGTCTGTTGTGTCCTTGCGTGTGTGCTTGTACTCATTTGGGGTGCTGACTCGGTTGCGTGTTTGACTTCTTCTGGGACGTGCGCTGGTTTCCGGTTGTATGAGCAGGTGGAGGCTGTTGGCTGATGTGTTCTTTTATCTTAAATAGGTTTATGATAGTCTTGTATCTGATGCGAGCAATGATTGGGAGCCAGTGTAAGTCCTTTAGTGTAGGTGTGATGTGCTCCTGCCTTGCGGCTCCGGATATGATTCGAGCTGCAGAGTTTTGTGCCAGCTGTAGTGGTTTGAGAGCTTGTTTTGGTAGTCCGAGGTATATCGGATTGCAGAAGTCCAGTATTGGGGTTATCAGTGCTTGACAGACTGTACGGAAGTGTTCTGGAGCGAGGAGTGGTTTCAGTCTCCTGATGATTCGCATCCTGTAATATGCTTTTTGGATTGTTTTGTCTATGTGTGGTTTGAGGTTGAGTTTACTGTCCAGAGTAACCCCAAGGTATCTCACCTCCGATCTTATCGGTATCGTGGTGCTTTGTATCTTTATGTTTGGTGGGTGTGTGAAGCTTTGGTTTCGAGTGATGATTAAAGCTTCAGTCTTGTTGTAGTTTATAGCTAGATTGTTGTTTTGGCACCACTTCGCCATTTGGGTAAGGCAGTCTGCTATCTTAGAGAAGTCCGGGTTTTCGATTGATATCGGGGAGTATACCCTTATATCGTCTGCGTATATTGTGTATTGGATGTTGTTCTCTTTCATAATGTTGCATATTGGTTGGATGTAGATGTTAAAAAGGAGTGCTGAGAGTGCGGATCCTTGTGGTACTCCTTGTTGGACGTTTATGGGCCGGGAGGTGTCCTGTCCCACCTTGACCTGTAGCTGTCTTTCTGTTAGGTACGAGTGGAACCATTTTAGAGTGGTACCGTGTATACCAGTGTTCTTCAGTCTCTCCAGGAGTATATTGTGATCAACTGTGTCGAACGCTGAGGAGATGTCGATGAAGATCATTATAATTCCATTCCTGATGTCGTCAATTATTCTTATGATGCTGTCGAAGAGGTAGATCAGGAGAGTTTCGACTCCATGGTTGGGACGAAATCCGTGTTGGTTGTCGTCGAGAGTTCCGTGTTCGTCAATGTGTTCCTGAAGTTGTAGTTGAACCGTCTTTTCGATTATTTTTGCGAGGAAGGGTATGCTGGAGATTGGTCGGTATGCTGCTGGGTCCTTTTTGTCGAGAGAAGTTTTCTTTGTGATTGGTCTTACTGAGGCAAGCTTTAATTGCTGTGGCATGAGTCCTTGAGTGAGTGAGTTGTGTACCATTTTATGAATGTTTGGTATGAGGCTTGCTTTGGTGGCTTTGACCCATGACACTGGGCAAGGGTCTGTAGGAGCAGTGCTTGTGTTGATTGTGGAGATGATGTCTGATATCTGCTCTTTTGAGGGTGAGTGGAATGTGCCCCAGGTTTTGGGGTGGACGTTCGTTCTGTTGGTTCTACTGGGTGTTGAGCGCTCTGTGGAGTGAAATTTGTCTTTGATGTGGTCGGCGAATATCTGTGGATCCACTTGTATTTCTCTTTCTGCTGCTTGCTCTTTTGTCAGGGTTTTTACTATTTCGAAAAGTTCTCTGGGTTTGTTGATGGAAGAATTTATCAGGTTTGTGTGGAATTCTCTCTTTGATTGGTTGATGTGTTCATTGTATTGTTTTTGCTTTGTTAGGTAAAGATGTTGGTCGGAAGTAGTTTTGTTTTTTCTCCATCTCCGTTCAATTTTCCTGAGCTCCCTCTTTTCCTGTCGTATTTTTGCTGAGTACCATGGTTTGTTTTGTCTCTTGTTGTGGTGTTGTTTCTTGGTCCTGTCAACGGATGGTTTGGCGGCGTTAGCTAGGACATTGTTCCAGTTGGAAACTTGTTCCTCCAGGTCCTCTGAGTCAATGTTCAAGTGTTGTATTGTGTCCTGGATGAATTCGTCCTTGTCAAAGGACTTGAATCGTCTTTGTGTGTGTGGGAAGTTCGCTCTTTCGCTTGTCCAGTCTTCTTGTGATTGCAGATTTGTCTCGATTAAGTAATGGTCAGACCATGGTACTGGGGTGATGGTGGGTGTAGAGATTAGGTCTCTTGAAGTTAGGTAGTTTGATGCGAAGATGAGGTCTGGGGATGATCCTAGTCTGTGTGTTGGTGCATTGACTATCTGTGTGAATTGAAGTGATGACATTGCCTGAAGGAAGGCCTCTGCATCTTTTGTATTGGCGGACTTGAGGTTGAAGTCTCCGATTAGTAGTGCTGGTTTGTTGTTTGACGTTATGGCACAGGCTTCTTCGAGTATGAAGGCTAGTTCGTCGGGTGGAGCACGGGGTGCTCTGTAGGTTAGGCAGATTGCAATATTCTTGTTCTTGATGCTAATTGTGTTACACTGCTTTGTATCTGTGAGATTCAGTGTCTTGAACTTGAGTTCTGTTTTTGCTATTATTAGGACTCCTCCTCCACGCTTGTGGATGCGTGGGCAGTTGTATGCTGAGTAGTTGTTCGGTACTAGTTGGTTGAGTAGTACACTGTCGGTAGGGTTGAGCCATGTCTCTGTGATGCATATTATGTCTGGCTGTCGCTCTTCAATGTGGTCTACCAGAGTGTGTATCTTGTTGCAGATGGATCTGGCGTTTATGAGCTCAATTGATGTTTTCTTTGTGGAAGAGGTTGTTGCGACGTGTGCTTCCTTAGGGCCGGTGTTGGGGTTTGATTTGTGTCTGTTTTGTCTCTTTGTTTGGGAGGTTGCGAGTGTCTCTTTGTGTGTGTGTTGTGGACCGAGATATGGCAGTGCAGTTGGTGGGTACCATGGTGTGTTTGTTTGGGGGTAGTGGGGGTGTGTAGTTGGTGGGAGGAGTTGTGTGACTAGTAGGTATAGTGGGAGGAAGTATGTGGTGTGCATGTTGATAGCTTGTGATGCTCTGATAGGGCGACGCCTGTGTCCTTAGGTTTTCGTCTGTTGTTTGCTTTTTTGAGGAGAGCTGTACTTGTTGCAGGGGCTTGTCCTGGGGATGTGAAGTTGTATCTGTTGCGGTGCGGGAGCCTGTCCCGTGGAGGGAGCCTGTCCCTTGGATGTGAAGCTGTATCTGTTGCGGTGCGGGAGCCTGTCCCGTGGAGGCAGCCTGTCCCTTGGATGTGGAGCTGGATCTGATGCGGTGCGGGATCCTGTCCCGTGGAGGGAGCCTGTCCCGTGGATGTGGAGCTGGATATGCATGCTTTTGAAGATAAGTGGATTTATCGTTCTAATTATGCTCCTTATATTTTGCGCTGGCATCGCTATATAGATGACATCTTTTTGTTGTGGAGTGGGCAGTTAGATATCTTAGAAGAATTTTTTGAATATTTAAATAGTTGCAGTAATAATATCAAGTTTGAGATAAATATTCAAAAATCAATGGTGCACTTTTTAGATGTGCAAGTAACCGAGGTAGTTCGGACATGGTGCTCCGGGCCCCTCTAACCCACCACCCCTCATTCCCCTCACCCCACCTTTAGTTCCCCTTCTTTGCCCACAAACGCACACAGACAACCGCTCTTGGGAATTAACCGGTCGCAGCTTTATTAATCTTTATAACATACCGAACATTACAATCCAAGAATAATCCTGTTAACAATCCAAACCGCGGAGCTAGGCCTCACCAGCCATGCTATTAGCAAGGTGACCCTGCTTCCGCTTCTGCCGCGGCCATGCCAACGGCAATCTTCCTAATCCCCTTTCCCCGACCTCGCCATGTAATTAGCAAAAGTCAGCCAGGGGTTATCCGGGTCGGGGGCACCCCGCCCCCAACCCAAGTATAGCCTAAGGCTCCAGACCCCGGACCTCCGGGATCCCGCCACCGGCGCAGAGGACATTGATGTCAGGTCGCGGGCACCCCGCCCCGACCCCGGTACCACCTAGAGCTCCGGACCCTGGACCTCCGGGATCCCTCTACCGGCACCGGCGACATCAATGTCCCGAAGCCGCCCCCCCACACACAAGCTGCGACCGGTGAGCCCCCCCACCAAGCACACATTACACCAGGGAAGACGTGCTCACTGTCCCCTTAACAACCATGCCCCCGCACACTCCAAACACCCATGCCAGCAGCACTAGCCACCTCGTAGATGGACCCGGACTGGCACCCAGCCGCCCCCCCCCCCCTTCCCTCGTTTTTTTGTTTTTTTTTTATGATAAAGTCAGCCAGCTGGCCCTGACATTAAGTCCCCAGAGAGGCCCCCCTGGGAAACCTGCTCCGCAGTACAGCAAGATTCTGCGACACCACGTGCAGCAGGCACAGAACGCCCCCTACTCCATCTTTCCCCGCCGCCGAGGTAACTCCAGCCATGCCGGCGTGGTCCGCAATCCCAATGGTGACCGGTCAAAGGCATGAGGAGCAGACCGACTGCGACCGCGCTCCCCCATCCATAACGACACCCTAGCCGGCTCCTGACCACATAAAGCCACGCTGGCTACTGATTCGCACTCCCATCCCCCGCCACAAAGGGGACAACCATCAGCCAACCTACCCCAGTCCTTTTCCCCACAACTGACCGCAACCGGTTAAAACAAAAACCCCCACAGGTTAGCCCCCCACAATTGCATGCCCGGGCGCTTCCCTGAAGCCGAAAACAGCCCGCAAGCCCCAGTCCCCCCCCGCAGATACCCGCAGCTGGGAGCCCGGCATCTGTTAATCCGGCACCCCACCACGCCCCGGCACTGCCCCCAAAAAGTGCCGAAGCGGGCAGCGAACTGCCCCCGCCGTCACAGACATGCGGACACACCAGCCTCCGCACCGCGGAACTTACCCAAGCTTCCAGTCCTACATTCCGCCACCGCATCCGCAGCCCCGCTGCCTGACAATGCTTCTGACGCCCTGAATCCACATACCGGAAGATGCGCCCCCGAGTGGGCATGCACGTCCCAACCCACGAGAAGTCCACAAGGTATCCCAATGGGCTGACCCCCAGCCCAGCGTACCGCCAAATCCCGTCCCTTGCAGACCATTCCAGATTACGCTAGGAGGACCCGCATCCGCCGCAGTCCTGCCTGTACCCACTGTCGCAGTATAACCCCCCACACCCCCGCCTCGCCGGAATTCGCTATGGACCCACCTATATGGACCGCACAGAATTTACCTGGGACAACGCCTGAAAGCGGGAGGCGCATACCGTAATCCTGCCCCACGGTAAGACCGAGTAGCGCTTCCCCCCACAGCCCTCGCATAATAGGCTCCCCGGCGTCAAGAGGTGTTGACCATGAACACTCCAACCCCTGCAGCTAATCGTATGCGCCGCGACCCCCCCCTTCGGCCCCTGGATCAGCCACCGGCAATTGCACTGCCCCGCACCGACCACCGCGATGGTGGCTCCCCCCTTCCAGTAACCAGCGGCGGCGCACTGATCCCTGGCCCTCCCGCCCCAACCCGGAAGACCAATTCTTGGAATGCCATTGCTAGATAGGCAGGAGTCACGCCCAGCCCGCTAAGAGCTGACAACTCGCCCACGCTCCCGTGGAAGAATTCCCGCTCCCAAACTGGCAATCCCAGCCCAGCAGGCCCCTAAGTCCCGCAGCCCAAGCTATCCGCAAAGCTCTGATTCCGAACTCCCGTGGAGCAGTGCAAGCACTCGCAAAGTTGCCACCACCCGCTGCCACAGCAACCCTGCCTCCGGGAGCCTGCGTTTTCCGTGCACGAATCACCACGCAGCCGACCCGGCCCCCCCCGAACCCCACCGTATCGACGTCCTATCAAGAAGGAAAGGACCCGCCACCTCCACCCACACCCGAAGCCCCGCATAACCAACACTCCTCTGCACCGGGCCTACAGACTTACACCGTTCAGGCTGCCCACCCCTTTGCCCAACCCACCTTCCGCTCCAACAAGCAGTAAAAACCGCAAGTAGGCAACCGCAACTGCGCATTCCTTCGTCTGGCAGTTGTGCACCCTCCTTCCACGCCAGGCAGAAACCACGCCATTGACACCGACAGGCGTACGGCCCCCAAATGCCAATTGATTCCGTACCCCTGTGTCCTCCCCGCCCCAAGACTAAATTGGCCGAGCACTGCAACCGTCCGATCCCCAAGTAGCAAGACCGAACACCGAATGCGCAACCGGCCGGCATCCCCCCGGAATGCGTGAGGGACCAGCACTGAGGCCAAAGGGCACGGCTCCACCTTACCTGCCGCGCCTCGTCCCCTAAATAAGACGTCCACCAGATGTTCTACACATCCACCAACGGGCAAAAGACGATGGACCTCCCGTGCCCCCCGCCCCCCAAACGGCCTGCTAACTGCCGCCCCACCGCCACACTCCGGGTATTTATTTATTTATGTTTATTTTATGTTTTTTTTTTTTTTTAACGCCCGCTTACCCCCCACGGCCCTCTATAAGGCGTCAAGCCCTACATACCGCCGCTGCCAAACCCTCCGGCCAGAGTCCTCAAACTCTATCCCAGAGCACCTTCACCTCGAAACACGGCTGCCCGCCCCTTCCGAAAAAACATCCGCACCCCACGGTCGGATAATCGGTGAACGCCACGGGGGATGACTCCACACCGGGGAGCCGCCCTGACACCACTGCCCCGTTTTGCACACGCGCATTACCCCCGTGCCTCCACACGATCTCCGCCACCGACCCGGACCCCCGGTCAGCCTGCCACTCACCTGCAGCCCCAAACTCGGCCACATCGCTGCCGAAGGCTGAATCCTCGACCGCCATCCTTGGTCATCTGATGCACCTGGTCCTGGGCGCTCTGCTTTCCGTCGGCCTCGTCCACTGCACCTGCCAGTGTGCCGAGTTTCAATCACCCTGCGGAGACAAAGAGAACAACAGAAAACAAAGGTGGGAAGACCACTGAAGACCCGAAAGGGATCCCAGCCTGCCACCAATCGGCCCTGCATGGCCCGTGCCCGCCCCCCAAGCCCATTCTCCCATTGTCAATGCCCCCCCAACCGGTGAAGAGTCTCCCGGACCTCAGCCAGCCCCCCCGGGAGGACCCTGCACTAACCTACCTCCACCTCCCAAGCCCTATCTCCTCCCTCCAACCGAAGGCCCCCCGGCCAATCGCCCACGAGCCCCCATCCACCCTCGTAGTTGCCCATTGCTGCAAACCCCCGCTGACCCCCCTTACCACAATGAGCACCATAATAGCATCCTCGAAACCCCCCCCCCCCCGGCCCGTAGTCCAAACTCATGGCCCCTTGGCCCACCCCACCAGAACCCGACCTTTGCACCGCTCGGTGACCCCCTGCTTTCAACAGTGATCCTAAGCTACTAATATTACCAGGGAACCCCATTCGTATGCAGTTCTATTCCTCCGATCCGGTGGAACAAAAGGCCAGAATGCCACCTCATAGATAGCAGCAAAACATTCAAATCCCCTCTGCACTATGAAGTAGCTCCCATCGCCCAAAAGTAAATCAACAAAGACCCAGAAGGAAAGCTGGCAGATATCCTTTTCTTTCACACGAAAAGTAAAGAAAGAAATAAACATACAACATATGGGAGAAAAGATATCTCGGGCACAAATTACTCCGCTAATCAATAAGGATAGTGTACATACTTGGAGCAGCAGCTAGAGGCCAAACCTACCCATAACTAAGCTCAGAGATAAGAGGATCCCAGGGTCAGTCCTCCCATATAGCTTGCGTAGGCCACCCCACCGTTCCCGGCACCAAAGTCCCTCAAGCTCTCCACCGTCCACCCATCATACGGCACCCTGACACCAGACCATTCGTCTTATGTATTTATGGTATTCACAGGTGTTGCCTACCGCTTTTTCCAATTTAGTCAAAGCTGCTTACATTGTAACTTACGCTCGGTAACATAAATTACCTCAGGGACATTGATAACCTAGATTTCTTAGGGAACAAGCAGCCCAGGTCATCCCGGCCTATAAGCTCTTGCCTGCCTGCCCCATTCCACTACACCCAGGCACCGGGACCCATTATTTTTCCCACAACCATCGCATGCCGCCGGAGGATGTCCCCCACCTCCCCTCCCGTCCCCTTGCACCCTGGCCCCATCAGTGGCATCCCTTGTCATGCTATCATAGGGACCACACTTCTCTTCAGCAAACCAGTCACATCGCCCTGGCGCAGCACCCGCACCTCACTGAGTCACGCCACTGCACCCTGGCATCAGCCCCCCACCCTGCTGCACCGTATGCCCCGCAGACAGGCCGCTGCACCGTAAGCCCCGCAGACAGGCCGCGACCCCCCCTCCCTTGCTTCCCGGTGGGGACACCAACCTACATGCTGAGCACCTCCAGCTCCTCTGCCGTCAGCCTCCCCCTCCAAGACATCAGGACTCGCGCCCCGCCAAAGATGGAAACTCTGACACACCAGCACCACTCCCGAGATCCGCCACAGCCGACAGCAGCAGCAGCCGCACAGCAGCGCCCCTCCCGCCCCCCAGACAAAAACGCCGGCCTCCCGGCTCCCCCCCCCCCACCACCACGCGGCCCCCTCCAACGCTGCCTCAGCAAGAAAAACCAACAATGGCCTGTTGCTCGCATAGGCCCTCAACCACAGCCGCACGCACCCGAAAATCCCCCACCACCACGCAACCCTAAGAAAGCCCCTCCCGGGCTCGGAACCAAAGAAAAACAACTCACGGCTGAAATTCCCACCGGCTCCCGTGCCTCCTTCCCAGACTCCATGGCTCACGCTCAAGGAAGAACCAGAGCTGGCCGACGGACCCTCCCTCTCGTGACGGTCCAGAGAGGGCACCGAACGCACAAGGCGACTAAGCAAATCGCCTGCGAGCTCCTACCCATCCCCACTCGCCGCGATCCCTCCAAGCGGCCCAAGCAGGCCCAGGCCACGAGGAGACGCCAGGGTACATGCACCCGCTGCTGACTCCCGGCGCCTCCCCTTACTGCCGCTCGCCTCCCGCTCCCAGGCTCCACCGCGCTCCTGCCCGCGGGTGGAGCCCATCACCGTCAAGGGGGACCCATTACGTCATTATGCCTCCGCCCCTTTCTGATGCCATCCACGGGCCAGGGTCCTCGCACCGGCCGAACACCTGGTTACACGCGGCCGCCGGGACCCTGCCCTGCGGCCTTTCATTTATGAAATGTCAGGATAGATTTAATACAACGGTATATACTAAACCTACAGATAAAAATACTTTGTTACATTATTCTAGCTTTCACCCTAATCATTTGAAACAAAGTTTGCCATATTCACAACTACTCCGATGCCACCGCATATGCTCATCTGATAATGAATTTGAGATACAAGCTAGTAACATGTTATCAAAATTTCAGGAACGTGGTTATCCTGCTTCTGTTTTGAGAAAAGCCTATAAACGGGCGAAATTTAACCGTCGTGAATGGCTATTGATGCCGAAAAGTGAGGATTCTACCTTGTCTTCAGTTATAACACCTATTGCATGTGTTTTACCGTATTCCAGTCTCTCAAGTCGAATGGCTGCCTCTATTCGTAAACAATGGAAGATTTTTTCGTCCCATCCTATTTTGTCAAGTAACACTTTGCATATGGCATACAGCAGAGGCAGAAACTTGAGAGATCAGCTGTGTTCAGCGATTCCGAAACAGATTAATTCCTTTTCTATATATTCTCATAATAAATGTGGATGCTGTATGTTTTGCAACATGATGGAAAGTCAATTATGTGCTCAATATGCAAATAAATGTTACAGGTTAAAACATACAGACTGTAATGCTTCATTTGTGGTGTATGCCTTGTGGTGCTCTTGCCCCAACGTATATATTGGAAAGACTAGGCGTCCCTTACGTACGAGACTGGCAGAGCATAAATACAACATCATCAAGGCCAGACTTGAAACTCCATTAGTTCAGCACTGTATTGTAGCAAATCATATTTTTGAACAGCTCTGATGTACTGTGTTAGAGCAAGTTCTTCCTAATATACGAAGAAGAGATAGAGGTCGTCTATTACTTCAGAAAGAACAGAAATGGATTTATGATTTGAAAAGTTTGGACCCTAACGGATTAAATAATAAACTCGAATGGACATTATTTATTTGATTACTAGTTATTGGGCTGTGAAGTTCCTTTTGGATTTTTCTTTTTTTTTCTGTATAATTCTTAGTATGTTGTGTATTGAGTGTTCCGGTTAAGTGTGGACATAGAATAAAGTTGTTGTTGAAGGATCACGTCATTCTCTGTGAGCGAATCAGCTTATGTGATCTCTCTTCAAAAGGGTGCGACGTCAGACGCCGATTCAGGAGTTGTGAGGCATTGGCGATGCCCGATCTTGAAGATTTTGTAGAAAATTGTGTTGAATAGCATTCAGTGATTTGTATACAAATTGTATTATTGGAATCCCTGATGAAGCCAATAAGGTGAAACAGAAGATTTTGTTGGGCACTCAAAGCAGGTATTAGAGAGCTTTTTGCAATAATGGAAAATATTTGCTACTTCTCTGGCGGCATATAGCTGGGTGAAGAATCGATGCAGAATTGTTGATGCAGACTGTAGTCTCTGCAACATTCAGATAAGTAGATTTATGCTATTAGAATGATGCATGCTACTATTCTGTTGAAGAGTATTTTGTTCCTTTCTTTTAGGAAGTGAACGAGCTGTTGGTGAGCTTCAGTTTTATTCCAGAAATGTGGATAATAAAATAATAAAATAGTATGTCCTTTTAAATTTTGAGAATCCCTAAAAAGTACTTTTTCGGGTGTAGGTAATTTAATTAAGACCTTGTTTAATCTTTTGAGAAGTTGAATTAAAATATGGGAGGTTACGACCCGTGATGTGAAGTTTGCCATTTGATCCTATGGTGATTTATTTCGCCACATGTAGGGGAAGGGCTATCCTGAGGTCATATATATACCTTATAGAATTGTGTGTTGATTCTTGGCTAGATTATTTTGAGATATATGTACTTATTGAAAATTGGTGTTTTTGAGGGTATCTATATATATTTAAATAAATAAATAAATATAGCTTCACATCAAATCAACCACACTCCCTCACACAGTACACTGCGACAAATCAACACTGCATGCTACTGACAACCCCCCTTCTTTGATTGTTTGCTGTGCCAACCGCTTTGATTTCATGAGAAAGCGGTATACCAAGTCCGTTTAAATAAATAAATATATTATATATTCTAAGTTTACCCTTTGGCAGTTGGTTAGCTCATACCTATCCCATCGAAAGCTTCAAGTAAATACCAGCCTGGGCCTATCAAAGCTTATTGACCAATCACAAGGGATACCACAAGGATCAGCATTATCAGCCATATTCTTCAATATTTATCTTCAACCACTGTGCAACATAATCAACAATTTTAAGGTCCAATATAGAATATATGCAGATGACATCATGGTATAGGCCCCTATCAACATAGACCAACTGGAATATTCAAACCTATCAGGTTTCCTTGAAGGGATGGTGACCTGGCTTCTCCAACGAAATCTTACTATAAAGTACAAAAAAATCAGAGGCACTCTTCATAATGCAGAGCACTTCATTTACTCCACTAAAGTCACTGAAAATTCTACAGAATGATATACAGGTTAAACAGCAAGTGAGATGCCTAGCCTTCAATAACCACATAAACAGAACCACAAAAGCTGCCTATCACAATATACTTTGCAAGCTCAAACCTTTACTTGGCTATGCTAACTTTCGCACAGTCTGCCAAGCCATGATTATGCCTATTTTAGATTACTGCAATGTTATTTACCAAGGTCTTCCGAAACAAACCATATATCCACTTCAATTAGTTTAGAACACAGCTGCTCGAATAATCTCAGGATCTGCAACAAACAGCCAGATTTCACCAATGCTGAAACAACTATACTGGTTACCTGTAGCCTCTCTTACATAATTCAAAGCGATTCTCATAATCTTCAAAATCATCATACAGCTATCCCCAAATGCACTTCAACCACTGATTACTAGGGATCCTGAAAGGAGAGTTCAAAGAAAAGCAAACAAGAACCTACTACTCGCCCCAGCTTTAAAAATCAAAGCTAGATAGGATACCTGCAATAAACATTTTCGCTCTGTGCCCCTACACTTTGGAATGCACTTCCTGATTCTATAAGAGACATTAAAGACTTAATGGATTTCAGAAAGGCTCTGAAAAATCCATCTGTTCTTAGAACATTTATGACAGTAATCAATGACATTGATCTCATCAAGTGGTATAGCCTTTCCTGTCCCACATCTCATTTACCAACTGGCGCAGTTAATTTATGAGCCTTTCCGCCCATCTATCCTCTCACTAAGTACTCCTTGCCCCCCTACTTACATTCTTTGCTTCATATAACTGCTCTCCCTTCTACTTGTATATTCACCATTAATGTTAGTCCCTCTTTTTTTGTTATCCAAGTTTAATTACCTCTTTAATGTAATGTTCCAGTTGTTACAATGTAAACTGCTTTGAATGTAAGATAAGTTAGTATAGAAAACTTATTAAATAAATAAAATAAATATACAGCATGGGACAGACTCTCAATATGAACTCTGCACATCTAAAATATTCAAATTGTGGTGTTACCTCAGGAACAGCAGCACACACTCCTTCCACTGCCAAATCCTTTAAAGCCAATATTCAAGAAAAGATGAGCCCATACATTTGAGCAACCTAAGTAAGGTGTCTGTTCTCAGCTATGATTCATTTTCCCTAAATTTAGGCTGAAAATCTGTGCTAAGCACCTTCACAGACCTGTTACTTTTCTCTGTCTCTCACCCTCTCCACTATTTCTTGTCTCTTTTTACTGTTGCTCAACTCCTTCCAAGCCCCTCCAGGTCTTTTCACACCATCTCTCAACCGCTTTCTTCAGATACACTTCCCCAGGACCGTATCAAGCTAGAAATGCATCCTAGAAACACAGAAACATAGAAAACTGATGACAGAAAAAAACCACATGGCCTATCTAGTCTGTCCTTCCATATCAGCAACTACAACAGTCCCCTTTATTCCTTTAGAGATCCCTGTGTGACTAACAAATTTGGTGCCCCCGCTGCCCCAACCACATGCGGTAACTCACTCTTTTTGAGCTTATTGGAAGCCGATTTATGATATCAGTGCCCTTTATGTACTCGCACCCCATGTGGCTGCGTGTGGGTATTGGTACGGCCTTAATGTCCCCCTCCTTCCTAATAGTTTTCTTCCTTTTACACCCTTCCCTCCAAAGGTTCTTATCCCCTTCTCACTCACTCCCTTCCTTCAAGGGTTCTCACTCTATCACTGCTTCCAGAGGTGGTTCTTTCCTTTTCAGCCTCTCCCTCTAGATACCTCCCCTCTTCTCCCTCCCAAGGCTCAACACCTTTCATAACCCTCTCCCTCTAGAGGCTCCTC
Organism: Ichthyophis bannanicus; assembly: GCA_033557465.1. NCBI lineage: Eukaryota > Metazoa > Chordata > Amphibia > Gymnophiona > Ichthyophiidae > Ichthyophis > Ichthyophis bannanicus. Next base: position 699,637,628 of record CM066035.1, read on the forward strand.
CCTCTTCTCATTGGTTTTCCCCCTCCCTCCAAAGACTCTTTTACTCCCCTTCTTTCCTTTTCAGAGGCTCTTTGTTCTTCTCACCTTTTCCTCCAGATGTTTACCTTCCCACTCTGCTGGCAGGGCCGGCCCCTAACTGATCTGATGTCTATGAATTTAGGAGGCAAAGGGATGGCAAGGAATTTTCTTTGGAGAGAGGGCACTTGCCACCCTGTAGTAACTCCTATGATCAAATACAAATTATTCTAAATTACCTGAATCAACTACTAATAAACTGTTTGTGAACAGGAATAAAAATAACACATTTAGGTGTCTATAATCAGGGTCAGGTCAACCTTTAGGCAAGTCTAGGTGGTTACCTAGGGCAACAGCTACGAAGGGCACCAAAGAGCAACAGCAGACAACACAAAACAATAGATTCTGATAGCCAGACAGCTCAAAGAGACATCAAGCATATTTTTTTCCTGAAGGGAGAGAGGATCTACACATATATTCAAAGTAAAGTTTAACATTTAAAATATGGCATCCAATAATGCATTTTTTCAGGATTGTTGTGGAAGCTGCAGTGTTGGGACGATCTTGATTATTGAGTTTAATTATCAAAATTTTGGGGTGGAGGGCATAGGGCTAAAGATTCACCTGGGGACCCAATATCCTTGCACTGGCCCTGGTCTACAATATATGCAAATACAAGTAGTCTCAAAAATATTGGAGACTATATGGCCCTAAATGAAGAGAACCTAAAAAAAAAAGAAAAAATAAATAAATTATTGATTAATAAAATGTAATGTATGGTAGGAAGGAGGAGATTTTTAGACCTGTGATGTTGGTGTATAGCAGTTCCCCTTTGGGCAGTGAATAACTGCCATATAGAGGGACATCATGTGTTACTGAGGCCTTTTCTCCTCCTTTTATGAGTGTTAATATGATTTTCAGTGTTTTCATTGGATATCTCCTTATTTAGATTGTAGTAATTTGAGATATAATTAATGTTATGCTGAGGTTTTGTAAGGTTCTCTACAGTTATCCTCAGTAAGGCGGTTTGTGTTAGAGTATAGTTACCTAAATGAAGAGAAACATATTTTAGCCTAGTTTATAAGGAAAAGAGCAATTGCAAAGATTAAGAGTTTACTTCAGGCCTGAGCATTGTTTAAAAATATTATTTTGGAAGCCCAGACCAGATATATTCCATGCTTTAAGAAAGGTGGAAGGAAGGCCAAATAACTGCCAGCATGGTTTAAAGATAAGCTCAGAGAGGCTGTTATAGCCAATAAAAAAAGCATCTTTCAGAAAATGGGAAAAGGAGTCAAATGACAAAGACAGGAAGCACTGGCAAGTTAGATACAAGGTATTGATAAGACAGGCAAAGAGAGAATTTGAAAAGAAGCTTGCCATGGAAGCAAAAATTCATAATAAAATATTTTCAAGTACATTTGCAGCAAAAAAAACCTGTGAGAGAGTCAGTTGGACCACTAGATGATAGAGGGGTAAAAGCGGCACTAAGGAAGGACAAGGCCATAGCAGAGAGACTGAATTCTTTGCTTCGATCTTTACTGAAGAAGATATAGGGAAATTACCCATGCCACAAATATTTAAAGGTGATGTATTGGAGGAATTGAACCCAATCTTGATAAACCTGGAAGGTATAATACAGCAATTTGATAAATTCAAGAGTAGCAAATCACTTGGACCAGAAGGTATATATCCCTGGGTGCTGAAATTGCAGACCTACAATTTATAATTTATAAACTCTCATTAAAACTGTCTATAGTTCCTGAAGATTGGCCAGCATAATGTCAGTTTTTAAAAAGATTCCATGGGTGATCTGAGAAACTACAGGCCTGTAAACCTGACATCAATGCTAGTCATAAAAACCATTATAAAGAACAAAATTACTAAACATGTGAATAGTCATGGTTTCATGGGACAAAGCCAAAATGGATTTAGCAAGGAAAGTCTTGTCTCATTAATCAGCTATATTTCTTTGAAGGTGTGAACAAACAGGTAGAGAAGAGTGAGCCCATGGATATAATGCATTTGGATTTTAAGAAAGCCTTTATTTATTTATTTAAGAGTATAAGATAAGGTCCCTCATGAGAGACTCTTGAGGAAATTAAAAGTCATGGGGTAGGAAGCAGTGTACTATTGTGGGTTGGGAACTGGTTAAAAGATAGAAAACAGACAGTAGGGCTAAGTGATCTGTTTTCTTAATGGAGAAAGGTGAATAGTGGAGTAAGAGTAGTTACTCACCTGTAACAGGTGCTCTCCAGGGACAGCAGGAATCAGTCCTCACTTATGGGTGATGTCGGCACCAACGGAGCCCACGCAGAGCAATTCCCCAGCTTTCAAAGAAAGCCTTTGGGATTGCTGCCACGCATGTGTGGTCCTCTTTCCGCCCAAAGGTGCCATCTTGCTCAGTCAGGTCCCCTAGCTAGAGCCCTACTAAGCAGATGGCAAGGGAAGGACAAAAATAGCAACTCTTCAGGGGAGGTGGGAGGGTAGTGAGGACTGATTCATGCTGTCCCTGGAGAACACCTATTGTAGGTGAGTAACTATGCTTTCTACAGGGACAAGCAGGAAGTCAGTCCTCACTTATGGGACTCCCCCAGCTACAGGCTACTGAACCTGTAACCCAAAAACACCTCTGTGAGGCCGTGAGCAGAAGTCGATGCCCGAAGGAGCCCAAGTCTTTGGGTCGCTGGGGTGAAGCTCTCAGTAGCGGTCGAGAAGGGTCAGAGGGCAGGAGTTACTTATACCCTGAACAGATTACGGAGTACAGCCTGGCCGAAGGCACTGTCCTGGCGGGACTCCCTCTCCAGGCAGTAGCGCACAGCGAAAGTGTTTACTGAAGACCAGGTCGCAGCCTGGCAGATGTCCAACAGAGGCACTGAGCGCAGCAAAGCCACTGAAGCCTTGGCTGAATGCCATGTCCGGTGACTCTCCGATCCAACGGGACACCCGCCTTCGCCTGGGCAAAGGCGATGCAGTCTGCTACTCAGATAAGAGAGGGTGCGTTTGATAACTGCCTGCCCCAGGCGATTGGGATCATAGGCAACAAAGAGCCGACAATACTTGCGGTGAGTCTGGGTGCGCTGGAGATAGAAGGCAAGAGCCCTCTTGCAGTTGAGTGTATGTAACACTGCCGAGGCCTGGTAGGTATGAGGTCTCGGGAAGAAGGTTGGTAAGACTATCTCCTAATTTAGATGGAAATCCAAGACAACCTTCGGTAGGAACTTGGGGTGGGTGCTGAGGACCACCCTGTTCCCATAGAACCTGGTGTACGGAGTCTCAGCCACGAGGGCCTGAAGTTCGCTGACTCGGCAAGCCAAAGTCAAAGCCACCAGAAAGATCACTTTCCAGGAGAGGTGCCAAAGCGAGCACATCGCCATCAGCTCGAAGGGTGATCATGTAAGCTGCATGAGCACCACATTGAGGTCCCACTCCGCCGGAGGGGGCTGTATGGGAGGCTGGGAAAGTAAAAGGCCTCACATGAAGTGGGAGAACAAAGGCTGCCCCTTGACGGGGAGGTGGAGCACCAAGTCCTTCCTCGACACGAGGAGAACATGAGAACATAAGAACATAAGATGCCATACTGGGTCAGACCAAGGTCCATCAAGCCCAGTATCCTGTTTCCAACAGTGGCCAATCTAGGTCATAAGTACCTAGCAGTTTCCCCAAAAGACACAGGTTCCTCAATGCTTGTATTGGGTCAAGCAGTGATATCCCGTGTCCCTTTTAATAATGGTTTATGGACCTTTCCTCCAGGAACTTGTCCAAACCTTTTTTAAACCCAGCTACACTAACAGCTTTTACTACACCCTCTGGTAACACATTTCAGAGTTTGATTACACATTGAGTGAAAAAATGTTCTCTTATTAGTCTTAAATAGGTTACCCTGTAGCTTCATTGCATGTCCCCTAGTCTTTTTATATTCTGATGACGTAAACAATCGATCTACGTTTACCCGTTCCACTCCGTTCATTAATTTATAGACCTTTATCATATCTCCCCTCAGCTGTCTCTTTTCCAAGTTAAAAGAGCCCTAACCTTTTTAGCCTTTCTTCATAGGAGTATCCTTCCATCCCCTTTACCATTTTGGTGGCTCTTCTCTGTACCTTTTCTAATAACGCTATATCTTTAAGATACGGCAACCAGAATTGCACAGAATATTCAAGGTGCGGTCGCACCATGGAACAATACAGAGGCATTTTAATATCCTTTGTTTTATTTTCCATTCCTTTCCTTATGATACCTAGTATTCTATTTGCTCTCTTGGCCACCGTTGCACACTGGGCAGAGGGTTTTAACATGTTATCCATGACGCCGCCAAAATCTTTTTCCTGGGTAGTGGTTCCGAATGTGGAACCTTGCATCGTGTAACCATAGTTTGGGTTGTTTTTTCCTAGGTGCATAACTTTGCACTTGTCCACATTAAATTTCATCTGCCATTTGAGGCTGTGGGAGCTATTCAACCTCCTCCGGGAGATGCAGCGGGGCTAAGGAGACCCGTTCAGCCGTCAGGCTGTAAGGGACAGTGAGGCCAGGTTTGGGTTGAGCACCAAACCTTCCTCCTGCGTTAACAGGTCCAGAGCACAGCCCAGGCGGACTGGAGGCTCGGACGAGAGCCGGAGCAGGAGTGGGAACCAAAGCTGTTGAGGCCACGAAGGAGCCATGAGAATCACTGAAGCTCGGTCCCGCTGAACCTTGTGGCGGGTCCTCGCAATGAGAGGAGTGGGAGGGAAAGCGTAAAAAAGCCCGGAGGTCTAGCTTAAGAGGAACACATCTGGGGCCACCCTGCTTGGGTGCGGAACTGGGCCACAGAAGTAGGGAAGCTGCGTGTTCACCGGGCTGGCAAACAGATCCATGAATGGGGTTCCCCACCGATGAAACAAGAGGTCGGCGACCCTCGGATCCAGGCGCCACTCGTGTGGGTGGAGGATCCTGCTGAGTTTGTCTGCAAGGACATTCTCCTGGCCTGGGAGGTAGACCGCTCATAGAGTCATCCCCTGGCAAAACGCAAAGGAGGATCACCTCCCGGCAAAGGAGGCACGATCCTGTTCCCCCCTCCTTATTTATGTAGAACATGGTTACCCAGTTGTCGGTCTGCATGAGCACCAACTTCCCCCTCAGGCAGCCTTTGAAGACCCTCAGGGCCCATTGGATCACCCAAAGCTCAAGCAGATTGATATGCTGCTGAGACTCCTTGGGCGACCACTGATTCTGGGTGCATAAAGCACTGCAGTGGGCTCCCCAAGCCAGCAGGGAAGCATCCATCGTCAGGACGAGCTCATGCTGTGGGGTCTGGAAGGGCATTCTCTGAAGGAGGCTTCGGGAGTCCCGCCACCAATCCAGGGAGTTGTGGAGACTGTGGAAGACCCGGATAGAGTCTCTGAGGTGGCCGGAAGCCTGGCTCCATTATGCCCTGAGGCACCACTGGGCTGTCCGCATGTGGATGTGGGCATGGGGGACCATATGGATGGTGGAGGCCATGTGTTCTAGGAGGCACAGCATGGCCTGTGCCGTAATCCAAACCCTGTTCTGGACCTGGGCCGCCATGGCCCGGAGACGGTCTGCCTGGTCCACAGGCAGGAAGGTGGTAGCTCGCTCTGTGTCGAGGCGTGAACTGATGAACTCCAAGGTCTGCACTGGTTCAAGGTGAGACTTAGGGTAGCTGACCAAGAAGCCGAGGCGTTCGAGGTGAAGGATCATGCGCGACGCAGCCAGGTGGACTTCGCCAGTTGAGGTCCCCGTGACGAGCCAGTCATAGAGGTAGGGGAAGATGGGTATGCCCTGCTGTCTGAGGGAGGCAGTAGCTGCAGAAAGACACTCTGTGTACACCCACGGTGTAGACGCAAGCCCAAAGGGGAGAACCCTGTATTGGTAGTGCTCCCCCTGCACCCTGAAGTGCAGTTATTGCCTGTTTTGGGGGTGGACTAGGATGTGGGCGTAAGCGTCCCTGAGATCCAAGAAGCATAGCCAATCGCCCTGCTGAAGGAAGGGCAGCTAAGCAATAACATTTTGAACTTCTCCCACATCAGAAATTTGTTTATGTTCCGGATGTCGAGGATGGGGTGTAGGCCCCCACCATCTTTTTCAGAACGAGGAAGTAGCGAGAGTAGAACCCATGGCCTCAAAGGTGCAGCGGTACCCTCTCGACCACCCACTGGACGAGGAGGATGAATAGCTCCCATTGCAAGTAAGTTTGGTGCGAGGGAAGCCAAGTAGGCTCCCCTGGGGAGAAGGGAGGAGGGAGCCTGTCGAGGTGAAGACGATATCTTTAAAGCCAAACTATCTGACCACATCTCCCCCATCCTATACGCCCTGCACTGGCTCCCTGTTGCCAGTAGAATTCAATATAAATCCATAGTGACCACTTTCAAGCTCAAAAATCTAATAGCCCCATCTCATCTCTCAACATTAATTCAAACCCCCCCTGAAAGCAGGTCGAGAAGAAGAACGAAACTCAACATGTTGCTAGTTCCTGACTCTATATGGAAAACAAAGCAGATAACCATCAATTCTGCTTTTTCATACTTTGCACCCACTCTATGGAACAATCTCCCAGTGAACCTAAGAGAGATTAAAGACCTTCAAACCTTTAGAAAGGAGCTAAAAACATACCTTTTTATCCAACACTTCTACAATCTACAGCACACACCCCTGACCAGACCTCACAAGAGCATGCTGATCATCAAGCCCAACCCGACCCTACCTAAGACACTTCATACACAATCTCAATATCCTCGGTCCGCGGCATAGTCATTCCTTATTCCATACCATGTAAGTCACATAATGTAACTTGAAATCTAAGTTTAATATACAAGGCTGTAGATAGATGATATGTTTTCGGCTCACTGTAAATAGTTATGTTCAAAATGCTATGTTTCTATTTATTGTAAATAGTTATTATGTTTCAAAATGTTCAATGTCATTGTTATCTTTCTGTTCTCTGTAAACCGCCCCTGATCTCTGGAAGGGGCGGTATAGAAAAATATACAAATAAATAAATATCGGTCTCGGACCACCCAGAGGACCTAGGTGTCCAACGTGATCGACACCCACTGCGGGGCGAAAAGGGACAGGCATCCCCCAACCGATGGAAGTGCTGCTGGGGGGTGAGAGGCTATGCCATCGGCATCAAAAGCCATGAGCGGGTTGGGGTGGCGCTGGTGGTTGGGCCTTGGGCCCTTTAGGCTTGCGGTGGCCTTGCGCTCCACCCTTCCCCTGAGTGCCAGAAGCCAGCACAGGAGTGGGCGGGAAGGGTGGGTATCCCTGGTAGGGGAGCCCCTTTCTTTGTTAGAACGGCTTCTTGGCTGGCTGCTTCTTCCGAGGGAGAGAAGAGGTCTTACGCGAGAGATAGGTCTGAGTCACAAACTCCATTTCTATCTCAGCAGCCTTATCTTCTATGGGCTTACCAAACAGTTGTTCCTCGAGGCAGGGGACATCCAGGAGCTTCTCCAGGACTCACTGCTCCAGATCCGAGGACTGAAGCCACGCCTGGCGTCGGGCCCCAATGCCTGCTGCTGCCACTCGGACGAGGACTCAAATCAGTCATACACAGCACAGGAGAAGTACTTTGAGCACTCCGCGATGGACCTCAGAAGGGTTTGGAACCTGAGAAGGGGGTTCATCCTCAACACCTGCAGAAAACCCACCGATCTCCTTGGCGAGGTCGCGCAGGAACATGCCCAAATACAACTGGTATGCCTGGATGTGGCATGTGAGCATGGACCCGTGATAGGCTTTGTGCCCAAGGGCGTCAAGGGCTCTAGACTCCCTGCCTGGGGGGACCGAAGAGTGTGCCTTCGGGCTCTTTTGCTTTAGCATCGCCGATTCCACTACCATGGAGGTATGTGGGAGCTGGGTCTTCCAGAAACCCTGGCCGCATTGGACCCTATTCATGGCGTCGAAGCATTTTCTCAAAATGGGGACCGAAGCAGGTGTCTCCCACATGGGGAGGAGCAGCCTGGACAAAATGGGAGGAACTGGGATAGTAAGAGACTCCCGAGGTGGGGACTCATACTGTAAGATGTCAAGCTCCTCAGCTCGCGGCTTCTCTTCAGCCTGTGTAGCCAGGTTGAGAGCCCATGCCATGTCCCGCACGAACACCAGAAAGGATGTGTACTCGGTGGCGAATGCCTCTGAGAGGCGGGCAGGGATGGGTCCAAAGAGAGGCCCTGTGGGCACGGGTCTCCAGGAAGGTATCCCCGTCTGACTCCCAGTCTGAGAGGTCTGAGAAGGAGTCCGACAGGCTGGTTGCCCCGTCCAGAGGCTGATGCCCGCTTGGAGCCAGAGGCCTTGAGGGATCTTGCTCCCGAGGAACGGGAAGGCGAGTGAGACCGGCGCCGAGGACCCTTACGATGTCCACGGCTCTCGGGGGTTTCCAGGGTGGGTTTGGGTATCCCTCTCGAGGGAACCCCGGTCTCGAGGCGTGGGCCAACCATGCTGGGCATGAGCGCCTGCTGGGCAGCTAAGAAAACAGAAATGCTGTGCTCTAGTGGCAGCATTCGGGACTCCCACACGGACGTGGGTCCCTGTGACGCCAACACCATGGTTACCGGGTCAGGCGTGGAGGAGGTCCTCACCAGGACGACACTCAGGAGACCGGGCACCATCGCCAGGTGCCATCACCGGGGGCCTCCATTTCTGTACGAGGTACCTTTCGAGACTGCTCCTTGACTGACTCTAGGGAACACCAGGGGGGGGGGCTGAGTGACCGAGCACAGGAGTGCTTGAGCTTGTCTGGAGCCCCCGACAGAGACTTCGAGGTCTTACACCTCTCCACTTCATGGGACCCCTGATCGGAGTGCCGCCTTGAACGCGAGGCTGAAGTGGGGGATCCCACCAGCAGAGGGACGACCAAGGGTGCCGCCAGAGATTCCGGGGATACCTTCCAGAAAATGTTATCGGACTTCTGCTTATGACTTAGCAGGGCTTTGGAGGACATTTCTTCCAAAGAGAGCAGAGCTCCAGGTCATGGTCAGCTCCAAGACACCGGAGACAGCAGTCATGGGTGTCCGTGAGCGACATGTTTTTGGAGCATCTGTCGCATTTTTTAAAACCGCTGGCCATTGGGGCAAAAAGGGCCCCCGCTTGGTTGAAGACCTTAGCGGCCAGCAGTTGAGGGAAAAAAGGGCTCGAAGCCCACAAAAGGAAAATTTCACACCAAAGGACATCCCCTCGCTCAAGGGACCACTGCTTTTTATCATTCATAAATGACCTGGAAATGGGTATAATGAGTGAGGTAATCAAATTTGCAGATGACACAAAACTATTCAGAGTTGCTAGATCACAAGAGGATTATGAAAAATTACAAGACTGGGCATCCAAATGGCAGATTAAATTTAATGTAGACAAGTGCAAAGTTAAGCAATTGGGGAAAAACAACCCAAACTACAGTTACACAATTCAAGATTCCACATTAGGAATCACCACCCAGGAAAAGGATCTGGGTGTCATCGTAGATAATATGTTGAAATCCTCTGCTCAGTGTGCAGCAATGGTTAAGAAAGCAAATAGAAGGCTAGGAATCATAAGAAAAGGAATGGAGAATACAACCAAGGATATTATACATCTCTGTATCGCTCCATGGTGCGACCGCATCTCAAATATGGAGTGCATTTCTGGTCGTCATATCTAAAAAATAATATAGCAGAATTAGAAAAAAATACAGAGAAGAGGGACCAAAATGATGAAGGGGATGAAAGGCTACCCCTATGAGGAAAGGTTTAAAAGGTTAGGGATGTTCAGCTTGGAAAAGAGAAGGCTGACCTTCTAGTGCTATATAAATGATTAAATAGTAGTAATAGTAGTAGTAGTAGATATGATAGAGGTCTATAAATAAGGAGTAGAGTGGAAGGAGTAAATGTAGATCGGTTGTTTACTCCTTCAAAAGTAGAAAGACTAGGGGACATGCAATGAAGCTACAAATGTAGCACATTTAAGACTAATCAGAGAAAATATTTTTTTCATTCAACACATAGAGAGGTTTGGATAAGTTCCTGGATGACAAGTCCATAAACCATTATTAAAGAGGACCAGGGAAATCGATACTATTTTGGGAATCTGACAGGTACTTGTGACCTTGATTGGCCGCTGTTGGAAACAGGATACTGGGCTTGATGGATCTTTGGTCTGACCCAGTATGGCATATCTTATGTCCTTATGTTTTTATGTATTAGTGTAAGTGACCAAAAAAAATGCCTTAAAAACAAGCAATGACATTTTTTACCCACCCCTGAGCTAGTGTAAATGCCTCCAGCTAGATTTTTCAAATATGTGCGTAAATGATAATATTTTATAATCCACTTGCGTATTTGTGCGTTTTACCTACCCACATTCTGCCCAGACTCTACCTATATGCATGCCCACAGTGAAAGTATATGCTATGCAGGCAAGATGGGTACTTTTACACTAGTCAGTATTCTATAAGAGGTCATAAACGCAGCTAAGGGGAACAAAGGGACTGTAAAGCTTAGCAGTTGGTATGGAAGGGCTGACTGAATAGGCCATATGGTCTTTATCTACCATTATTTTTCTATTCTAAATGACTAAAATACCAACATTTAGGTGCATGTTCGCAGCCTAATTCTGGGCAGATCTTTATTTAATTACCCCCATTGCGGATAATATTTAGGAGTTTTTAGACAAAGATTTTTCATTCCTTTTTTTTCATGTGTTGTTTCTGGGTTTTGCCATTGGTTTTATTTTGTTTAAAAAAGGTTTGTTTTTTTGTTTTGGGTTTAAGTGTCATCAATAGTGTGCACTATTTCTTAATATTGAAGAATGCTGCATGCTATTGAAAAATAGCTTGCACTATTGATGACACAAGAACAAAAACAAACATTTTGGGGGGCTTCCTATCATTTGGTTTTGAAAATGATATGAAATGACATTGAAACATAGAATACATCGTTGGCATGTCCTAAGACATGCATATCCCCAGTAATTTTACAAATTGGAGAAAAGATGGGAAGAGTAGGGAAGGCGGGAAGCAATGGTAGGAGAAGTGGGGGAGGGGATGAGGGAGACAAAGAGAGTGCTGGTAGTAAAGGGAAGGGAGAAATAATGTGAATGCCTGGGTCAGATTCAGGGGTGGCCAATGTTGAGCCCACCATAGATATTTTGAGGTGATCTGCTAGTATGTATATATTTAGTCATTTATTTTTTGTACATTTTTTCCCACCCAAAAACTGAAGAACTCAAGGCAAGTTACAAAACATAAAACAAAGACAAAAACTTGAAATTTGCTGCATATCCAAAAAGCGTAGTTATTCACCTGTAACAAGTGTTCTCCAGGGACAGCAGGAATAAATCCTCACATATGTGTGACATTGGCGCCAATGGAGCTCTCGCGGAAGCATCTCCCCAGCTTTCAAAGAAAGCTTTTGTGAAATGCCACCACGCATGCGTGATCCCCTTCCCACCCAAGGGTGCCATCTTGCTCAGTCAGATAACATAGCTAGAGTCAACAAAAGAAGATGGAAAAATACAGCAACTCCACAAGGATGAGGGAGGATTGTGAGGACTGATTCCTGCTGTCCTTGGAGAACACCTGCTACAGGTGAGTAACTATGCTTCTCCAGGAACAAGCAGGAAGTCAGTCCTAACATATGGGACTCCCTAGCTACAGGCTACTGGAAACCTGTAGAAAAGTGTGAGCAGCCGCAAGTGAGTCTGAGGAGAGACTCTAAGGACTCCAGAGTCCAGGGAGAACCATCACTCCAGTAGCCTGAACACAGAAGGGTCGGAGGGTAGGAGTTGTCTAGATTCCGAAGAGATTACAAAGTACGGCCTGGCCGAAGGCACTATCCCATCAGGACTCCCTCTCCAGGTAGTAGTGAACTACAAAGTAGTGGACTGAGGACCAGGTGATGGCCTGGCAGATGTCTGCCATAAGGACAGAGCACAAGTTTGCAACCAAGGTCGCCATAGCCCTGATGTTGTGTGCTGTGACCCAGTGCTCCAACGAGAGCCCAGTCTGATCATGGGTGAAGACAATGCAGTCCACCACCCAGATGGACAGAGTCTACTTGGTAACAGCCTCCTCCCGGGTAACTGGGGTTGTAGGAAACGAAACGCTGTGAGGATTTGCGGTGTTCCTGGGTATGTTGCATGTAGAAGGACAGGGCCCTCTTACCATCCAGAGTATGGAGAATGGCTGCCATTTTGTTGGCATGGAGCTGTTGGAAGAAGGTGGGGAGCATCACCTCCTGGTTGAGGTGAAATGCAGACACCACCTTTGGAAGGAATTTAGGGTGGGTGCGAAGTATGACCCTGTTCTTGTAGAACCTGGTATAGGGTGGCTCAGCCACCAAGGCCTGAAGCTCGCTGACTATGCAGACAGAGTTGGACACCACCAGGAAGATGACCTTCCATGAGAGGTAATGCATATGGGAGGTAGCCAGAGGCTCAAATGGTGACTTGGTGAGCTGCGTCAAGACCACGTTTAGGTCCCACTCCGCTGGGGGTGGGCAGATGGGAGGTTTAGAGAGCAGAAGGCCCTGCATGAACCAAGTAATGAGGGGCTGAGCAGAGAGGGGTTTACCCTCCATAGAATGATGATGTGCCGAGAGCATACGCAGATGCACCCTGACAGAGTTGGACTTGAGCCCAGCTTGCGGAGATGAAGTACTACAGCACCGTGTACACATGGCAGGAGAACGGGTAAATCCACTGCTCTGTGCACCACACTGAGAATCTGCATCACTTGAAGGCATAGGCCTGTCTCGTGGAGTTCTTACGAGAGGCCAGGAGGACTTCCTCCACCTCCCTTGGGATGTTGAAGGGGGCTAAGACTACCCATTCAGCAGACATGCTGTTAACATCAAGGACCCCAGGTTGGGGTGGAGGAGGGAGCCCTCCTCCTTAGTAAGTAGCCCCAGGGCGTTCCCTAGAGGGACCAGGAGCTCCGTCAAGAGGCAAAGCAAAAAGGGGAACCAAGGCTGCCTGGGCCACCACGGGGCCACCAGGATCATGGAAGCCTTGCCCTGTGGGACCTTGAAGAGGGTCCAGACAATTAGTGGCATGGGAGGGAAGGCTCACAGGAGGCCCTCCGACCACGTGATGAGGAAGGCATCCGCTGCTTTCCAGGATGGGTGCAGCTGGCGACAGCAGAAGCAGGGCAGCTGAGCATTGGTCGGGTTGGCAAAGGGGTCCAGACTTGGGGTGCCCCAGAATCGGAAGAGCTGCTGTGCCACCTTGGGGTCTAATTGCTATTTGTGTGGCTGGAGGAGCCTGCTCAGCCTGTCCACTAGGGCATTGTCCTGGCCTGGAAGGTACACTACCCTGAGGAACATTCCTTGACTGATCACGTATGAGCAGAGGGCTACTGCCTCCTGGCAGAAGTGGTAAGACCCTTTGCCCCCTTGCTTGTTCAAGTAAAACATTGCAACCTGGTTGTCCGTTTGGACCAGCACCAACTGGTGCCGCAGGTGGTGGTAAAGGCCCTGATAGCCAGAAAAACGGCACTGAGCTCCAGCAGATTGATCTGCTGCTGGCTCTCCACTGGGGACCTTTTGCCCTGTGTGAGGAATTCCTTGCAATGGACACCACAGCCCATTAAGGAGGCATCTGTGGTAAGGACCCTCTGGGGATTTATGGGCTGAAAGGGCATGCCCTCCTGAAGGTGTTGTGTGGCCTGCCACCAGTCGAGTGACTCCGCTAGCTTGCGGGTCACTAAAACTTTGTCCCAGAGCTGGCCTATGGCTTGTGTCCACTGAGAGCGGAGGCACCACTGGACTACCCACATATGAAAGCGGGCGTTGGGAACATGGACTGTGGACGCCATGTGGCCCAGCAGGCAGAACATGGACCGCACGGACACTGTGTGGTGGTGTTGCATCTCGATGGCCAGAGCCACAAGGCAAACTGCCCTGTCCAAGCAGAGAAAGGCCGGCCTGAAGAGTGTCCAATCAAGCCCCTATGAACTCCAGGACCTGTGTCAGAATGAGGTGGAACTTGGGGTAGTTTATCATCACGAACCCCATATACTGTAGGACACTGATGGTGTGGGTCATGGCCTGATGCACCTTGGTGGCCATGTCTCCCTTTACAAGCCAGTAGTCCACATATGAGAAGACGAAGGCCCCTTGGAGACAGAGGTAGGCGGCAACCACTGCTAGGCATTTGGTGAAGACTCTTGGTGTGGAGGCTAGACTGAAGAGTAGTACTCTGTACTGGTAGTGGTTGCCCCCGACCATGAATCTTAGGTACTGCCTGTGGCTGCGATGAATGAGGATATGGGTATAAGCATCCTTTAGGTCTAAGGAACATAGACAATCTCCCATCTTGAACTTCTCCTGCACCAGGAACTTATTCAGGTTTTGCAAGTCTAGGATACGCCTTAGTCCCCCTGTTCTTTTGGGGACCAGAAAGTACCGGGAGTAGAACCCCTTCCCCTTGAGGTGATGGGGTACTGGTTCCACAGCTCTGTCTGGCCTGCGAGTTACTGTAGGAGCAGGGCCTGGTGCAGGGGAGTCTGAGAGGGCTCTCCTAGAAAGAAAGGGGGAGGCGTCTGGTCCAGGTAGTCTTCTGTAACTAGTTGGAGTGTCCAGGAGTCAGTGGTGATAGCAAACCATCAATGGGCAAAGTGTACCAGATACCCCACTGTTGGTAGCTGCTCCCCCGAGGGTGGAGAGGCAATACTCAGGGAGTCAAAAACCTGTTCCTGGCTGGGCAGGGGCTGGGGTCTGCAGCTTGGAGTCCTTAGGCTTGTGAGGGCCTTGGCCCATTCCTTTGCTCTGGTGACCCTGCTGTGGGGTCTGGGGAGCCTGATAGTGGGGGTAGCCCCGGTAAGGTTGGCCCTTTCTCTGGAATGGGGGCTTCTTCCCGGTGGTTTCTTCTTAGGGAGTGTGGAGGTTTTCCTGGAGAGCAGAGTCCTCATGAGGTACTTGGTCTCGATCTCCACCTCCTTCTCCTCCATTGGCTTGCCAAATAAGTTTCACCAAGGCAGGGAACATCGAGGAGCTTCTCTTGGACCCACTACTCGAAGTCTGATGCCTAGAGCCAGGCCTGGCGTTGAGGGCCGATACCCGTGGCAGCTATCCTCACATTTGACTCAAAGCCGTCATGGGCAGCTCAAGAGATATACTTCGAGCACTTCCTGACACACTTCATGAGGGTTTGAAACTGCTGGAGGTGATCCCCTCTGAGGCCTGCTGAGAAACCTGCAATTTCCTTTGTCAAGTCCCAAAGATACATGCCGATATTCAGCTGGTAGACTTGAATTCAGCAGGCCAGCATCGAGCCCTGGTAGCATTTGTGGCCCATGGTGTCAGTGGCGCAGGACTCCCTGGCCGGGGGCACAGAGAAGTGTGTCTTCTGGCTCTTCTGCCAGCACATAGTTGACTCCACCACCATGGAGGTGTGTGGCAGTTGTGATTTTCAGAAGCCGGGGTCCCGCTGAACTCGGTACATGGCTTCCAGGCATTAGCTAACTATGAATACCAACACCAGTGTCTCCCACATACGAAGGAGGAGTGTCCGAGGATGGCAGGGACAGGAACCATCAGGTCCTCCTTGGGTGGGGCCTCGTATTGGAGGATTTCAAGTTCCTCCATATGAGGGTCTTCCTCTGACTCCGTGGAGGGACAAAGCCTTCGATATATCCCGGACGAACTCCAGGAACTGTGTGTCCTCAGATGGGGACCAGCACCATGACGTTGGGGAAGACGGGTCCAATGGGAGATCACGGTGCTTCCACGTCTCTGGGGATGCTTTGTCCTTGGACTCCCAGTTGGAATAGTCAGTGCAGAACTCGACAGTCAACCAGGCCTGGGGTGCAGGACCTGGGTCAGAGGCCTGGTGGCCTGCAGTGGCTATGTGGCCAGAGTCATGAGCACTCGCTGGGGAGGATCTCACTTCTGAGAAGCAGGCGTGAGATCAAGACCCTCACTGAGGATTGACTCGAGGCTTCGGCACCTGCTACTTGGTAAGGAAGGTATTGAGACTACACTCCAGCGCCGTCATCCTGGTTTCCCACTGAGGAGGTATAGCCTTCGACATGGACACAGGGGTAACTGGGTCTGGCATCAGTGAGGAGAGGGAGTCTTCGATGAAATAGGCCTTGTGGGTCTGGGACCTCTCGCTGGAAGCCTCCACGCCCATTTGGGAAACTTTAGCTGGCCACTCCCGTTCCAACTCCTCGAGTTCCCTCCTCAGGTTGCAGGACCTGGCGCAGGACTTGCCCAGCATGTCCAAGTCCCAGGATGAGGTCCTCGAGGATTTCTTCTTTTTGTGTTCCCGCTTTGGGGAACCCTTGCCAGAATGTTCGTGGTCCCGGTTGGGCACTACAGGGGCTTTATGTGACTCCGAAGACCCGTGCAGGGCCTTGGAGTGTGAGGCTACCAGGGATACTGGGGTAGAGTCTGACCTGTGGAAGATATCATCCTGCTTCTGCTGACGATGCTGGATGGCCTTTGCAGACATCTTATTACAGAGGGAGCAGGCCTAGACACTGGAGGCAGCAATCGTGTGTATCGGTAAGTGACATGTTTTTTTGCGCACTGATCACACTTCTTGAACCCACTGGCCTTTGGGAAAAAAAGTACTCCGGTGAGGTTGAAGACTCTCAGAGCGGCCAGTGGATGGAAAAAGGCGTGAATTGCGCTGGGGAAAAAAACCTAGAGTGGTTCCGAGATGTGATACAGGGGCAAGCACACTCTGAGGTGGGAAAGGGACTGGTTGCAACCAGATAAAAAATAGTTTTTTCACACGAATTAATCAACTTTTTCTGGTGAAAAAAGACAGACATCTGTTGGGCTCCGCAGAAAAAAGGAGACTGAGCAAGATGGCACCCTTGGGCAGGAAGGGGACCATGCATGCATGGTGGCATCTGCCAAAGGCTTTCTTTGAAAGCTGGGGAGATGCTTCTGCGAGGGCTCAGTCGGCAAAGACCTCACCCATATGTGAGGACTGACTTCCTGCTTGTTTCTGGAGAAATAATGGTCATTGATCACCAGGAACAGAGGGTCGATATTCAAATGGATCTATGCGGTTTGCAGGACCTGTCAAGCACATAAATCCTGCTGTGCCCCAACATTCAATGACACTGGCTAGTTAGTGTTGCCAAAATGCTCACGGACTGCCCTAGAAACATGTAGTTAGCTTCGGTGTGGTCCATGGGTGGAGCTGGAGGGGGGGATCCAATTAGTGGTAATATTCAGCAGTGAAATGGATTGCTAAATCGCTTAAAGTTAGGAGAGGTCAATGGCTGCCCTAACTTTATGTGGCTCTTACTATCCGGTTAACGGCTGAATATTGTCACTAATTGGATAGCAAGACCAATTGCCAGCAAAACTAGATATTCAGCACTAGATCCTGGATAGACTCTGATGCTGAATATCCATTTTCATTTTTGGCCACAACAGTCAGACGCTTTAACAGCCCTGACCGCTGCAGTCTGAATATCTATTCTAGAGATTATCCAAAAATCAACTAAAGAAAAAACTTCAAGCCTTAGTATGTTTCCTGAAAGCTAAAAAATCAGTTTTACAATGGATTTCTAAGGGTAGTTGGCTTCACAAGCTGGGATCTCTGCAGGAAAAAGACAATCCTCTGTACTAAACATACATACCACTTTAATCAAGGGGACAAAGTGTAGGACCTCTTGAGAGAATGCAATACTCTACAGGGTACATAACAAGTTACATATTTATTTTGGTACATAACACTCCTCCCATGTGGAGCTTTACAAATCAATGCTAAGTTTTTAAATTCGGTACAGACTTCAATATAATATGAGTAACTTAGAATGGCCTTTTTTTGTTTTTGGAAAGTTTTATCTATTAAATATGGCCAGCATGCAGCATGCCAACTAATTGCATTGGACGTCCGGGTGGACATCCAACCCCTTCTAGCCGCTGGGATCCAGTTCCAGGTCCAAAGCTCCCCGCATGTTCAGGGCCGCTGTGCGGGGAGCTCTGGATGGGGGTGGGAGGGGGCAGCAACAGGGAGGAGGGTGGGTGGTGTGGAGGTGGCCCTATGACCCCGGACGTACAGGGCAAATTCCAGTCACGGCCCTGTACATCCAGCAGTGCAGAAATGGCCATCAAACTTATTCCACCTCGGAAGTGGAATAAATCTGATGAATATCGGGGATTGGGGCACACAGAGCAGTCAAAGATTCAGGACAGCTGGAGATAGGTCCCTACCACCTGATCCCAGCCCCAGTATCCCCTGCCAAGGTCTGGGTGGCGGGGGAATGAAGAGTGGGACGGTGGCAGCCCTACCTGAACTCATGCATGGTGTCCTGTTGTCATAGCGACAGGATGCCACAGCACCAGGGCTCCTGCAGAAGGATGGGGAGGGCTAGCCAGGAAGGGGGATGGACATCCAGGATCTTGGGATTGGGGCATGCCAGCCTATCTAGCTCCTAATTATGCATCTGGCTCCATGGTTACAGAATTGGGGTCTAATCTGGCCCGTCCAGATTTTGGACTTCCAGACGGGCCGCATGTTTCCCTTTCAGCACTGGGCTCCATGTGTCTGGTATGGTCTTGTATTGTAAATCTATTGGGCCCGATATTTAGAGGTGGCAGCTAGCTGTTGTAAAGTGGCTAGTGGGCACTGCTGAACTTAAACCTAGATATTCAGCTGCTGCCCAGTTAGCTTCTGCAGCGAAACTTAGTCCAGACTTTAAGGTGCCTAGCTTTTTGCAGCTTAAGGATAACTGGGCAGCAGAGCCAGCCCATCCACTAAGCGAACTAGGCAGCCACCAAGGGCAGCAGGTCCCAGTGGGTGGCTTGGTGACCCCTGGCCCCTCCACACTCCTTATAAATCAGTGGCTTTCTGCAACTGTAGTGGGCCTTAAAGTGGCCATGCGCATGTGCCCTCATAGCCTGCCGATCATGTCCCCTTCCAACACAACTTCCTGTCGGAGAGGTTAGGAATTTGCGGCAGGAGGGGCAAGAGCGGCAGGTGGTGAGGGCACACACACTCATGGGCATTTTAAAGCCCAGTGCATCGTTACAAAACAGCCTTTTTCTTTAAAACAGCATGGAGGGATTGACAAGCCGCCCCATCTCCCAGGTGAGATGGGGGTGCCAGGATGCAACTGCCTAGGGCAGCAAAAGCTCTTAGACTGGCCCTAGAGGGCAGCAGCTTAATATCACTGCTGCCCGGTTATCGCTGGGTTCTGCCTCTGCTCTGCCCTGGAACACCCTGATGCTAGTCGGCTAGCATGGGGGCATTCAGTGCCGGCACCGGGGGATATTCAGCGGCACTAACCACGTTAGTGCTGCTGAATACCCCAGTCTGCTAACTGCGTTAATCACGCTGAATATCGGGCCCATTGAATTTTACCATTGAACATCTAATGGTTGATTTATTATTGCAAATGTCATTGTGATATATTAGTGTAAACCACTGGGAGAATATTTTTATTAAAAGTGGGCTAGAGATTGTAATGCATTGCAAACAATTTTAATATACCAGATTAAATTAATGAGGGAAATTCTGCTTTTTGGGCGTAAAATCTCTTCTCCTGCTTTCTGAGGCTTCCAGTCTAATAAAAAATTAGCCTCCTGTTGGGTTATGGTACCATGAGACTTCATTCACAACATAAGAACATAAGATATGCCATACTGGGTCAGATCAAAGGTCCATCAAGCCCAGTATCCTGTTTTCAGCAGTGGCCAATCTAGGTCACAAGTATCTGCCAGGTTCCCAAAAGGTATAGAGATTCTCCCAGCTCAGTTCACTATCACAGCCCCGGGCAAACGTACATATCATAGTTCCCTCCAAAGCCCAGCTAGCATGCATCAGAAGTCTAGCTGCCACTGATGGCTGAAATTTCCCCTCTTCAGAACACCTTAATCATTTGGGGAAACAGAAACCTGGTCCAGGAATTGAACCCAAGATCTTCTGTATGGCAGTATGCAGCCCTTGCCACTGAGCTCCTAGCAAGGTCCTGGAAATGTCATTTTTAAAAAGGTTTCCTTATATGTGCATTCACATTTTAATGCTGTAAGTAGAGAGTCTTAGAAACATTCATTTAGTGAATTGTTTCAGACTGGATGCTGATTCAGAGAAATCAATTACACTTACCCTGCACAGATTTTAAGATAATGGCAATGTTTACTTGGAACACTGCATACAGGATTGTCAAGATCAAATGACTCCTTCTTTTAATGTGATAAGTATTTGTTTTCTTTTGGAGATGCTACCTCCTAATTGTCTCTAGTAGCACTTGGAATAAGGAAAATAGAGATGGACTTTATAGTACCCGACACAGTTAAAACTGAGCAGTTATGCACTAATATGAAGGTGTTTACAATAATTATCTGAATATTGAGCTTTTTATAGCTCCCATTTGAGTGTCCACAAAGTTACATTTTGTTACAGTGTTCTTCTGAAAAACACAAGTCCTCAGATAATAAACTCCTGGTTTATGGCTGGGTTACCATAGCAACACGGACAAATGTTGGATTCCAAAGGGAACCTATTAGACTGTGCTGAGATTCAAGTCAGTGCCTGGAAAACATATGTTCCAACACAAGGGACTAGTGGCTTGATGCATTCATTACCTAATTAAGTAATACATGGCATATCCATCTCTTTTAGCCAATGACAGACTGCAGATTGAGTAGTAATGAGGTTTATTAACCAATCATGGCTGTCTCTTTAAAGCCTGGGGTAAAATAGATGGGCATCCCTGTTTCACAGAAAAAGAGACAGAAAGATGCAGGGGGAGACATGAGGTGAGATGAAAGGGTACAGCCTGATTCTGGCAAATAAAACAGAGTGTGTGTGGTGAGAAGGAGGTAAAGCTGAAGAAAGTGTTAGTGGTGTACTTAAGTAGTAAATCAAAAGTGATGTGCTAGTGAAATTAGCTGGAATTCAGTATATGCTTTCTTGTTTTGCAGCGAGGATGAATAGCGTAACCTTTGTGATGGTGAATTTATTTTATTTTTGGCTCATGAAAAAGTATGAAAGAGAGCATATACACCTTAGCCAAAATGCAGAACAGAGAGGGAGTTTTAAAATTTTTAATGGTGGAAGGAAGTTGTCACGCCATGAGTCAAGTTGATTTCATGGTCAAGCACAGATAGAATTGTCAGTGGGTCTGTAAGCGTCCATTTACCAGGTCACCATTCAAGGATGGCTTGAGATAACTGGACGCTTTCAGTTGATCACATAGAAACTGAACAGAAAAACCACATACTTAATTTCTGGCCAAAATTAATGCACAGTTTTAAATTAGACTAAATTGTTAACTGACAGGGCTTAGTGGTTTTCTTTTTATAATTTGCGATATGCTAATTTTGCTATTTATGTGAGAATAAATTTTACTTGGTTTGTAAGAAAATATGGTTTTGTTTCAGTAGAACAGAGAAGTTTAAATTGTAATTTAACTTCTCAAGATGGAACAATAAGAGGCTGTACTATGTTGATGGGCTGCATCTCTCTGTGGCAGGCAAAAGGATCCTAAGGGCCTGATTCTTGGACACGGGTTGCGGGACGGATTCCCCCACAAGCTGTCCGGGCCGGATTTCCCCTCCGGCTCTCCCGAAGCGTCCTGTGAAGCAGGACGGGGAGAGCAGGTGGGAAGTGGTAGGGGCAGGATCGGGGCAGAGCACAGGCAGGCCAGCCCGGCAGAACATGCACCATCCCGACCTTCCCAAAAATTAGCCCTGCATCCAATATAATGCTATGTTCTCTCATATAATGTATATCATGTAAATAATACTATGTTTAAATACAGTCAAACCTCGGTTTTCATTTGCCCCGGTTTTCATACGCTTCGGTTTTCAACGTCTTTTTTGACTGAGATTTTGTCCCGGTTTTCATACATTGCTTCGGTTTTCAACGTCTTTTGACTGAGATTTTGTCCCGGTTCTCGTACATCGCCTCGGTTTTCGTAAAGTACAGTACTGTAAATACATACACCCTCGCGCTGCACACCATTCTGTATACACTGCCAGAATGCCTGCCCGGTCCCGGCAGCACTGCCCCCCGGACTCACCGATCGCCAGCGTGATGAGAAGCAAAAGCCAGCTGAGCACGTAAATGAAACACATCCTCGAGCCTGGTCAGAGTCAGAGAGGCAAGGATTGCGCAGAGAGGAAGGCCCCGATCTCGTCCACCGCCTGCCCGTTCTCTGGAGAGCCCCTCAGGCTCGGAGGTAGCAGGGAAGAAAAGCTGTCAACGTAAGCAGGAGATGTTGCATGAATGTGGGAGGCAGTTCTTTCTCTTGCATGGTACGTCTGAAGCTATATCATTAAGATTTTCTGCCATTGTGAAGCATTGAGCAGATAATGTAAAGGTATTTTAATGGGCTGAATCCAATGTGATTCCGAAGAGAGCTGGGCACAGCAGCTTGTCAGGGGTGGCTAAGGCCAGATGTTAACATACTGTACTGTACAGTACTGAACTTAGCTTGCTTTCAGTGATGTTAAATGTTCATTTATCCATTTCATTAGTCATTTATATTTATTTCTCATTGTTTTCTGTATGTAAAAATATAGTTATTCTCTATAAAATGTATTTTTGTGAATATTTTTGGGTGTCTGGAACGGATTAATTGGATTTACATTATTTCTTATGGGAAATATTGCTTCAGTTTTCATACGTTTTGGTTTTAGTCAGACTTTTTGGAACGGATTAATCATGAAAACCGAGGTTTGACTGTATGTGTAAATAGTTAAATTAATTTTTGACCATCCAAGTTGAGTTACCTGTTTATCTGTAGTTTTACGGTTAACCTACCGTAAAACATAATTGTTCCATGTAAACCGCACTGATATTGAAGAGCGCGGTATATAAGAGAAATAAATAAATAAATAAAAT